>CAUYUJ010011225.1:47500-167500 GCA_963575745.1 Prorocentrum cordatum
GAGGCGGAGGCGGAGGCGGAGGCGGAGGAGGAGGAGGAGGAGGAGGAGGAGGAGGAGGAGGAGGAGGAGGAGGAGGAGGAGGAGGAGGAGGAGGAGGAGGATCGGGCCAGCAGCAGCAGCAGCGTCAGCAGCAGCAGAAGTCTGCCGAGACCCCGCCCGCTGCCCCCCCCTCCGGCTCGGCAGGCCGCCGCGGCCCAGAGGAACGCGGCCGAGGGGGGGGGCGCCCGCCTCGATGGCATGGCACGCCTCCAGGGACGGCCGTCGCCCCTGCCAGCCTGGGGCGCCCCAATCTCGGCGGCTGCAGCAGGGGCGGAGCGTCCAGGGAGCCCGGATTCCGGATCCGGAGTATTTTGGTAAATTCTCCGACTCAGCAGTGTGTCGGAAAGGCGCCCCAAGCGTTGCGAGCAAGTAGGGCGGAACCTTCCGCCTCCGATGAGCGGGGCGGATATTCCCGCAAGGGTATCGCGGCCACGGCGATGGCACAGTAGTACTCAGTAGGGAGGAAATCGGCGTCAAAAAGTTTGAAAGATAGGGCGGATATGTCCTCCCTGCTTACGAAGTCGCCCAAAGTACGGCGGAGCCGGAGTCGGGGGGGGAGCATAGCATTCAGGTGTGCTCGCGTCGTGGCAAACATCACAGGGGTCTTTTCGGCCTCCGGTGGCCCTCGCCGGGCCCTGGGACCGGCCAACAACGGCTCGGGATGAAACAGTGTCGATCCTCCTCAGGACGTGTGTTAGCCCCAAGGGTGTGTTTACCCCGTGCGGCTCCGCGGTATCGCGCAGTCTGTGGCGGTCCTCCTTGCGCCGCCTGCGGCGTACGGAAGGGCCTCGGTGGACAAGCACACGCGGGCGCCGTCGCACGTCTTTGGAGGATCGTCCGAGGCGGTTCCGGGGCAGAGGCCGAGTGCTTTGGAGGTCCACGCCGCGCAGGAACCACGACGCGGGGGGTCTGCGTGCACGCGTCCAGGGGGCCCACGTCGTCGACGAGGCTTCCCAGCGCCTGCACGCAGTGCCCGCCCCCGGGCGATGCCCGCCCCTGGTGCCGCCGCCGGCCGCTGGCGGCGCGCAGACGGGTGCGTTGGGGAGGCCTCGGGGCCGCCTGCGCAGAGTGGCTCGGAGGCTTCCAATCTGCTGGGTATCCCGATCGGAGGCCCTCGCCGCCACGGCTGGATTCGACCTGGAATTCTTGTCAGAGCGCACCCCGGGAGAGGTCCGCGGAGTGGTGGTATCGGTGTCTTTCGGCTTCCCCGGGGTCGCCAGATCAAGGCTTTCCAGATGGAATCCGAGTAGATGGGATCGGAGGATTGCGCCACATCGCCGATGCATTGGCGCTGTGGCTCGATGTGGAGCCCGATCATCTAGGCCTCCTAGATGGGGTTGGAGTAGATGGGGTCGGAGGATCGCGCCGCATTAGCGATGCATCGGCGATTCATCGGCGACGTGGAGCCTTGTCTTCTCCACGCGGACGTCGCCGCTGTATCGCCGACGTCGCCGATGCATCGGCGATGCGGTGCTGTCCTCCGACTCCGTCTGTTCGGGCCCCATCTAGGAGGCCTCTGATGTCCTCCGCGCCGACGTCGCCGATGCTTCGCCGACGTCGCCGGCGCATCGCCGATGCATCGATGATGCATCGACGCTGCTGCTCTCTCCGAGCCCATCCGCTCCTACCCCATCGATGAGGCTTTGGCAAGCTTGGGGGGGTAGTGAGACTCGGGGGCCCCCAAGCGGTGCGGTGACTACACCGTGTGGCGAGTCGGTTTGGCTTTCGGGGTGACCGCATGGTTATGGGACTTGTGCTGTTATCCGAGGACGTCTGGGGCGAACGGGGCCTCCGAGGTCCCAGAACGGTGCGGCGACGGGCCTTGCGGTGTGGTCTTTTGTGGTTTGGCCGGTCACCGCGCGGTCCATCACCGCATCGTTTTGGAACCCCCAGGGGGGGCGACGATGAGGGGGATAGGCACACGGGGAACGTATCGATCCCCAATCGCCCATTCATCGCCGATAGGGGCCCGATAGCCTCACCCTGCCCAGGAACGTGCGGATTCGCGATCGGGGGCCCATCGCCGATCTATCGGCGATCTATCCCTTATTCCAGCTCGAAGTTCCCCCCCCCCCTTGAGCCGGTCCCAGTCTAACGTTCCCCCTCAGGTTATGATCGATGATCCTCAGGACGTGTGTTATCCCAAGCGCGGGTTTGCGCTGTTCGGCTCCGCCGATAGCGCGCAGCCTATGTCGGACCTCGTTGAGCCGCCTGCGTCGTAGGGAAGGGCCTCGGTGGACAAACGTTGGTGCTAACACATGTTCCGAAGATCATCGATTCGAGACGCCCCCTGCCTCCTGTGAAGGCTGCTCCCCCCTCGCCCCACCTCGTGGTGCGCGCCGCCGGGCGTCGCACTGGCGCTGCGGTAGCCCGCTGGCGGCGCCGAGGTGAGGCCGGCGGCACCTCTGCTCAGGCATGGTGTCGAAGGCCCAGCCCGCGCTTCGCTTCCACCGGGGGCTCTGAATTTGGGATGCAGCTCCTGGGAGGTTAGATTAAGCATCGGCGCTGGTACATCTCGTTTAATTCCGCGTCATCTCGCTGAATTCCGCGTAACCCCGCTTATCCCGGCTGAATCGTTTTTTTCCAGACCGGCTTCATTGCCCCTTAATCAAGATTTTTAGCCTTTCATCGTTCTTACGAAGACCGCCCAGATGTTGCCGATGGCGTGTGTCGCGCGCTGTCGAATCCTGGCCTTTCAGTGGCGACCATCCGAGAAGCATGGCGTGGTACGTGCAAAGCCTTCCTTCCCTGCGCACTGGTGGGCACCGCGGTGGATGCGCATGCACATACACGCGCGTGCGCCCTCAAAGGCGGGCGGACGCTCGGTTTTCGCAGCGTGGAAGGGTGCTGACCATGAGTTGTTTCGCAGTTGCTTTCGCAGCGAGTATTGGGCCAGCCATGTGCCAAACAATCCGTTAGAGTCTCCAGAACCTATCCTTAAGCAGATATGTTTAGGACGGGGTGCAGCAATGCAGTAAGCCGTTGAATTCGTGGGCGAACGTGTCCAAGTCTCGAGCGGGGTGTGACCGAATGTCTTTTTTTGTAGCTTGGCGCTGGCTTCGCCCGTGAGTGTAGCGATCTTCAGAGTAGATGTGTGCGTGGCATGACGTGCGTGCGGTCTGGATAAGCATGTGCGTTGCGTTGTTCGTAATGTTCCGTTGTTCAACGGTCGGTTGTTCTTGATCGCTTTAGCGGTTGACATGGAGCGTTGGTGCGTTGACGTGCGATGGCTTGGTCGGGTCTGGATGGATGGTTCGTGGTGGCTCTCGGGGCCGCGAGAGTGGTATGGTCATGGCTTGGCCGGTCATCTGCGGGGCTTTTGCTTCGTGTCTAGTTGAGCCGTCCCGTGCCTTGCGCACCTGCGCGTGTGGCGCGCCCGCCATTCCTGTGGCAAGTGGCGAGCCGCGCGCATTCGGCGCACCTGGCGCGGCTGGAGCAGCACCTGGCGTACTTCGCGCAGTTGGTGTATCTGGCGCACTCGGTGCGTTTGGCACTTCGCGCGCCCCGCGCGCCAGAGTGTTCTTGCGCGGCTCCCAATCGCGACACGCCTTGATCGCGACACACCTTGAACACGCGTCGCGGGGGGGAGGCGGACGAGGATGAAGGAGAATGGACGCGGAGGGGGATAATTGCGATGATCTATAAATTGTCAGGATGGGAGGGACTTTGGGGCGAGGGCGCGAGTTAGAGGAGGAGGATGAAGAGGAGGAGGAGGAGGAAGAGGAGGAGGAGAACGGCATGGGGGATGTCGTAAGGGAGGGTTCGACCCACCCGAGCATGCTTCCACCTCGTGCTTGCCGCTGCTACTTCGGCTGCCCTCCCTTCGCTGCTTGTGACGTATCCACACATTGTTTTTTTTCCTGCTACTCCTTTCCCCTTTCCTGCTGCCGCCAGCGCTCCTCCGCAAATCATGAATAACCCAACTGCAGCTTCGCTGCCTGTGCACGCCGCGTGGAAGCGACGGGCGCGTGGCTGTGCCCCATGTGACGGGCATGCCGAAATTCTTCACGTTTCGCGTCTTCCCACCAGCCCATTCAGAAACCCTGCCTTTCAGATCTGACGGGACAAGGGACGAAGAGACACATCCAAGGAAACAGTGAGAACAAGGGGGTGGCTTTGGACGGCTTCCTGGGGCCATCCCGTGGTGCCGCGTGGGGGCGACGGGAGAAGGAGGAAGAGGAGGAGGAGGAGGAGGAGGAGGAGGAGGAGAAGGAGGAGGACGCGGAGGAGGAGGAGGAGGAGGAGGAGGAGGAGGAATAATATTTTTATTACTAAGAAGAATAGGGCGAATACTAAGACGAACAATACTAAGAACACTATCATTACTCAGAATATCTACACTACTAATAGTAATCACAGTTATATGAAGAATAACGAAAACAATAAGAATACGAATAGTTCGAATCAGACTGATACTACGAATAATAGTAATACGACGGAGACTACGAATACGAATACGAATAAGAAGAGCAGGAGCAGGAGGAGGAGGAGGAGGAGGAGGAGGAGGAGGAGGGAGGAGGAGGAGGAGGAGGAGGAGGACGCGGAGGAGGAGGAGGAGGAGGAGGAGGAGGAGGAATAATATTTTTATTACTAAGAAGAATAGGGCGAATACTAAGACGAACAATACTAAGAACACTATCATTACTCAGAATATCTACACTACTAATAGTAATCACAGTTATATGAAGAATAACGAAAACAATAAGAATACGAATAGTTCGAATCAGACTGATACTACGAATAATAGTAATACGACGGAGACTACGAATACGAATACGAATAAGAAGAGTACGACGACGACCAATAATAACAATACTACTAATGAGACTGATCAGCATACTACGGCGACGAATCATACTACAAACGCCTAACAATATGAATGCGACTAATTCTAATGATACGAACAATAATAAGACGAACCATACTAATACTAATAATATTACTATTATTAATAATAATAACACTAATACCAGTAATAATCATACTAATAATAATAACAGTATTAATAATAATATTAAGAAAAATATAAAAATAATAATATTATTAATAATAATAATACTAATACTAATGTTAATACTACTAATACTAATACTCATACTACTACTACTACTACTAATACTACTAATAATAATAATACGAATAATACTAAGACTACTAATACTACTAATACTGATACTGATAATATTAATACTAATAATAATACGAATACTAGTACTAATACTAATACTCATAATAGTAATAATACTATTAATAATACTAATAATACTAATGCTATCACTATGACTAATACGAATAATATCAACTAGCATACTAGGAATCCGTCTAAACAGGCTAGCATAATAGCAGCTAGCATACTACGAATACGACTAAGAATACTAAGAATAATAATCGGAGGAGGCGTATGAGGAGGAGCAGGAACAGGAACAGGAGCAGGACGAGGTGGAGGAGGAGCAGGAGGAGGAAGATGAGGAGGGGAGGAGGAGGAGGAGGAGGAGGAGGAGGAGGAGAGGAGGAGGAGGGAGGGAGGGAGGAGGGAGGGAGGGAGGGGGAGGAGGAGGAGGAGAGGAGGAGGAGGAGGAGGAGGAGGAGGAAGAGGAGAGGAGAGGAGAGGAGGAGAGGAGGAGAAGAGGAGGAGAAGAGGAGGAGGAGGAGGAGGAGGAGGAGGAGGAGGAGGAAGAGGAGGAGGAGGAGGAGGATGAGGACGAGAAGGGCGAGGAGGACGAGGAGGACGATGACGCGGATGAGGATGAGGACGGGGAGGACGAGGACCAGTATGAAGACGAGGACGAGGACGAGGACTCATGGAACCATCTAGAGGTATTATTGCGGCTGTTGCTGCTGCTGGTGGTGTTCTTTGGGATTTTTGGGTGCCCTCATTGAACCCTTTCGGTAACCCTGGAAGGCTTCGTGGGATCATCTTGGAGGTCATCGATTACAGCATGGGGAGGTCCCAACTCAGCTCCCCCCATCAGGAACCAGCACACCGCTTCTTGGGGTTCGATGGGAGCGCTCTTGGGCGCTCTTGGGGCGGTCTTGGGGCCGTTTGGAGCATCTTGGGAACCATCTTGTGCCAGCTTGGGCTATTTGAGCCATCCTGGAAGTCATTTTGGTCTCTCTGAGACCGCTCGGGTGCTTTTTGGTGGCCAGTCGGGTGCCTCTTGGGGCTCTCTTGGGAGCCTCTTGGAGCCCTCTTGGGGCTTTCTCGGGGCTCTCTTGGGAGCCCTGGAACGTCTTTTGGGGCCATTTTCGAGGCTATCGATCAAAGGGAGGAGGCACCCGATCGAGGCCCCCCCTCGGGGGCCAAGATCCCCGTGACGGGTGTCAAACATTGGCCCTCCCAAGGGCCGATCTTGGACGCTCCAGCTGGCCGCGGCCCCTCCCGCCCTGGTTCAGGGGAGGGGTCGCAAGCCGTTTCGTTCATTCCCACCCGCCTTCCTAACACATACGTAGCACCCGAGTCTGGCCCGAGCCTCAGCATATTCAGCAGTCGTTTTTACCTAACAGCGAAGACAGATAGGTTTCTAGTAGGGTCAAAAGAGACCAGCAGATGACTCCACAGGGGGGTCTGGGCGGGTGCCGGACAGGGTGCCGCAGAAGTCGTTTTATGCCAACAGTCACACACTTCGTGCTCTTCGACCTCCCAGAACTCCATTCCCGGGCCACATTCTGAATGCCCGGAGCCAACTGTAGGCCACTTCGTGCTCTTCGACTTCCCAGAACTCCATTCCCGGGCCACATTTTGAATGCCCGGAGCCAACTGTAGGCCACTTCGTGGTCTTCGAGTCCCCAGAATTCCATTCCCGGGCCACATTTTGAATGCCCGGAGCCACTGTAGGCCACTTCGTGCTCTTCGAGTTCCCAGAACTCCATTCCCGGGCCACATTTTGAATGCCCGGAGCCAACTGTAGGCCACTTCGTGCTCTTCGATTCCCCAGAACTCCATTCCCGGGCCACATTTTGGATGCCTGGAGCCAACTGTAGGCCACTTCGTGCTCTTCAAGTTCCCAGAACTCCATTCCTGGGCATGATTTTGAATGCCCGGAGCCAACTGTAGGCCACTTCGTGTTCTTCTAGTTCCCAGAACTCCATTCCTGGGCCACATTTTGAATGCTGAGGCAGGCTGATGCTGCGGCCGAGGCAGGCTGAGGCTGAGGCAGGCTGAGGCTGAGGCCGAGGCTGAAGGCAGACTGAGGCTGAGGCTGAAGCAAACTGAGGCTGAGGCTGAGGCAGGCTGAGGCTGAGGCTGAAGCAGGCTGATGCTGAGGCAGGCTGAGGCTGAGGCTGAGGCTGATGCAGGCTGAGGCTGAGGCAGGCTGAGGCTGAGGCCGAGGCTGAAGGCAGACTGAGGCTGAGGCTGAAGCAGGCTGAGGCTGAGGCTGAGGCAGGCTGAGGCTGAGGCAGGCTGAGGCTGAGGCTGTGACTGCGACTGCCGTTGCCGCTGCGACTGTCATCGCGAATGCGACTACGACTGCGAGAACAGCAGAATTCTACAACAGGATTTTCATTTGAATCTTAAGGGGAATGCTTTCAGATATGCTTCTACACATCGCTGTTAGGTTGCTTTGCCGGGATAGTTGGATGGGCAGCTACTAGGGGCCAATCCGCCGCCGCCGCCGCCGCCGCCGCCGCCGCCCCCGCCGCCGCTCGCCGCCGCCAGCCACCGCCGCCGCCGCCGCCGCCGCTCCCGCTGCCAAATCGCCGCCGCCGCAGCCGCTGCTGCTGCCGCCGCTGCCGCCACCGCCACCGCCACCGCCGCCGCCGCCGCCACCGCCGCCGCCGCCGCAGTCGCCGCCGCCGCCGCCGCCCGCCGCCGCCGCCGCCGCCCCCGCCGCCGCCGCCGCCACCGCCGCCGCAGCCGCCGCGGCCGCTGCAGCCGCCGCCGCTGCAGCCGCCGCAGCCGCCGCCCCCGCCGCCAACTGTACTCTGCATTTTTTTTTGACAGGGATGGTGGGGGAGGCCGCATCGGGTTAGCTGCGCATGCTCCGAATTTGTGTGTTTGTATGTCTTTCCTTTACAAGGGATGGTGGGGGGTGCCCGCATGTTTCTGGGTTGGCTACCAGTCGCCTGGGGAGGGGGTGTCTAATAATAGGGAACAGTGATCAAGATACCCTCTCCGCACGGAAACGTCTAGCTCACTCCCACCCGCCCTTCTACCAAGTATGTGGCATCCGAGTCTCGGCATAGCCAGGGGTCGCCACTGGATGGACAGCCATTGGGAAGCAAAATGGGCGCCAGGTGCGCGACGCTCGCCACGGGCTCCACATGCAGTTGGTGTGTTGTTTTTATTCAACAAAAAACGTGATGCTCCCCCCGTCCGCATGGTCCAAATGCTGATGTGGGGGGCGTCAGCATTGTTCTGGGCCTGCGCACAGCAAACATCATCATGCGGGCACCACCGCCGTCCCTCTCAAAACACAAAGCAAAGTGATCGCGGGTGACCAGCACAATGCCCACGACGTTGTCGCAACGTGCACTTTGCATTGTTTTTGACACGGATGGTGGTCCTGCACAAAGCGGCTTCACGAAGGGTGCCCCGCCATCCCGGTCAAAAACCGTACAGCGTGCTCGCAGGGCGCCAGCGCACTGTCCAGAGTTTGTTGCAATGTGCACTTTGTATTGTTCCCCAATCAGAGTGTAGGGGTCCTAGCGGATTAAAAGGGTTAGGTGAGATTTGTCGCCGATTTCGGTGGCCGGGCCCGGGTGCCCGGGTGTCCGGGTGCCCGGCGGTGCCCGGGTGCCCGGGTGGCCGGTGAGGTGCGTGGCCGATTTCGGTGGCCGGGCCCGGGTGCCCGGGTGCCCGGGCGCCCGGGGGTGCCCGGGTGCCCGGGGGTGCCCAATAGACCAATAGCCCTATAGCCCTTTAGCCCTATAGCCCTATAGCCCTACAGCCGTATAGCACTATGGCCCCATAGCCCTAGAGCCCTAGAGCCCTATAGCTCTAGAGTCCTACAGCCCTATAGCGCTATAGCTCTATAGCCCTATAGCCCTGTAGCCCTGAGGCTCTATAGCCCCTATAGCCCAATAGCCCAATAGCCCTATATCACTATACCCCTAAAGCCATATAGCCCATATAGCCCCATTGCCCCAACAAACATCTGATTGGGTTTTTTCTCCGGTATCATTTTTAATCAGGATTGTTGAGGGTGTTGGCAGGGTGGGTCCCGCAATGTGAAATTGTATTGTTTTTTGTCAGGGATGGTGGGGGGGGCCTCATGGTGTGCGCATGGTTCCGGGTTGGCTGCCAGCCGGGTGGGGGAGGGTTTTTTATTAATAGGGAACCGTGATCAAGACACCCTCTCCGCACGCAAACGTCTAGTTCACCCCCTCCCGGCATAGCCAGGGATCGCCACTGGATGGGCAGTCACTGGGAAGCAAAACGGACGCCAGGTGCGCGACGCTCGCCACGGGCTCCACATGCGGTTGGTGTGCCATCGTTGTAAAAAACGTGATGCCCCCCCGTCCGCATGGTCCAGATGCTGATGTGGGGGGCGTCAGCATTGTTCTGGGCCTGCGCACAGCAAACATCATCATGCGGGCACCACCGCCGCCCCTGTCAAAAACAATGCGAAGTGATCGCGGGTGACCAGCACAATGCCCACGACGTTGTCGCAACGTGCACTTTGCATTGTTTTTGGAACGGATGGTGGTCCTGCACAAAGCGGCTTCACTAAGGGTTCCCCGCCATCCCTGTCAAAAAACGCGGCGCGAGCGCACTGTCCAGAGTTTGTTGCAATGTGCACTTCGTATTGCTTTTTCATAAGGATTGTTGAGGGTGTTGGCAGGGTGGGTTCTGCAATGTGAATTTGTATGGTTTTTTGCCAGGGATGGTGGGGGGGGGCCTTCATGGTTCTGGGTTGGCTGCCGGCCAGGTGGGGAAGGGGGTGTTTATTCATAGGGAGCAGTGATCAATACACCCTCCAGATAGCAACCCGTCTAGCTCACTGCTCACTCCCACCCGCCCTCCCAACACATAGGTAACACCCGAGCCTGACCATGTTCCGCGGTCGTCTTTTGATGGACCGCTGCAGGGAACCAAAACCGAACCCATGTGCGCGACGCTGGGGCGAGGTGCGCCACGCGTGCCAGGCGCACCACAGGCGCCAGGCACCCCTGGGGCCCGAGCGTGCCAGGCACACCTAGTGCGCCAGATGCTTCCCCCAACCGCGCCAGGTGCGCCACGTCCGGGGCACGCGCAGAGTGTGTCAGGTGCGCCTGCGCACATGGCAGCACACATCGGGAAACATGTCGGACCTCACCATCCCAGTCGAAAACCAATGCCCATCATTGTGCCTGGTGGGCCTGCGCACAGCAGGCCATGCACCACCACCCCCGCCGTCCCTGACAAAAACCACTTGACAATGATCGCGGGGTGGCCGCGCACTATCCACATTTAGCCGCGAGGTGCGTTTTGTATTGTGTGTTTGTCATGGATGGTAAGCCTGCGCGCAGCATGCAATATGCTGACACCCCCGCCGTCCCTGTCGAACAACAATACAACATGCCCGCGGGCCTCACGAACATGGCTCCAGACCTTGCCCCGAACTGTACTGTGTATGGTTTTTTGACAGGGATGGTGGGGGGTGCCCGCATCGGCGTGGTTCCGCATGTTCCGAATTTGGAGGCAGAGTGCGTCATGTAATGTTTTTGACAGGGACGGTGGGGGGGGGTGCCCCCATGGTGTGCGCATGGTTCCGGGTTGGCTGCCGGCCGGGTGGGGGAGGGGTGTTTACTAATAGGGAACAGCCGAAGGGGAAGAAGGGTTGTTGGAAGAGGTCAGAAAAAAACATCTTTAGGCCACCTGCGCCCAGAGGGTTGGGTGAATTGGCCAGGTCTCAGGGGCTCCAGGGATCCAGGGTCCAGGGCCTCCCAGGGCCCCAGGGTGCCCTTTTGAGCTCAGGGTGTCTTGGGTCAGGGCTTACGGCGGCCCAGGCGTTAGATTGGCTTGGCGCGGCGCACGGTTCGGACAAAAGGCGAAGGGGTGGATATATCGGAGGAGGGGGGGGCGGCAGGAAAGGAGCAATGAGGGGCCAGTAATCTGTGCTTCGGCAAATAAATGGGGCCGTCGTGGGCCCCGAGGGCGCTATTCGGGCCACCCGCGATTTTCCGCGGGTTTTTCAAAGGGCTTTCTTTGGCATTATCGGAGTTCTTCGAAACCTCAGTGAATCCGAGCGGGCGAGATGGCGAAAAGGCAGGCATCGTCGACTATCTGTGAGTGTATGAAATATGTGGGATTCCCGGGGGTTGCCATGGGAGGCTCCGGGGCCGTCCGGGGCCACCACTGGGCTGTCTTGGGATCTCGTGGACGCGCATGGGACCATGTATTGTCCCAGCCTGGGCTACCCAGTGCCATCTGGGATGCCACCCTGGGTTATCAGGGGCCTTCTTGGGGACACGTTCGATTTGTCCGACGTTGTGCCGCCGCGCAAGCGCTCCGCCAGCGGCAGCGCTTCCAACGCAGCCAACATCACTGCCAGTACCACTATCACTGCCACCACCATCGCCGCAACACGCATCACCACTGGCGAGTTTGTTACCACGGCGCAGCCATTCAGCGCCAGTGTTAACAGCCCCCTCTCAAGCTGTTCCCCAAACGTCCGTTCTCGCGCCTATGGCCACGCCGGCACCCCCGGCACTACCAGCAACCACCGCCGCCAAGAGCACTACCGCCTGTAATGTCGCACGCGCGGCCGGCGACGCCAAAATGACCGACGCCCGGCAAAGCCGCCACCAGCACCGCCAACATGGCCGCCAACGCCGCTGCCACTACAAGTCCAACCAAGACACTTCAACCGCCAGCATCATTACCGCAGCCAAAACCACCATCACCACCAACGCCGTGGGGCGACATTACCGACACCTCCGACATGATGGCCTTCACGGCAACGACTGCGACCGCCCACAGTGCCGCCGCTACCAGCCACCGTCCTGCCTCGCCCGCCACAGCCATCACCCACGCCACAGGTGCCCCGAATGCCACTACTGGCCCCGCCCGCGCCACCTACCGCGCGCGCGACAGCGGCCAACGCCGCCGCCGGTGCCCCGATGCCCGCCGCCACCGCCGCCGCCGCCACGGCGTGCCCGAACGTGGTGCTCGCGCGACCGATTCCCCGACGCGCTTGCCATCAGCCCGCGTTTCGCACGGCCGCGCCCGAAGGGCGCCCGAACTGATGGGTCGAATGTGCGCGGGGCCGCCCCTGATCGGTGCCTGAATGGGCACCCGAATCGGTGCCCGAATCGGTGCCCGAATCGATGCCCGAATCAACGCGGTCGTCTTGGTGTGCCCGAGTCGCCTGAGGATGGCGGTTTGCTGTTTTCCATTCGGGCACACCATTCGGTCACATGATGGTTTCCATTCGGGCATATAATTCTAAATTCGGGCGCATCATCGTTTTCTTCGCAGCCCACTCGGGCACATTATCGTTTCCAGTCGGGCACATCATCGTTTTCATTGCAGTGCCACTCGGGCAGATCATCGTGTCCATTCGGGCACATTATCGTTTTCACTCGGGCGCCCGTGCGGGCATATCATGTGGGCACCGACTCGGGTGGGTACTGTACCGCAGCCAAGTCCACGCGCGGTTCCCTGGAGCACGGTCGGGTTGCTTCGATCGCATTTTGCAATTGTTGCCACAAGCCGCCCGCCATCCCGAGGTCGACGATCGTGCGGGTCGTGCTGCGGTCTTGGGGTGTCGCCGTTGGGCTTCGCCAGTGAGGGTCAGTTCCAGGGGCGCCGCAGGGGGTCGCGGCGTTTCCGTCGATGGTCCCTGGCGGTGAACGGGGCATCAGACGCGGGCCATTTGGGGGCTCCAAGTGACCTTGCGGACGGCCCGAAAATGCCCCGAAACAGCCCGAGTGAATTCCGAGATGGCCCACGAAGGGCCAACATTGGCCCCATTTTTGGAGTTCTTGAGTTTTGCGACTTCGCGGGGTTGTGCGAGGCTCGTGTCAGGGGCCTCAAGAGGCCCGACCACCCACCCGGAAAACGCTCCAGGGGGGCGGTCCACATGCTCCGCCTTGCCTGTCGGCGGCCTCTGGGGGTTTTCTTGGGTCCCAGATAGGGCAGAGAGAGACCCCTCGCTCGGCCCCCGAGTGCCCATATTCCAAATCGCACGGTGCGATATGAATTTGGTTTTAATTTAATCGCTTCGCTCATGCCGCCGGCCCTGGAGCCCTCTTTAGGGCCTCTGGGGGGCCTCTTGGGGACCTCTTGGGAGTCTCTTGGGGCTCCTTGGCGGCGTTTTGGAGGCCCCCAGGGCCTCTTGGAGGGCTCTTGGGGGTAGTCGGTTGCGGCTCCCCCCTCGGAGGCCACGATCCTCGTGAGGGGTGTCGAAAAATACCCTCCCCTGGAGTGGTCTGGTGGCTTCCCCCGGGCTTCTCTCGGGACCTTGCCGGAGTACTTTTCTTCCGGGGGCCCCCAGGGGCCGCTCCGCGCGCGCGAACTAGAAATATTGTTAACAAGTTACCAGAGATCTTAGCACGCCTCTGGCCCGTTGGGCCGGCGAATTGGGGCTGTCTTGGGGCCCTCCAAGAGCGGATTTGGTGCCCCCCTGGGAGCGTTCATTGGCCCCTCCCGGGGTGTTTTTGGGGCCCCAGAGCGGATCAACGAGGGCCCGAAGAGGGCATTTCACGTGGTTACTCGCAGAAGGCAGGCGATTAGTAATGCGTTATAGTTTGCGGTCTTCGGTCTTGGAGCCCTTCTTGGGGCCCTCTTGGATTCTTTTTGCGCCCTGTCGGCGCCGCTCTGGCTCCTCCCAGGCCGTGTTGGGGCCCCAATGGCCCGAGGGGGCTTCGAAAAGGCCTCCCCCCAGTGGGGCTTCAAGGTGGCCCGATCTCAAATCGCACGGTGCAACTTGAACTTGAGATTTCTCGGTGTTTTGTTGAAACCCTCCCGGGTCTTCCTTGGGGTTTCTTGGAGGTTATTGGAGATTGTCTTAGGGGCTGTCTCGGGGGCCCAGGGAAGCGCAGGGAGGCGTCGCTTCGAGCCCCGTCAGGCGGAGCTTCACCAGGGGCTCATTGGGGTCGCTTTTGGAACCCCTTGGGATTCCCTTGGGGCCTCCTTGTGTCCTTTCAGGGCTCCTCGGCCTTTCTCCGGACTGTCTGCGAGGCCGTTGGGAAGGGGGAGGCGACGGAGAGGGCGGGGAAATAATTTGGGGAAAACGGAGCCTGATGACCAACGGGGACGGAGGAAGAAGAGGAGGAGCAGGGACCATTCTGAGTGGTCATTCGTTTAAAATGTTGTAAAGGAAGACGAGAAGGAGGAGGGGAAGGAGGAGGACGGAAGAGAAGGATCGCCTGCGGGTGAGACTGCAAGATCGGAGGGGCCATTTTGATTGAAGTCACGCAGCGACCCAATACTTTCCCGAGTCAGCCTGGGCGACCCCCAAGACGTTCCAACAACGCCACGATAGGACCTCCAACAACGTTTCGGGAAGGGCTCTCGAATTTCAGGGCTGCGTTGATATCATGCCGCGATCAGGGAATCGCCCAGAGTGCGTTCGTTATTTAATGTCATTGGCAGTTGCGCTGGCTGTCACATGAGCCCCGCAATCGAGGAAATGTATGTATATATATGCCCAGTAACTTTGTTTCCCTTTTCCCTCCACCCAAAGGGGGAGGGGAGCAACATGGGTAATGCTTGCGCCGTAGTCCTGTTGGCTCAGGCGTGTGATGGTCGTTGCAGCCGGGATCGCGCCCCTGCTGAACGCACTGTTGCACGTGAGACATTTCTACGATTGGGGTCGCCAAATTGGCCCTGTCTGCCCAGACTGTCCCGACCTAGTCTGCCCGGCACTCCCTGTCATACCAGAGTGCCCTCGCTGCGCGGAGTGCCCCGCGCTGACGAGCCCGCCTGTCGCGCCGTGTGAGGCGCCTTCGGTGAGTGACAGTCGGCTACAGAGACTGGAAGACCTCATTGAGGTGCTGGTGACGAAGTTTCCCAAGGCCTCGCCTTCGTGTCCCCCTTGCGAGGTTCCCCAGCGGGAACCAGACGAGTCGTGCTTCTACCTTGGAGTGCGGCTGTTCACGCTGGGTTGGTTTGGTCGTGGGCCTCACGATCTACCTCCTCTCTCGGTGCTGCTGCTGCCGGCAGGCGGCTTCCCGAGCCGCAGGGGCGGAGGGCCGCTTCGTGCTCCCGCCCGCGCTCGCCGTGCAGGACGTGGAGACCCCTGCGAGCCGCAGGCTCCGTGCTGAGCTTGCGCGAGCATGAGGCTGGACATTCCTGAGCGTCAGATACTGGTACATTATCCAGATGATGGAATTCCGCATCACCACCGTATTCTTCTCGTCAAGCTCGATGGCTCGAGGTGGATCTGGTCTACGCCCGACTTTTCGGTGAGGGCGATCGACGTTGCCGACCGTGCTGTTGTGCCTGGCCTGCTTCCGCTCGCGCGCAATGCGCCTTTCCCGCACGGCCTGAACGTCTACGCCTTTGATAATCCCATTGCTGCCCCTGACCTAGCCCGCATTCGTGCTGAAGCGAGGGCTTTGGCTGAGATCTTGGGCGGCGTAGGGGCTGCTCCAGTGGTGCGCGATGGCGAGGTTGCTCCTGATGGTGCCACGGTTCTGGTCTACTCCGATCCGTCGACCCGCTTCTTCGGTGAGGAGGTGGATGACGCGTTGCGCGTTCGGGACATACCACAACTACTGGGTGCGCAGCAGCACCGTGGGCGAGAGGACCGCCGTGGCGCTGGAGCACTACCATCTGATGAGCACGCTGCACATGATGGTGGTGTTTGACCAGATCAACTTGCCCAACTCAGCGTCAGCTGAGATGATTGCGAGGCGCGCGCTGATGATCCAGCGGGCGGTGAAGAAGAACCCTCGGAGTCCAGATTTTGACGGGTTGGAGACCTACATGTCGCACGCTTTCGACACCAGCGGTGGCGTGGCCACCTCCAAGTTCGATGCTGAGATGGCGGAGCGTCGCAAGACTCAGGCGATCATCATGAAGTCGGAGAGGCTCTTGAAGGAAGAGCACGACGCGGACCGCAAGAGGCAGAAGGAAAATAACCAGAACAAGGACAAGGAAGGCGACGGCGGCGCTGGTGCGTCGTCGTCGGGAGGATGACCTCCCTACGGCTCCGGGGGCGCGCTGTTGGCCGTGGCGCCCCCCGATCCCTCTCTCCCGTGCGGAGAACGGCCTCGGGCGGTGACGGTCAAGAGCATGGCGTGCTGCCTGCCCCTCGCGTCGGCGACGACCTGGCGCGGACGGCGAGGGGCGTCTTCCCGCTTCCCTTTGGGCGTGGGGGGCGATCTGCTCCTGTTGAAGGGCTCGCGGCCAGGAGGTCGGCGGCCTGCGATCGGCGTCTGGCGGGGGCCGTGGGCGCTCTGAACGCGATGGCGACGGCCCGGGCTGGACATCGTCTTCGGCGATGTGGACGCGCATCTGCTCCTACTGCGCTGCAGCGCGCCGTGGGGGCTCGGCTGAGGGAGCGGCTTCTTGACCTTGGGCCGCCCCCTTGTGGACCTGAAAGGAGGGGCGCTCTCAGAAGTGTTCTTCGTGCTCTGGACATCTATGACTTCGCGACTGACGATGCGACCCGTAGGCCCTATGATGCGGAGCGGGTCAGAGTTGTCATAGACGGAGGTGTTCACCCTCAGCCTCTGGCGGCAGTCGTCGGGCCCGACGCCCGGCCCATGGCGGAGGATCTTCCTTCTTGGATCTTCGGGGCGCCTGCTGATGAATGCGCCGCCGCTCGAGACAACCCAATCAAACCATACTTAGATCCCGTCCTTCGGCAGCCTCGTCATATGGAGGCGGTCACTCGGAAGTTGCGCGCGGCTTGCATGTTGTCCTTTCGCCGTCGTGTTCGGTGCTTCGTGGGCGCATGCACGGTGATCAAGAAGGATGGCCACCACCTCCGCCTGGTCTTAGACTGTCGGCCGGCGAACGTGCTGCACAAAGAGCCGCCCATCAGCCAGCTGGCCGCAGCGGCGGCACTTGGCTCCATGTCCTTGAGAGAGGGCGAGGCCATGGTGGACGAGCACACGCAGCGCGGCCGCCCCCCGACGCCCACTTCTCGGGCGCGGACCCCACGGACGGGTACTTCCAATTCGAGTTCGAGGAGGTGGCGGGCTACTTCTGCCTCCCCCACAGGATCGTCGCGGCGGACTACGAGGTCGAGCGTGTGTACGACGACGACCTCGAGTGCTGGGTCGACGTGGGCGGGCGCGAGTCGCTGTGGGTATGCGTGAAGGTCATCCCAATTGGGTGGTCGTGGTCTTGGTTTTTCTGTCACTCCGCGTTGACAGATGTTCAGGTCGCCGCTGAGGTGACGCGCTTGGCGGAGCCCGATCGTGGCAAGATCGATGCGAGGATTCTTCGAGATCGCATGCCTGTGCCCGTGCTTCAGCCAGGCTTGCCCGTGTTGGCACCTTACGTCGACAATGCGTTCCTTATCTGCTGGGGCCGCCGCGACGCGCTCGAGGCGTTTGCCAGCCTTCTGGATGAGTTGAGGTGGAGGGGATTTGTCTGGCGGGATGAGGTGCAGGCCGAGAAGGTAGTGACCCAGCTTGGGTTGCTCATAACGGGCGGCGTTTGGCCGATTGTTACTCACACGTCGGGAAGGACCTGGCGGTTGTATTTCGCTCTCCACTCGGCCCTGCGCTTGCCTCAGATTTCAGAGCGCCAACTCAGACGGCTGATAGGCCACGTCGTCAACCACTTCCTTTTGTTCCCGCCTTTCATGAGCTGCCTGCGCGAGTGCTGGCGGTGGATGGGAGAGTTCGACGGCCGCGCGGGCAGGTTGTCCGCTGACGTTGCCTCTGAGCTCAAGGTGGCGGCTGGGCTGGTGCTCATCGTCCGCCATCACTCTCGGCTCAACACCTCTACGACCGTATATTGCTCCGACGCCAGTCAGGCGGGTTACGCAGCGCATGTGGGGCGCTGCAACCCAGGGGAGGTGTTGCCCGCCATCGCGTGGAAGGAGCGCTGGCGTTCCAGGACGTTGGAGGCCTTTGTCGAGGACGACGACGCGGATCCAGGACCCTGGAGTTCAATTGCCGCAGAGCCGTCGTCGCTGGCGCCCTCCTTCGAGTCTGAGCTTGGTTTCGGTGACCTCGACGTGAATGACATCACCGCTTCTTCGTGGAAGGCGAGTTCGTCGCGATGGGCGTCGAGACGGGCGCGCGAGTCGGTCGACGCCCGCGCCGTGCCGGCCCTCGGCGCCTCGTTCAGCGATCGGCTCAGATGGCGACGCGTGGTCGTCGGGGGTTGGTGCAAGCCTGAGGCCATCCATAACAAGGAGGTTCGCGCCTCTCTGCTGGGGCTTCGTCGTCACTCTCGGCGCGAGCGACGCTGGGATTCGGAGCTCCTTTCGGTGGGAGACAACCTGTCCGAGATCCTGGCGATGGAGCGCGGGCGGGCCAAGGGCCGCGAGCTGAACGCCTTGTGCCGCCGCTCGTCGGCCCTCCAGGCTGCCTGCAACATTCGCTGGCGGCGCCGCCACTTGATCTCAGAGCGGAGCTGTTCAGATGAGGACTCGGCTCGCGGACCGGCTACTGGTTCATCCTGGCGAAGCTCTCGGGGCAGACCGTCTTCGCGCCCGTCTGCACCGATGTGGGCTGCATGACCTGGCTCCACGTGACCTGGTTCGTGCGCCTCCTAGTCTGGAAGCAGTTCCCGAGACGGCGGTGATTTCCTCAGTCTCGAGTGTATCTCACCGTCCGCAGATTGGATTGGATTATCAACAACATAATGAGCGTGCGCCGTGCTCCTCTGTGGGCACAGCTACTTCTTTTCCAGCTTTCTGTCGTCTGCAGGATATGATGTCGGATCCGAGGGGCACTGAGCCGCCCACGGTGGCACAGAGTGGCGGCGACGGCCGTCCGACGAGCCGTGCTGCTCGCGCGCCCAAGCACAAGGCCATTTTGGAGCTGTTCTCGGGATGCGCTCGTTTGTCAGGAGCGTGTCTGCAAAACGGATTCCGCATCGCTGCGCCTATCGACGTGAAGACATCGCCCGACTTGGATTTGATGAATCCCCGTATCGTTCGGAAGATTCTGGATTGGATCAGATTGGGGTGGATTTGGTTCATATGATTGGGGGCTCCTTGTACAAAGTGGTGTATGACCAAGAGGTCCCCTGGGGCTCCTGATGATATCCACGATGCTACGGCGATGGTTACTATTCGTATTATTCTCAAAGCTGCCTTCAAGTACGACGTTAAATGGGTTCTGGAGAATCCTGCATATTCAAAGTTATATCGGTGGACTCCTCTCGTCAGTCTCATCAAGGCTCAGGGGGCCCAGTCGGTGCTGCTCGACTATTGTCTCTTCGATGCGCCGTATCGGAAGAGGAGTCGCCTGGTTGGGACTCTAGAAGGCCTCGAGGACCTTGGAAAGCTATGCAGATGCTCGGTGCCCCATGAGGTCCTTCAAGGTAAAGTTCGCCTAGAGGTTGCTTCCCAGAACTTCCAGATGGTTTGGAAGACAACCTTGTCGGGTATGTATCCGCCTGCTCTCTGTCGTGCTGTGGTTCGAGTGCTGGCGCGGTCAGCGCCACCTTCAGCTTACCGATCTGTGCGTGAACAACCCGTCCTCCGGCGATGGCGTGAGGGCCTGGAGGCCGCGCTCGGAGATAGAGCGATCGAGTGACCCCCTGCGCCGAGCTGCCCCCGCCGCTTCGAGCTCCCGTGGGGCGACAGCTCAGAGCGGTGGGGCTGTGGCGACTCGCGCCGCCGCCGCCAGCGTGCCCTTGCTGCGCAGCCTCGCCGACCCGCTGCCGCCGGCGCCGGTGCGCCGACGCCGCGACGCCCAGGCGAGGCGGGCCACGGCGGTGCGCCTCCGAGAGCAGAAGCGGGCCCGGTTGGGCAAGACGCCCGAGGCCGGTTATCTGGCGAGGCGCTGGGTGAATCCGGTCACGCCGGCGAGATATCAGGAGTCGTTTCGGGTCTTCACGACAGCCTTTCCGCGGGCGGCGGCGCCCGATTGCACCATCAGCGAGTTCGACCTCTTGCTCGATCGCCACCTGACCAACGTGTTCTTCGGCGAGGGGGCGAGGGCTCACGAGGCGCGCAACGCGCTGTGCGGCAACGCGTGGATACGCCGTGTGTCGGCATCCAGTCTGCCGGCCACCCTCAGCGCCCTCGACGGCTTCGAGAAGGAGGATCCGGGAGGTACTCGAGATCCGCGCCCGTGGGAGGCCGTCCTCGCCATCGCCGTCGCGCCGATGCGCATGTGGCCGCTGGGGCCGTTGGCAGCGGCGGCGGCCCTCCTGTCGTTCGACTCGTGCGCCAGAATCGGCGGCATGTGCGGCCTCAAGGCACGGGGCGTGGTGCGGCCAGTGCGTGACATGGCGAGCCCCAAGTGGGCACTCGTGTTCTTCCCAGAGCCCGACGGCGCCATGAGTAAGACTCGCGCCCAGGACGACACGATCGTAGTGGGCGAGTCTCACGCTGACAGATCGTGGCTGAATTCATTGCTGTCCCCGCTGCTGCTCGGCTTGGCGCCGGGGGACAAGGTGCCCCCTTTGGGGCCCGCGCAACTTCGCAAGTGGTTCGAACAGGCCGTGTCGCAGCTTGACATGTCTTCTCAACAGCTGGTTCCTCGTATGCTGCGCCATAGGGGTCCGAGTGTGGATTCTTTGGCCGGCTTTCCTCTTCAAGAGATTCAAAGAAGTGGGCAGTGGGCAGCTACTGCGAGTGTTCTGAGGTGTAGTGAGCACGGTCGATACCTTCGGGTTCTCCACGGACTACCACAGACAGTCAAAAATGCTTCAGCCGCTAACTTGCAGCTGCTGAAGACAGAGCTCCCCTCACTTATAGAAAAGCAAGGCGCGCTTGACCCATCCCACCCAGCCCGTCAGTTTTCAGTGCCAGAGGTATTGTGGATGATAGTTGTTGCGCGGTGGCTTTCAACTTGGCTTCTGGAGTTGTGCAGGATTCGGGGCCCCGTTTGGTTGCTGCAGATCCAGGTGAGCTGCAATGTGATTGCGGCTTGAAGTTTATCGGCTGGGGTGGGTCAGCCGCTCGTGCGAAAAGTGATAGATTGCATCGCCTCTTGCTTTTTCCTGGGGGGTTCGCTCTCGCGCTCCGCCGCCCCTCTCCTTTTGCCTTCTTCGATCGATGCTAAGAAGTCCTTTTGGCCTCCCCCGCAAACGCTGGAGGGAATCTATATATATATATATGTATATATATATATATATATCTATATATGTATATAGAGAGAGATGTATATATATATATATACACACATCATGGGTTGTGTCTGTGTGTGCGCGTGTTTTCGCGCGGGTGAGTCGCGCGGCCTCCTCAAGAAAATGGACCACCCAAGATTTACCCATTCGTCCCGCTTCGCCGCCGTGGCGTTATCGCCGGTGCCTCGCTGCTTTCTTGCGCCCAGCCTCCGCTTCCTGCATTGCGAGCCTGCTTCCGCGCGCGCGCCCCAGATGTCCAATCGTCGGTGCACCGCGAGGAAAATTTGACTTGTCGGTGGCGTTTCCGCGCGTTCGGGCCCGAGTTGCGCGCTCGCCGACGCACCCACCTCGCGCGGCCCAATCGGGCCCGCGCGCCATGTCAAGGCCGCGTTTGGCCGCCGTGGCAGCGCGCGAGAGCGCGGGCGCGCATGCGTCTTGGCGAGCTCCAGCATGCGATGCTAGCGCCAACCGTGCAGCCTCCAGCCGCCATGCGCATTTCCTCATGCGATGTGCGCCCTTGTTGTGGCCACGCCGGATTCTGTTTAAGAGCCGCGCGCACTGCTGCCTTCGCAGATTGAAGCACCGGCGCGAAAACACAACGCTGAACCACATAATCATTGACAAATCATGCATCCGATTCGGGAACCATTCGGGCACAGCTCGGGCGTTTCGTGGCCCCATAGGGAGCTCCACCGAAGGCCCCAGTGCCCCCGTCCGCATGCGTCCCAGAAGCCCAATTGGCATTTTCACCCACCCAGTGCAGCGTTTCGTGGCCCCATAGGGGGCTCCACCCAAGGCCCCAGTGCCACCGTCCGTATGCGTCCGGGAAATGTAATTTGGCATTTTCACCCGCGCCGTGCAACGTTTCGTGGCCCCATAGGGGGCTCCACCGAAACCCCCAGTGGGACCGTCCGCATGCGTCCCGGTAACCCAACTTGGCATTTTCATTCACTCAATATAGCGCTTCGTGGCCCCACAGGGAGCTCCACCGAAACCCTCAGTGGGACCGTCCGCGTGCGTCCTGGAAGCCCAATTCGGCACACCACCCACACAGTACAGCGTTCCCCCCCGCCCAGTGCAGCGCTTCGTGGCCCCATAGGGAGCTTCACCAAAATAGATATGCACAATCACGGTACCCACAACTGCATATGGTTGGGACCTTCGCCAGGATAATTTTCGCGGTGGGTGAACAGGACAGGCATGGGTGTACCGCCCGTGGGGGCACTTCGGCTCCAGCCCCGCTTGGAGGATGAGTATGAGCATGAGGACAAATCTTTATGTCTCCTCTCATTTCCGTCCCCGCCGCCCCTCTCGCTCCTCCGTTCAATTCGCACTCCGCAAGAAGTCGGAAAGGTCATGATTGACATCCCTGACATGAGAGGCATCGACCACAAGGACAAGGGCTGCTCCACGTGGACTGCAGGCAGCGCTGGGGCCCACGCGCCGGGTCGGGGGGGCTGCGCAGAGGCGCACAGTTTCAGATGGGGGAGTGAGGGAGTGAGGGAGGGAGAGAGGGGTACGGTCGAATCTCATGCCCTCCCCCCACCTTCCCTCTCCTTCTCCTCGTGGTCCTCCTCCCCCTCCTCCTCATTCCCAGTCTTCGTCCTCCTCCTCCTCCTCCTCCTTCTCCTTGAATCACCGTCGGGCCCGTTGAGAGCGCCTTGAGGCGCGTTGGATCCCCCAGAATCTTGAAGCCATCTTGGGCCGTCCTGAACGCTCAGCGGCCGTGTCGGAGCCTTCTTAAACCGTATGAGGGGTCTGCTGGACACGTCTTGGCCCGTCTTGAGGGCCTCTTGGCCTCAGGAAAAGACGCCTGGAGAGCTCCGATTTTCCCGATGGAGGTTCGGTGCTGCTGGGCCTGGGGCCACAGACCCCGTCTCCAGGTGTGTGTGTATATATGTACGAATGTATGTATGAATTTATGTATGTATGTGTGTATATATATATATATGCATACATGTATGTATATATTTACATATGTAGATATGTGCAAGACTTTGTTGGCGCTTCGCGCCATGTATCTTGGCCCTTGAAGCTGGAGATGTAGACAGAAGGGTAGGAAGATAGAACCCAAAGTTTAGCGATAACTCCTTGTTGCCTTTTCCGACATCGTCCTGATACTAATGTTATTCATGATTTTTGGTTTTTTAGAGGCCTTTTTGTCCTCCTTCTCGCCTTACCACGCTCCCCAGCCTCATCAGTTTGCGGAGGCTCATCCTTGGAGAGTCTCTTGAGGGCATCACGAAACTTGTGAAGGGCTTCTCGGGGCCTTCTGGAGGCCTTGTGCACGCCTTTCGGGGCGTCTGGGGACTTCCTCGGGCTACCCTTTTTCCAACCGCGGCCTTCCTTAACGAACGGGTCTCGATTTGGAATGCTTCGGGGGGCGTTCGGGGGCCATCTTGGGCCGTCATGGGGCTCTCTTCGGGCAATCTTGGGACCCTGTTGGGGCATTTTGGGGCTCCCCTGGACTGCTTGGACGCTCTTTTGGGTAGTTGTGGGGCGAGTTTCGGGCCTCCTGGGCGTTTTCGGACGCCCGGAATACCATACACGGGAAATCAACATGTTTCGGCGTTTCGACAGCCTCTGCATTTTGGCCGTCTTCGGGCGCCTGGTGGGTGTCTTTGGCCTCTTGGGGCCCTCGCGGGGCCGTTCGGCCGCCCTCCTATTTGGGCCCGTTGCCCAGGCAGAACAAGGAGCAGGGATATTCTGCATGTGTATACTCATATGTACAAGTATAAGTACAAGTATAATGTTATTTTTGATTATAACATACAAATACAATCTACTTATATGTATGTGTATATGTACATGTATAAGTTTATGTGTGCGCATATGTGTAGGTATATGTATATGTAAAAGGGGTGGGTACACGTATATGAAGATGTATAGGTAGATCGAGCATTTTACATGCAAATGTATATACACATATGTACATGTATATTTATAGGTGCTATGATTAGGTATATGCATGCGCATGTGTGTACGTATATGTATGTACACACATCCACATATGTACATGGTCATGTCGCTGTGCATGTATAGGTATATGTACATGCATGTTTATATGTATTCGTACGCATATATGTATATATATATATATATTATATATATATATATAGATACGTTTACCTGTACATGTACATGTATGTGCGTATGTGTTTGCTTGTGTATCTGCATCTGCGTACGTGCATATGCTTATATGTGGTATTCTATCTGAACATGTATATGTGACTGCAACTGTATGCGTACATGTAGATGCATATGCATATCGTACGCATCCTGATATGAGTATGTATATGTAAATGTGTACGTGCATATGCTTATGAAAACGTATGTGTACCTGTACGTGTAACTGTACATATATATATGTAAATGCATACGTGCATGTATATGCATGTGTATTTGCAGTTGTACAGGTGTATGCTTGTGTGTATGTATATGTACAGGCATATGTATATTGGCATGTTTGTGTATGTGTATAGATCTATGTCTGTTAGCATTGATTTATACATGTCTTGATACTGTCTATTGACATGACCATGTTTCAGTACATGTACGTGGATGTGTATAGGTACACTCATTTGCATATGTTTATGTCGATGTAGATGTATATGTATATGTATACGTGTATACGTTTGTGTATGCATATGCACGTGTATATTTGTATACGTACATGAATATGTACATGTACCGGTTTTTATATGTGTACACTTGCATGTCTGTGTATTTGCCCTCGCGTATGCATATGTAGGTATTTCTGTTCACGCGTTTGTGCGTTCACCTGTGTGTTTGCATGTATATGGTTATGTGCAGCTGTATGTATATGTAGATGTACGTGTATACGTGTATGTATTTGCATATTTATATGTGTATCGACATGTATATGTGTGTGAATGCAGATGTGCACGTCTTTGTGCATGTGCATGTCTATGGTCCATGTATATGCATCTGTTCATGTTTGCATACGTTTATGTATACATATAACGGCGTACCGGGGCCTGGGCCCCCGGGGCCGCGACCTCTACCACAAATGTGGGTGTGCAGGCGCTTGGGGGCCCCAGAGGCCCACAAAACGCCACCAGAAAGCGCCAAGAGAGCCCGAAGACGCTCCAAGAGAGACCCGAGACGCCCACAGGCCGCTGCAAGACGCGCAAGATGGCCTCCAGGCGGCTTAAGAAACCCCAAGACACCCCAAGAGGCCCCCAAGAGGCCCCCCAAGAGAGCCCTAAGGGGCAAAAGTAACCCCATTCCTTGCGTAAAACGTATATTTTTAGCATATTGTTTGTTTTCGTTGTTGTACCGATCTTGACGACCTCAGAGTCTCCCAAGACCGCCCCAAGACGGCCCAAGACGGCCCAAGAGGGCCCCAAGACGGTCCAAGAAGCTCCCAAGACGGCCCAAGCGGGCCCCCAAAGGGCCCAAGAGGATCCCAAGATTGGGAAATCCAACTGAAATTGCGAACCCCCCGCTCAAAGATGGCCCCCGAGGCCCGCAAGAGGCCCCCATGAAGCCCCCAAGAGGCGCCAAGAGGCCCCCAAGATGCCCCAAGAGGCTTCCACGACGCCCCGCAAGGGAGCCCCCAGGAGCAAAAATCGTCCCAGCCCCTTTGGGCAATGTAAATGTTGGGCATCTTCGCCTGATTCGCCTTCCCAGCGTCCAAGACGGGCCCAGAAGTTTCAGAAAAACGCCCCAGAGGTCCCCAAGAGGGTTCCAAGACATCCCAAGAAGCGCGCAAACCCCCAAGAGGCCGCCAAGACCGCTCCCAGCGGGGGTGTCTCGGACGAAGGCTCCGAATGGATTTAGCCGCCTTTGCGCTGGAGAGGCCCCCAGGAAGCTGAAGGAAGCCCCCAAGAGGCCCCTCAGAGGTTTCCGGATACCCCAAGAGACCCCAAGACAGTCCAAGAAGTGTCAAGGCGCCCCAAGAGGCCTCCAGAACGCCCCCTAAGGGAGCCCCAATCACCCCAAATCGTGCAATTCCTTTAGGAAGTATTTTTTCGCATATTCGCTTGATTCGCCTTCCCAGCGTCCAAGACGGCCCCAGAGGTCTCCGAAAAACGCCCCAGAGGTCCCCCAAAGCCTCCCAAGCCGCGCCTCGCACGCTAGACGGCTGCTTGGGGAGGGTTCGGGGAGGGGACTGTCGTTAAATTCTTATGTGAAAACGCACATGTTCAGTACACATGATTTTTCAGTTTTCCGACGCTCTAAGACGGCCTAAGAGACCTGCAAGACTGCTTCCACACGGCTCAAAAGACCCAACAAAGAGCCGACGGGTGGACCAAGAGGTCTCCCAGACGGACCAGGAGGCGTCCAAAACCATCCAGGAGAGCCCCAAGACGGCTCCAAGAGGGGGAGGCCAAACGAACAATTCTAACCTTCCGCCCCAAGATGCCCTCAAGAACTCCAAATAGACTCCCAAGAGGCCCCCGAGAGGCCCCACAGAGCTCCCCAAGGCGCGCCTCACACGCTAGACGGCCACTAAGCGAGGGCTACGGGAGAGGAACATCGTCAAATTCCGATGGGAAAATCTGCAGTTCCAACATGTACTATTTGTCTCCTTCCGAGACGGCCGAAGATGCCCTCGAGACAGCCGTCAAGCGGCCCACGAGATCCCGCAAGAGAGGCCACAGGCGGCCCAAGAGGGCTTCAAGACGGCCCTGAAGGCGCCCAAGAAGGCCGAGGAGACGCCCAAGATGGCCCCCAAAGGGGCAGACCAAACGGACAGTCCGTTTCTTCCGCACCAAAACGCCTTCAAGAGCTCCCAAGAGACCCTGGGAGTCCCCGAAGAGCCCTCCAAGACGCGCCTCGCAAGGGAACAACGACAACGAAGGACGACGGCGAGGACGAGGGACGATGCCGACAACACGGTCGAAAGACGACGACGACGGCGACGACGATTGACGATCGACGACGAAAACGAAGAAGAACGACGACGGCGACGACCACAACGACGACGACGACGCCCGTTATCGGAGTTCCGTAGCAGTTTCCCACGTGGTTCTCCCAGACAAGTTTTGTGGACAGGTTTGGTTGGGCCAGGTCAGGTTTTCACGCTCGCCATTGCGCTCCGCGTCAAGTCCTTGCACTGCGAGTTCCGTGGCCACGACTAGAACCTGAGCGCGCGCGAAGCGTAGTATATGTATACGTATATTGGTAAGTTTACGTTTATGTTCTTATTTTGGTATGCATATCCATGTGCAACTGTATAAGTATGTGCATATTTCTATGTGTATGTACATGTCAACGTGTATGAACAGGTAGATGTGTATACATTCTCACGATTATAGGTGTAGGTGGATGTTGGCTTTTGTGTGTATACGTATTCGCATATGTCGTTGGTGATTGCAGATGCATATGTACATGTGTATGTATATGTGCATGTATATGTTTAAATCTACATGTGTATGTACATGTATATGTATGTGTGTGTAGGTGTACGTGCATGAGCATGTGCATGTGTATGTGCGTATGTGAGTATGTATACCTGTAGGTGTATGTGTGTGTACATGTGTACGATTATGAATGTGTATGCGTATAGTTGCATGTGTACGTATACGTACACTTATGCATATACGTTCATGAGAAGGCAGCTGTATAGGTATATGCGTGCGTATATACATATATGTATATGGATATGTGGTTATATGTGTGCACGTATACGTATGTAGATGCATGTGGTCTATTCTTATGTAGGTGTATGTGTATGTGTATATTCATATTTATATATATATGCATGCGCGCATGTATATGTATATGTCCCTGTATGTGTACATGTATCTGTAACTGTATTCGTGTATGTATACGTGTATGCTTCTATATGTGTATGTATATGTCCATGTTGGTATATATATATATATATATATATATATATATATATATCATAGGTGCATGTATTTGCACAATCATATTCGTATGTCTGTGTGTATGTATATGTATACGTTCATGTACAGACATCTGTAGACGTGCTTGTCTATGTATATGGGTATTTTCATCTATAGACGTATTTGTAGCTGTAGACTTCTATGCATACGTGTCGGTATATTTGTATGAATGCACACATGTAAAGGTGTCTGTTTAGGCCTATGTATGTGTATATACATATATATGTCTATGTAACTGTATTTGTATGTGTGCATGTATACGTGTATGTATTTGTATATGCAAATATGTATGTATGCGTGTGTGTGTATATATAGTCGTCTGTGTATATGTTTGTGTATATGTATATATGTATATTCGTATGTATAGGCATTTGTATTTGCATTTTGTTATCACTATATGCATGTATTCTTGTTTATGTATATACGTAAAAACATGTATGTGTTCATATTGGTGTATGTACATGTATGTGCATATGTATATGTGGCCCTGCGTGCTGGATAGTGTGTTCTTGAGTGTCTCCGTTCCGCTGCCGTTTTTTGGGCTCTGACCAAAAACTTGAAGACGGTTGTGATGCTTGGCCCGCTCACCCAGATTGCGTCCGCCAGCTTCGCGGGCAGTTGGTTGGGAGGGGCCGTCCGCGCGTGCCATTGTGACTGTGGGTGCGCCTGCCATACCAGCTCCGACGACGGGGCCTTGAAGCTGCTCGAGAGGCAGCTCGACAGGTGCGGGCCCGAGCACCTGTGCCCGCAGTGTCCGACCTGCCCGCAGTGCCCAGGGCCTCTCCCTTGCTCGCCGCTCTGGCCCGCGGGGCTGGGCGGCTTCGTGGCGGGCGCCGCCACCACCGCGCTCGTGGCGCTGAGCGCTGGGCGCTGCAGGGGCCGCCGCGAAGGGGTCCGCCTGGCTCGCGCCGCCGGGCCGAGCCCACCGCTGGGCCTCGCCGACGGGCCCGCGCCGCCAGTGCCGGCGCCAGCGCGGGGAGCTGCCCAGGAGCCGAGGGCTCCCGCGGCGCTGCCGGGCTCGGCGGCGCTCCGAGGCCGCGCCTCGCACCGCGGGGCAGGGGTGCTGACGTTCGGCTGAGGCGTAGCGCTGCGCGGACAGCGGCATGTCGTCGCTCGCGCCGGGGACCTATGCCTTCGTTCAGTACAATGACCCAGCCGATGACGGGCTCTGGCACGAGCGGCTGATTTTGGGCTGGGTCTCGGCATCGGAGTACATCGTGATGACTCCGGACGGGGACGTGTTCATAGAGCAGCTCGACTCGGCGAACGCAGACCTCTCAGGTATCCGTTTCTCGCCCTCATCGGGGGGCCTGCCAGCTGGTCTCTCGGGTGCGCCGTTGTACCGCTTTGCGGCGCAGCCTGCGGGAGCCGAGTTGACGGCGCTGCTCAACGAGGGGGCCTCACACGCTCGAGTTGAACGCCAGGCGAGGGGCTTGGCGCAGCCGCCCGGGGCCGGCGTCCCCGGCGGCCCAGGTGGCGTTGCCCCAGCGGTGGAGCCGATCCCGCTTCCAGTTCCGCCACCGCCGGCGGCCGCCGGCGCCCCCCAGCCACCTCCGCTTGCACCGAGGATGTCGCCGGCGGGGGGCAGCTGGGTGTTCGATGTTCCTGGCACCATGCACGCGATCGGGCAGGAGTTCCTCTTCCCGGCGGGCGGGCTGGACTTCGGGGGCCACGTGTTTGTCTCCGTGGGCGGAGCGATCACCACGGGCTGCTTCGTCCAGGGGGACACGAACCTCGACGAGTGGGCGGCGGAGCGGCAGCTCTTCTTGATGCAGGGCGAGCCACGCCTGCTGCCTCGACGGCAGCCCGCAGGGCCAGTCCCGTTCACCCGCGATGCGGGGTGGCTGCACAAGGATCCGAGGATCGAGATCCACTTGAAGGGGCCGCCGACCGTGGGCGACTCTGTGACCGCGCTGATGGCGCGGAGTCCGGGGGGCTTCATGTCCTCCCATGAGCGCTGGCTGGTCGAGAGCAAGGTGCCCGCCGCCAGCCGCTCGGCGCGCGAGCATCGGGTGGTCTCGAAGGCGCTGGAGCTCGGGCAGGCTGTCGACGGCATCAACCTGGCAAACCTGACCTGCATGGAGTATCTCAACAGGCGCCGTCAGCTGCTCGAGGAGGCCCACAAGACTGACCCGGACAAGGGCAACTTTGAGGGCGCCCACCACTTCATGGGCGAGGATGACGACGGCGCGGGTACTCTCGTCGCCCCGAGCCTCCGCTCGCACGTGGCGGGCGAGTTCGGCAAGGATGCGGCCATCGAGAAAGAGAGACGCAAAGCACGTGAAGCAAAGAAGCCACCTCCCGGAGGTGGCGGGAAATCATGACCGACCTGAACCACGGTGGCGCCTTTGCTGGCAGCGCCGCCGCGGCTTTGAAAGACCAGCTTTTTTCGGAGGAGGGCGTGGCCCCTCCTTGGGGCTGGCCGGACGCACAGCCGCCCGGCTACAGGCCGCCGCCCGGGCTTTCGAGGCCGCCTGGCTGCCTGGACGATCTCTTCCCCCTCCCGCTGCTCGACCCGCAGGAGGCTGATGTTGGCGGCGCAGGCCGCGCCCGCACCGGGCAACGTAGGAGATGCATCCGTCGGGACGTGCTGAGTGACGTTAATGACTCGCTGATGGGCCTCAATGCTTTGTACGGCTGCGAGCGCTCTTCGGTAGCCGCGCCCACCGAGGCGCAGAGACTGGCACAACGGAGGCTGCTCCGCTCCGCTCGCTCTGCCCGACAAGTTTTTCCAGACTTATTTAATATGAGTCCCCGTGAAGCTGCCAGTGAGCTTCTGGGATCGCGTCTTGATTATCAGGGTTCGGTGACGACGGTCGTTCCGTACCGCGCCGAGTCCCTGTCTCTGCCCCCCGCAGGACGACAGCCAGTCAGCCTTCAGGGTGTTCTTGACCCTGATGCCGCGCGCGCGCTTGTTAATTTTGAGAGCCTCCTTGCCGAGCCCGAGGTTCGTCAGGCTCGGCGGGAGGGGGGCCCGGTCCGACCCTACATGGACGCCGTGTTAAAAAGTGATCGGGCCCAGTACGTGCAGTTTTTGGGGCAGCTCGCGAGCTGCCATGTGCTCACCTCCACGAGGACTAAGAAGGCCTCTGTCACACCGTTCTTTGTGTCAAAAAAGACCGACAAGATTCGGCTCGTGTTAGATTGTCGTGAGGCCAACCAGTTCTTTAAGCACTCTCCCTTTACGGAGATAGCTGCGGCAGAGGGCCTCAGCTCGCTCGAGGTCCCCGAGGGCAGGCAGTTGTACAGTGCATGTGCTGATATTCAGTGTGCATTCTATCAGTGCGGAGATATACGTGATCTATGCCAGTACTTCTGCCTCCCTAAGGTGACTCGGGCTGAGGCTCTCCGCGCTGGTATCCCCGTGAAGGACCTCGGTGGCACGTGCGACTTCGTGTACCCGGCGATGCAGGTACTTCCAATGGGCTGGTCTTGGGCCTTCTGGTTCGTACAACGTCTTCACCTCGAGGTGGTGCGTAGAGCTGGAGTCCCCTCTACCATGGTCGCTACGGGGTCCTGGCCTCTTCCCTCGGTCACCGAGGGCCCAATCGAGGTCCCGTACTCGGACAATGTGAATGTGTTCGGTTTGGAGCCGGGGCCCGTGTCTGCAACGCGTGATCGTATCGTCGCTCAGTTCGAGGCGGAGGGATTCGCCATGCATGATATCTCCGAGGTGTCGCCCAATGGCGTCGTTTTGGGAGCTGACGTCGGTGGGTCGGACCCGTTTACCCGCCGCTCTTTAAAAAAGCTTCTGGTGGTCAGGAAAGCTCTGTTCTGGCTCGCGACGGGCCCGTACGTAAGTGGCCGACAGTTGGAGGTTATCTTGGGACATTATGTTGCTGCCTGTCTGTTCTGTCGCCCTGGCTTTTCGGTCATGCGTGCGGTGTATGAGTTCGTCCGGGCGTCTTACGACAAGCCCAAAGTGCTTTGGAGAAGTTGCCGCTACGAGTGTTGGCTTATGGCGACCCTGTGCATCCATCTACAGTCCCCCCTGTCATTGCCGTGGGCGAGTGACGTCGTCGCTACAGACGCGTCCACTACCGGGATGGGGGTTACTGAGGCTAGGGTTCCGAGGGGTGTCGTCGCGGACGTCGGGAGATGGCGGGAGAGGTGGAGATATCGTCGCTTGGAACCCTCTGAGTGGGCCCCCCGGGCCCGTGCCCTCGACGGCCTGGACGAAATCACCTTGCCTCATACTGCCTGGGGGAACCCGTCGGAGCGCGGCTGGAAGCACGCTGTGGGTTTTCCTGAGGTTCCATCGGAAGTCCTGGGAGCCCAGTTTCGTGTGGTCTACGCGGCGCCCTTTAGATATGCCGAGCACATCGGTGTCAAGGAGGGCCGTGCTGCTGTGTGGGCTTTGCGCCGTGATGCGAGAGATCCAGGGCGGCACTGTTCCAGGAGGTTGTACTTGATTGACAATTTCGGGGTTGTGCTTGCTTTGGAGCGTGGGAGGGCCACATCCCACGGCCTCCTGCAGATCTGTCGACGGGTCGCCGCTCTGTCCATAGCCTGTAGCATTTCGGCTCGTTTCCGCTGGATCGCCTCAGAGAAAAACCCTGCCGACGCGCCTAGTCGGCTTTGGGAGCGGTCGAACGCTCGGCCGCCCTGTGGACCGTATGCTCGGCCCGCTCAGCGTGGCTGGAGGGACTACGCCTTGCCTGGAGGACTGCCACGGGCACACGCCGACCATCAAGGGGGTCCAGCGGTCCGTGCGGAAGGCTCGAGCTGCTCGACTTCCAGCTCACGCTGCGCCGAGGCAAGCCAGGCTGGGGAGGCGCGCTGCCGTGGCGGCGCCGAGGCGGCGCCCGGCGTCGCCAGCGGCTGCTGTGCCGCTCCGCCGCCCAGCGGCCGCAGGCGCGCCTGTGCCGATGGGCCGTCCAGCCGCGGCGCCCGGCGAGGCCGGGCTGCGGCCCCGACTGGCGGCGGCGGTGGCGAGGGAGCGGACCTCCAAGGTGACGACCACAATCCCGTCGGCCTGCGAGGCCGCAGCCGTCGGATCCTCGGCCAGGCTCTCCTACCAGCAGTACTACGAGGCCTTCCTGGCGTTCGTGGGACAGCCAGCCGACGACCTCGAGGCGCTCGAGGTGCAGGTCTTGGAGGTCCTCGACACGTTCCTGGACGCGGGCTGCACGAAGGGGGACGCGGACTACTTGGTCGCCGCCGTCAAGGACGCGCTGCCGAGGGCGACGGGGCCGAGGGCCCTGCCTCGCGTGCAGCGCGCGCTGAAGGGCTACGGCAAGAAGGTCCCCCCGAGGTCTCGAGCCCCCGCGCCCCGCGAGGTGGTGGGCTCAGCAATCTCGGGCCTTCTCTCGGTGAACAAGCGGGACGCCGCGTTGCAAGTGCTCACGATGTTCAGCACCTTCGTCCGTCCGGGTGCGCTGAGGAGGCTGCTGGTGAGGGATCTGCTGCGTCCCACGAGGGCCGGTGGTGCCATGGCGGTGTGGTCTTTCTTGCTGGCTCCGACGGTCGCCGACCCGCTGGCGCCGCTCGCCCAGGAGGCGGGCCAGACTCGCTTCCTGACCAAGACGGGGACGTCCGACGAGGCGGTGCCGCTCGACAATCCAGCCTGGCTTGGGCCTGTGTTGGCCCAGCATGCTCACGGACGTCCAGGACACCTCCCGCTGTTCACGACCTCGGCTGTCGACATGGCGGTGCTATTCCGCAAGGTCACGATGGCTCAGGGACTGCAGGGCGTGTGCCTGTACCAGTTGCGCCACGGCGGTGCGAGCGAGGACGTCCTCTCGGCCCGCCGTACTCTCGGAGAAGTGAAGTCGAGGGGGCATTGGAGCCAGGACAGCAGCGTAAAACGATATGCAAAGCCCGGGATGGTCCAGCAGCTGTTGTCGGCGCTGTCGCCGGCCGCCCGAATGCACGGCGAGGTCCAGTGGGCGAGGCTCGAGGACCTCTTCGCAGGGCGTCTACGCCCCTCGTGGCCTGTGCGTTAGCTTCGAGTATGCCGCTGGGACAGTGGGGTCCACGAGGTGGGCTGTTGCAGCTACCCCGTGTCGTGCGTTTTGCAAATCAAGTGGGTGTGGAGTTGATGGCGGGCAGCCGCAGATTGTCAGCTGCCTGCGTCCGTGCCGGTCTCCCGATGCGTTCATACGAGTATGCTGACTCTCCGTTGGAAGACGCTCTTCATCCTGATGTGTTTCAGCTCCTCCTTGCAGTCGCTGGGCGTGGACTCAGGTTTGTCTGGATTGGGCTCGTGTGCACTTCTTGGTCCCGGGCGAGGCGAAACCCTCATCCTGGAAACTGGCCGGGGCCTATTCGCTCACCCGAGTGCATCTTGGGGCTCCCTGGACTCTCTGAGAAAGATCAAGACAAGGTAAATTTGGGTAATCGTCAGGCCGATTGGGCCGCCAGTTTGTTCGCTAGACTCGTGTCCTTCAAGGTCCCAGTGATCATTGAGAATCCCCAAGGGTCTATGTTGTGGCGGCATCCCCGTTTCCAAACATTGATGACAAAACACAACGTTATTGACTGGGACCATTGTGCCTTCGGATCATGTTACCGAAAACGGACGCGATTATTGTATGCTAATTGTGTGCTCGACGGACTTCGCTCGGATCGATGTCAAGGTCGTGGTATATGTTCGTTCACAAACCAGCCTCATGTGGAGATCACGGGAAAAGATGAAAATGGTATCTTTCATTCTGCAAAGGCTTCCGCCTATCCCGTCAAGTTCTGTGATAAATTCGCCCACATAATCTGCCATCAAAGTGTATAACAACAATACTGCCGCCCTGGGGTCCGTTAACTTTTTAGCGTTTGGTTAATGTCACCCACCCTCCCACCCGGTTCATTCATGTGAATGGGCTTGGGGCTTGGAGGCGGCTGCTTGAGCAGCGCTGGGTCGTGTTCGATAGCATGCTTTATCGTCCGCTGCCTGAATTACTGAGTCTGCTGGCATCGGAATAAAGGGGGACACGTGTTAAACACATGGCCCTGCGTGCTGGATAGTGTGTTCTTGAGTGTCTCCGTTCCGCTGCCGTTTTTTGGGCTCTGACCAAAAACTTGAAGACGGTTGTCCCTCCCTGCCCTCCCTTGCTCCTCTCCCCTGCTGGCAAGTATCGCCCCTCGCTCACAGGGGCTTGGAGGCGGCTGCTTGAGCAGCGCTGGGTCGTGTTCGATAGCATGCTTTATCGTCCGCTGCCTGAATTACTGAGTCTGCTGGCATCGGAATAAAGGGGGGCACGTGTTAAACACATATGTATGTGTGTATGTATGTATGTATGTATGTATGTATATATCTATATAGGTATTTACATTTTACATTCATATATATATACATATATATATGTATATATATACACTAGAACCATCGCGCGCGCTTCGCGCGCGCTCACGTTCTAGCAGGCCCCAGGCCTTCACGAATTCACTGCTGCTGCACTGAAGTAGTGGACCACAGTCCACGCATGCCAATCTGCATTCCGAAAGGCCTTCGAGGAAAATGGTTGTGTAGGGGGGTGGAGGCCGTGTGAATCGGATTCCCAGAAAGCCTTCTGGAAGCATGGGTTTGGGGCGTCTTGTGGAGCCTGTTGGGGCGTGCCGTCGTCGTCGTCGTCGTCGTCGTCGTCGTCGTCGTAATGTCGTCGTAATGTCGTCGTCGCCTATTGGGGCGCGCCGTCGTCGTCGTCGTCGTTGTCGTCGTCGTCGTCGTCGTCGTCGTCGTCGTCGTTTCGTCGTCGTCGTCGTCGTCGATTCAAGAGGACACTTGGGGCAACTTTGTGCGAAACGATCTGCGGAGGGCCGCGAGAATGCGATCAGTCATGTTCCCAATCAACTTCCCAGACAGCTCTCCTGTAGTATGATGGTGCTGATGGTACTGCGAAGCCTCCGGAGACTCGCGGGCCCATGATGAACCATGTCCTCGGAAGGCTTTCTGGGGACATGGTTTGTTGGGGTGTGTTGGGGGGTCTCTTGGGCGGTCCCTGCGCCCCTTGGGGGCCTCCGGGAACTCTCGGGCCCATGATGAACCATGTCCCCGGAAGGTTTTCTGGGGGCATGATTTCTTGGGGTGTGTTGGGAAGCCTCTTGGGCGTTCCCTGGGAGCCCCTTGGGGGTCTCTTGGGGCTTCCTGGGGGCCTCTTGGGCGCCTCACGGGGCTTCGTGGGAGCCTCTTGGTGGCCTCTGGGGGCCTACAGGCGGCCTCGAGGGCCAGAGACCTCGAAATATCGGTTGGCGGTCTCCCTCTGGGCCCTCTCTTGGGGAGCTCTTGGGGCACAATTGGGTTGTCTGGGGAGCCTCCTGGGCCGTCTTGGGGCCCTCTTCGGGGCCTCCTGGCCCCTCTTGGAGCGATCTGAAGGGCCTCCGAGCGAGGCCGTGAGAGGGAGCGCTCGGAAGCGGCGAAAGCGAGAACGCCTAAATCCTTCAAAAACCATCGGAAAATGCATGAATCTTGCCTCCAAAGGCCCTCTTGAAGAGCCTGTTGAGTCCGTCCTGGAGCGTGTTCGAGTCCTCGTCGGCCGTCTTGAGGGCAGCTTGGGCGTCTTCGGGGCCTCTCGGGACCGTCTAGGCCCTCCCAGGACCTCCATTAGCCTGTCGTGGCCTGCTTCGGGGCGGGCCCGGGCCGCCTCGGGACCCCTCTGGGCCTTCTCTTGGCGCGCTCTTGGGGCACACTTGGGTTTTTTGGGGAGCATCCTGGGCCGTCTTGCGGCCCTCGTCGGGGCCTCGTGGGCCTTCTTGGAGCGATCTGGAAGTCCTCCGAAGCCGTGAGGGAGCGCTGGAAAGCGGAAAAAGCGAGAACGCCAAAATCCCAAAGACTCGGAAAACGAGTGAATCTTGCCTTCCAGGACCCTTTTGGGGAGCCTCTTGAGTCCGTCCTGGAGCGTGTTGGAGTCCTCGTCGTCTGTCTTGAGGGCATGTTGGGCGTCTTCGGGGCCTCGTGGCCTGCTTCGGGGCGGGCTCGGGCCGCCTCGGGAGCTCTGGACCCCCCGCAACCCCCGGTGGGCACCGATGGGGGGAGCAGGCAGCGCCCCCCCTCCCACGGGCCTACTCCGAGATAGAGAATCATGTTCCCGGGAAGCTTTCCGGGAGCATGATTTGTTCGGCTCTCTAAGAGAGGGGCCTCTGGGGGCTTACCGAGGGGCGCCTTTTGGCCTTGTCGGCAAGCCTATTGGCAACCTGGTTGGGGCGGTGGGCGGAAGCGCAAGGAATCATGTTCCCGGAAAGCTATCTGGGGAATGCGATTTACCGAAGTGTCTTGGGGGCCCACAGGGGGCTTCCCTGGGGGCCCCTTGACGGCCTGCTGGGGCTTCTGGGGGACCTCTTGGGAGCCTCACGGGGCTTCTTGGGAGCCTCTTGATGGCCTCCGGGGGCGTCCTAGGAGCCTCTCAGGCCGGAGACCTTGAAATGTCGCGCTCTTCGGGCCCTCTTGGGTCGCTCTTGGGGCTCTCTTGGGGCGCTCTCGATGCCCTCTTGATTTACTGGGGAGCCTCCTGGGCCGTCTCTGGGCTTTCTTGGGAGCCTCTTCGGCCGTCTTGGAGCGATCTGAAGGGCCTCTGACGCGGTCGGGGACCGTGGGGAGGCGGAACACATAAGAGCGCAAGAATGTTTCAAAAACCATTGGAAAATATATGAGTTTCGGCTTCTGGGGCCCTTTGGACGGGCGTTTGGAGGCGCTCTTGGAGCGTTTTGGCGGCGTCGTCGGCCGTCCTGAGGCCATCTTCGGCGTGTCTGGGGCCTCTGGGGGCTGTCTTCGGGCGTCCGGGGAGCCCAGGAATCATATTCCCGGAGAGGCTTCCAAGAACATGATTTCGAGTGAGGCCCTCTTGGGCCTCCTGGAGGCCGTTCTGGGGGCCTCCTGGGCCGGCTTTGGGGTCCGTCTTGGGAGGTTCCGTGGGCCCCACAAAACAATCCTTTTGGGCCGTCTTGGGCCCTCTTGGGTCTCTCTTGGGCTGTGTCGGGGCTCCTCAAACGCGTCTGGGGAACTGCGAAGACGAAGCAAGGGAGTATGCTGAACATGTACGTTTTACTACGGGAACGGGCTGATTTTTGCCTCTTGAAGGCCCTCTTGGGGCCCTCTTCGGCCATCTTCAAGCCATCTCGGGCCCTCTTGGGCCTCGCTGAGGCTGTCCTGGTGCCCTCTAGGGGGCCCCGGGAAGTTGGAAATCACGTTCCCGGAGAGGCTTCTGGCAACATGATTTCGAACGGGGCCCTCTTGGGCCTCCCTGAGGCTGTCTTGGGTGCCTCCTGGGCCGGCTTCGGGGCCTCTTGGGCTGTCTTGGGGGTTCCGTGAGCCCCACAGGACGACACATTCGGGCCATCTTGGGCCCTCTTGGGTATTTGGGCGTGTTGGGGCTCCTCGGGGGTGATCTTGGGAGCCTTCGTGGCCGTCATGGAGCGTCGGGAAGCCTAAAAGGCGGGAGCCCAAAAAACCTTAGAAAAACAAATGACAAGTCAATGAATTCTGTCTCTTGGGATCCTCTTTGGGCCCTCCTGGGAGCCTCTTGGGGGTCTCCGGAGCCGTCTTGGAAGCTGTTGAGGCCGTCTCGGAACCATCTTGGGCGTCTTGGAGCGGCCTTTGGGCTATCTATACATATACAAATACATACACACATACACATGCACATACACATACATAGACACATACATATACATATACATAAGCATTTACCTATACCTATACCTATACCTATACCTATACCTATACCTAATACCTAATACCTATACCTATACCTATACCTATACCTATACCTATACCTATACCTATACCTATACCTATACCTATACCTATACCTATACCTATACCTATACCTATACCTATACCTATACCTATACCTATACCTATACCTATACCTATACCTATACCTATACCTATACCTATACCTATACCTATACCTATACCTATACCTATACCTATACCTATACCTATACCTAGTACCTAGACCTAGACCTAGACCTAGACCTAGACCTAGACCTAGACCTATACCTATACCTATACCTATACCTGTACCTACCTACCTACCTACCTGTACCTAGACCTATACCCTATACCTATACCTATACCTATACCTATACCTATACCTATACCTATACCTAGTAGACCTAGACCTAGACCTAGACCTAGACCTAGACCTAGACCTAGACCTAGACCTACCTATACCTATACCTGTATATACCTACCCTGTACCTATACCTATACCTGTACCTATACCTATACCTATACCTATACCTATACCTGTACCTATACCTATACCTATACCTATACCTATACCTATACCTATACCTATACCTATACCTATACCTATACCTATACCTATACCTATACCTATACCTATACCTATACCTATACCTATACCTATACCTATACCTATACCTATACCTATACCTATACCTATACCTATACCTATACCTATACCTATACCTATACCTATACCTATACCTACCTATACCTATACCTATACCTATACCTATACCTATACCTATACCTATACCTATACCTATACCTACCTATACCTATACCTATACCTATACCTATACCTATACCTATACCTATACCTATACCTATACCTATACCTATACCTATACCTATACCTATACCTATACCTATACCTACCTATACCTATACCTATACCTATACCTATACCTATACCTATACCTATACCTATACCTATACCTATACCTATACCTATACCTATACCTATACCTATACCTATACCCTATACCTATACCTATACCTATACCCTATACCTATATACCTATACCTATACCTATACCTATACCTACCTATACCTATACCTATACCTATACCTAGACCTACCTACCCTATACCTACCTATACCTATACCTATACCTATACCTATACCTATACCTATACCTATACCTATACCTATACCTATACCTATACCTATACCTATACCTATACCTATACCTATACCTATACCTATACCTATACCTATACCTGTACCTATACCTATACCTATACCTATACCTATACCTATACCTATACCTATACCTATACCTATACCTATACCTATACCTATACCTATACCTATACCTAGACCTAGACCTAGACCTAGACCTAGACCTAGACCTAGACCTAGACCTAGACCTAGACCTAGACCGAGTACCTGTACCTGTACCTATACCTGTACCTGTACCTGTACCTGTACTTGTATCTGTACCTATACATATACCTATACCTATACCTATACCGAATACCTATACCTATACCTATACCTATACCCATACCCATACCCATACCCATACCCATACCTATACCTATACCTATACCTGTACCTGTACCTGTACCTGTACCTGTACCTGTACCTGTACCTGTACCTGTACCTGTACCTGTACCTATACCTATACCTATACCTATACCTATACCTATACCTATACCTATACCTATACCTATACCTATACCTATACCTATACCTATACCTATACCTATACCTATACCTATACCTATACCTATACCTATACCTATACCTATACCTATACCTATACCTATACCTATACCTATACCTATACCTATACCTATACCTATACCTATACCTATACCTATACCTATACCTATACCTATACCTATACCTATACCTATACCTATACCTATACCTATACCTATACCTATACCTGTACCCTATCCCTATACCTATACCTATACCTATACCTATACCTATACCTATACCTATACCTATACCTATACCTATACCTATACCTGTACCTGTACCTATACCTGTACCTATACCTATACCTATACCTATACCTATACCTATACCTATACCTATACCTATACGTATACGTATACGTATACGTATACGTATACGTATACCTATACCTATACCAATACCTATACCAATACCATACCTATACCTATACCTATACCTATACCTATACCTATACCTATACCTATACCTATACCTATACCTATACCTATACCTATACCTATACCTATACCTATACCTATACCTATACCTATAATCATGTTCCCGGACCGCTCTGGGAACATGATCGGGTGGATCTCTCTGGCGTAGTGCTGGGCCGTATCGAGGCTCTCTCCATGACGTTTTGTTGGGCCGTATCGGAGCCGTCTTGCGGGCCCCGTCCGTCTGTCCTACTGTTCCTCTCCAAACCCTCGTTCCCTAACCTCCCGATCATGTTCCCGGACCCCCGTCCCTTCCCCCCAGAGCACCGCAGCAGTAGGAAAGCGTTCCGAAACGGTGAGAAATCATGTTCCCGGAAAGCGTTCAAGAACATGAATCGCACGTCGTCCAAGGCGCCTCGGAAGGCGCAGAATACTCCTCCAAGGCGCGGAATCATGTTCCCGGACCGCCTTCCGGAAACATGATGGGGACGACCTCCTGAGGGCCTCCAGTGGGCCTCTTGGGGGCCTCTCGGAGGCCTGTTGGGCTCTCCTGGAGGCGTCTTGGGGCACGCTCAGGGCCATTTTTGGGCATCTTGGGGGCCTCTTGGGGGCCTCCGGGGAGGCTCTTGGGGGCCTCTTGGGGCCTCGCGGGGCCCTCTTGGGGCCCGCTGGGCTCGCTTAGGCAGTCTTGAAGCCCTGTCGGGGCTCTCCTGGAACCGTCTTGGGCGGCTCCTGGGCCATCTTGGGGCTCTCCTGGGCCGTCTTGGGACGATTTTGGGGGTCTCTTGGGCCGTCTTGGGGCGGTCTTGGGGGCCTCTTCGGCCGTCTTGGAGCGGTTTTGGGAGACTCTTGGACGGTCTTGGAGCGTCGGAACCCCGAAAAAGCGAGAAGGCCAAAAACTTATAAAAATAATATAAATCAACGATTTTGGCTTGTCGGCGCTCTCTTGGGAGGCCTCTTGGGATGCCTTCGGGGCCTCATGGAGCTCTCTTGGAACGTCGGGCCTTCCTGGCCATTCCTGAGGCTATCTATGCGCGTCTTGGAGCGCTCGCGGGCCGTCTTGGGCGGTCTCGAACTGTTCCTGGCGGTCCCGGGTGCCCTCTGGGACGCTTCGGACGCTCCCGGGGGCGCCCTGCACCCCCCGTGGAGATTACAGGCAGCGCCCTGGGCCGCCCCCGGGCCCTACTCCGATATATATATATATATATATATATATATATATATATATATATATATATCTGCCAGCCATGTACATGTATCACGGCGTGGGCTTCCCTAGGATCAAACCAGGTGCCCAAAACCTGTATGGGTGGACCGGGGGCCCTCCAAGATGGCTCTCAGACGGCTCCAGAGGTTCCAAGATGGCCCCGGAGCCGGCCAGGCGGCCCCAGATGGCCTCCAGAAGAAGAACATCCACCACACGCCGAAGGGCAATCACTGTTTTTGGAGATCTCGCCTTATCGCTTCCGACTGGCTTTGAAGGCCTCAGGTGATCCAAAATTGCCCACGAGGAGCCCCAGGACGGCCCAAGACGGTCGTTTGGAGCCCCCAAGACCCGTCAAGATGGCTCCGAGACAACCGAAGATGGCTTCGAGACGGCCCCAGATAGCCTCCAGACAGCCTCGTAGACAGCTTGCGGTGACCCCAGACGGCCCCCCAAAGTCCCCCCAAAGGCTCCCAGGAAGCTTCCGAAAGGCCTCCGAGAGACGAACATGATTCAACAGCTGAGGAACACAATCGGTTTATCGCGAGCTCGCCTTATGATTTCCGAGGGGGCCTCAGGCCTGAGGATGGTCCAAAAATGGCCCACGATGTCGACTGGGGTCCCCAAGACCCGTCAAAATGGTTCCGACGCGGCCGACGATGGCTTCGAGACGGCCCTCGAGCCCACCATGACGGTCCCAGCTAGTCTCCAGACGGTCCCAGGCAGCTCACGATGGCTCCAAGACGACCCCTGGAGGCGCCGAAAAGGCTTCCAAGATGCCTCCAAGAAGCTTCCAAGAGGCGCCCAGGAGGCCAAAATCATTCAAAAACCAGTCGAACACCATAGGTTTTTGAAGGTCTCGCCTTTTCGCTCCCGAGAGTCCCGAGAGGCCGCCGAGGCCTGATGTTAGAATAATGGCTTTAGAGGCACACCAGACAGACCTAAGACGGTCGACTGGCGCTTCAAGATGGTTCCGAGACGGCCAGACATGGCTCCAAGATGGCCCCAGCACCCCCCCCAAGAGGCTCCAAATGCGCTTCCGGGGGCCCCCAGGAGGCCAACATCCTTCATTCCCGACGGCCCGTCCAAGTCCCCAACACGCAGCTAGCCTGATGTACCCGGCAAACCGAACGCCTTGTCCGTCCGGGAACATCCTCCGACGGCACGACGACCACGTTAATGATGATGCATCATGCTGATTTTCGGACTGGTGGTTTTGAGGATGCAGATGGTGGTGGTGGTGGTGGTGAAAGTGATGATGCTGATTATGATGCTGCTGCTGATGATGACGACGATCATGATGATGCTGATGCTGATGATGATGATGACGATGATGAACATCCTGATGATGAAGATGATGATGATGATGATGATGATGATGATGATGATGATGATGATGATGATGATGATTATTATGATGATGAGGATGAGGATCATGATGATGATGGTGATGATGGTGATGGTGACGGTGATGGAGGCGGTGGCAGTGACGATTATGATGATGATGATGGATGATGATGGTGACGGATGATGCTGATGCTGTTGGTGATGATGATGGTGATAGAGGTGGTGGTGATGATGATGTTGATGCTGATGATGCGAACCGTCATGGTGATCATGGTGATAATGATGATGATGATATCACGACATTGTTGGCGATGTTTATGATAATGTTGCTGCTGATGATGAGCAGGACGACGACGACCACTACGACACTCTCGAAATGCCCCCAGGCGGGACTCCAAGAGATCCCAAGAGATTATCACAGGCACACATGGAGCTTCGACAAGCCTCCCGAAGGCCCGTTCCAAGCCTCCCGAAGACTCGCATCCGACCTGATCCTGGATTCCCCGACGGCCCGTCCGAACCCCTCACACGCAGCAGGCCTGTTATTCCCGCAGGCTCATCCGGGAACATCTGGTCGACGGTAAGACGACGATGCTATTGCTGATGTTCATGACGACGACGATGATCTTGATGCTCATGGTTGTGATGTTTATGGTGATTACGATGGTGATGGTTATGGTGATGATGCTGATGATGATGGTGCTGCTGATGATGATGATGCTGATAATGAGGACGGTTATCTTGACGGTCATGGTTCTGATGATGATTGTGGTGTATTGTGATGATGATATTGCCCCCACCCCAGGCAGCACAAGATGGCCCCCAGACGGTCCCCACAGGTTCCTAAGAGGCTCCCAAGAGGCTCCCAAGAAGCCTCCAGGACGGATGAAGATGTTCATCACGACGATCTTGACGCTCATGTTTACGATGACAGGGATATTCAGGACGATGATTGTAATGATGATTGTGGTGCTGATGCTGGTGTTGCTTCTGATGCTGATGATGACGTTGATGATGATGCTGATGCTGATGATGATGATGATGGTAGTATTGATGCTGATCATAAGGATCGTGATGGTGGTGGTGATGCTGATGGTGATGATAATGATGGTGATGGTGATGATGCTGCTGCTCGTGATGATATCTTTGATGATGATACGGATATGGATGATGAGGATGGTGATGCGGTCAGTGGTGGTTTTGACGATGATGATGTTGATGTTGGGAACGACGTCAACGATGAAGTCGGTGATGGTGACGATGCTGAGTATGCGGATGCGGACGATGCTGATGACGGTCATCATCATGACAATGTTGATAAGCCGAGCTCCATCTGGCGGCCGCCTCGGAAGCTGCTGGAGGGCCTCCAACTTGCCCGAGAGAGTCCTAAGAGGAGCCCCAGAGGCCACCATCATCGTTAGCCTCCTTACCAGTGTCAGCATGAGCATCAAGGTCGTCGTTATGAACATCTTGTGCACATCTTTGTCTGTCCTGGAGGCCTCCTGGAAACTTCTGCGGACCTCTGAGGGGCCTTGAGCTGTCTGGGCCGTTTGGGAGGCCATCTTGAGCTGTCTGGGGCAGGGGCAGTATCATACTCATCATAGTAACCACTATCATCATCATCATCATCATCATCATCATCATCGTCGTCGTCGTCTTCATCGTCGTCATCGTTTTCATCGTCATCGTCATCGTCATCATCATCACCACCAACATCATAATGACCATAACCATGCTCTTCGTGGCCATCGTCATCTTCAGTATCATCACCATCAACATCACCATCACCATCATCACCATCATCATCATTATCAGTATCATTACCATTATCGTTACGATTCTCATTCCATCTGTATCATTATCGTTATCGTGATCGTCATCAAGTTCGTCATCATTATCATTGCCATTATCGCCATTCATTGTCAGTAACTTCTCATTACCATTCTCATCATCATCATCATCCTCATCATCATCACCATTATCATTACCATTCTCATAACCATTGTCGACGTCATTACTATTATTACCATTCTCATTCACATTATCGATGTCCTTATCGTTACCAGTACCATACCCATTATCATCATCATTACCATCAATACCATCATCACAGTCGTCGTTATCATCACCACCACCACCACCACCATCATCATCATCATCATCATCATCATCATCAGTATCAGCGTCATCACCATCATCGTCCTCGTCATCACTATTATCAGCATCATTACTACCATCATCATCGTTATCGTCGTAAGTATCAGAAGCAGCACGCGGTGATCACGATGATGCGGTCCATGGTGTTCATGACGATGGTGATGTTGATGATGAGGTCGACGTCAACGATAAAGTCGGTAATGGTGACGATGCCGAAGATGCGGATGCGGATGGGAATGGCGACGGTGACGATGATGGTGACGACCATCATCGTGATAAGGTTGATGCTTCTGGCTCCTTCTCCTCAATCTGGCGGCCGCCTCTGAATCTGCTGGAGGGCTTCCAACTTGCCCAAGAGAGCCCCAAGAGGAGCCCCAGTGGCTGCCAAGACGGTTTAACGAGCCGCCGATCGGCGGCGAGCCAGGGGGGAAGTGAGAAGGAGAAGGACTTCTCAGAAGGCTCAGCAGTCCCCCGGCCTCCTGAGAAGTTTTCTATGCTCTCGGAAGTCTTCTAAGCCTTCAGAGAAGGCCTTCTCCTTCTCATTTCCACACCTCGCTCGCCTTCGAGGCCCCAAGGCAGCACCATGAGGCCCGCAAGAGGTCTCCAAGATGCCCCCAAGAGGCTTCCACGTCTAAATCTTTCAATAACCAATGGGAAACTGCAGGTTCTCAAGATCTCGCCTGTTCGCTTTCGATGGGCCGGCCTCTCAGGCCTGCAGATGCCCGCCAGAGGGCCCAAGGGGCCCCCGAAACGACAGAAAAGGGCCCCGAGAGAACCTCCAAACCACTTCCAGGAACCCGCCGACCCAACCCCCCCAAACGCCTCCGAGTGGCTCCCCGAGGCGCGCAGTCGGCAGGATGTTCTGGGACGCCTCTCCAGGAACATCGGACCGACGACGATGACGATACCGATAGCAGGACGATGGCACTGACGATGTGCAAGACTAGCGCGGCGGTGTTGACGAAGGTGATGGGAGTGAGCTTGAAGACGGCAATTCGGATGAGGATGTGGATCAGGATGTCGATGATGATGGTGGGTCGGTTGAGGATGAGGATGATGATGGCGATGCGCGACTTTGATGTGACGGCATGGCTAGCAGCACTGCGCCAAGGATGCTCCCCATGATGTTGCTATTCTTGATGATTCTACAGGCTTACGCCACATCCGCCGACCCCTTTTTTTCCGCGTGGTCGTTATCACGGCTTCTTTGCAAGCTGCGGGAAAGATTCAGGTGGTGACCTTGAACTGTGTTCGGGTGCTGTTGGGCGGGCCGTCGCGCATGGGCGCCGGTTGGGGGGCCCTGTCGCGGGGGGTATCAGGCATGCACGGGGTGTTTGGGGGTTCTCTCCGAGGGTTCCGTGGTCGTCCTTGGGGCTTTTCGGGTGGTGGAGTCGGGGCAGTACGTTGCACGCCGGTGACATCTCAAGGGTGTCGGCGGATGCCGTCCGGGAGTACTGTGGATTATCATGGTCGGAGTCCTTCGGGTAGTGTGTTGCCAGGTGACGAGGATGGTCCTGCTGACACGACGGCGACCATGACGACGATGGTGATGCTGCTGATGATGACGATGATGACGACGTTAATGACAATGGCGACGACGATGAGGAATATGATGGTGATGATGATGATGGTGGTGGTGATGATGATGATGGGGAGGATGAAGATGAGGGCGAGGATGAGGATGAGGATGGCGAGGAAGAGAAAGAGGAGGAGGGAGGAAGAGGAGGAGGAAGAACAGCAGGATGATGATGGGGAGGAGGAGGAGGGGGGAGGGAGGAGGAGGAAGAGGAGGAGGAGGAGGAACGATGATGAGGTGGAGGAGGAGGAGGGGGAGGAGGGATGAGCAGGAGGCAAAGATTGACAGTGTGGGTCACGGGCCCCCGCGTCCGAGGACGCAGGTGCGAGCTCACTCTTTCTCTTGAGGCGGCTGCGGAGGATGAGGAGGAGAAGTCGGCTTAAAATGGAGCCCCGGACTTGTCCGCGGGTCCCTTCAAGTAGTTTTTGTCTCCGGGTCGATTTTCGGCGGTTTCGGGCCCCGAACCCGGGCTCGAGGGGTTCAAAACGCCGAGGGGCCTTCGAAGCAGCTGCCTCTCGGGGGCTCGAGGAGTGCAGTTTTGAAGCCACTGGGGGGCCGTTTCGGGGCCTCTGGGGGACTTCCACGAAGGCGCTGCAGCGCGTCGGGCAGCGCGCGAGTGCTGTGGGCAGTGGGGAGGAACAAAGCAGGAGACGGAGACGACGGGGGAGGAGAAGGAGGAGGAGGAGGGGGAAAATAAGGGGTAGGAGGAAGAGGAGGACGAGGACAGGTGAGGATCTTGTCGTGGATCCTGAGAGGGATATTTCTCGAATGGCCCGAGGCGCGTCCCGCGAATCCCGCTGCCGTGCCGGGGTTGTGAGTCTGAGGCCAGTGGAATATTATGTGGGATCTCGTGGTCGGCCTCTCGGAGACCTCAAGTAGCGCCGACCAAGTACCGCGCGAGGTACGTCGTCCGTGTGCCTCAAATGGTACCGCCCACACTTTGGAGGCCCTTTGGGAACTATTTTGGGCCTCTTGGGTGCCTCTTTTGGGCCTCTTGGGGCCTGCTTGGGGCCTTTTGGGGGCTTCTTGGGGGCCTCTTGGGGGGCCTCTTGGGGCTTCCTGGGGGCGCCTGGGGGCCGAAGCCTCGACATGACATTTTTTCCCCCTCTTGGCCCCCTCTTGGGCCCGTCTTGGGGCCCTCTTGGGGCGTCTTCGGCGCCTCTAGGGCCGTCTTGGGGCCATCTTGGACCGTCTTGGGGCCATTTTGGGGGCCTCTTGAACCGTTTCGGGGCGGTATTCAGGGCCTCGGGGGCCGTGTTGGAGCGTCGGGGAGCCCAACATGCGAAAAAGGCAAAACAACACAGTAAAACATAATGGGAAATCACCAGTTTTAGCATCTCGGGGCCCTCTTGGGAGGCTTATGTGGGGCCTCCGGGGCCGTCTTGGAGGCCTCGGGGCCCGACTTGAGGCCATCTTGGGCGTTTTCGAGCGCCCAATTGGCGTCGCGGGGACCTCGTGGCCCGTCTTGGAGGCCACTTGGGGCCTTCTGGGCCCGTCTTGGGGCCCTCTTGGGCCCGAAAAAGCCCCGTGAGTCGCTCGTGCCGGGCCCGGGGGGGGGGGCCATCAGGGGGGGGTCGAATCGCCGGTTTGGGGGTCCCGGGGGGGGGACTAGAGGGGGGGGAACTATCTCGCACGCCTAGAGACCCACAAGGGGTCGGCGGATTAGTGTGGCCATGATGATTATGATGATGATGATGGCGATGTGCAGGATGATGAGGAAGAGTATGAGGGTGAGGACGGGAATGCGGATGATGCTGAGGATGGGTACGACCACGGCGCGCGCATGTGCATGAGAGCATTGTCCAAGCTCTTCCAGCGACCCCCCGGCCTGCGCTGGAACCGGATCGCGCGCGAAACGCGCGCGATGGTTATAGTGTATCTATCTAGCTATCTATCTATAATCATCGTTCAGGGAGACCGCGGTTGGAAGCAGAGTGGCCCGGGGAAACCCCCAGAGGCCCCCAGATGAGAAGGCGTCCAGGAGGCCTCTTAGAATAAAAGGCCCCAAGAAGCTCCTGAACCATTTCAGTGAAGCCCCCAAGAGGCTCTCCAATGAAGAGCCTCCGCGAAAAGAGCTCGGGAGGATGAGGAAACATTTGCATGGTGGGACGAGAAGAAGGAAGAGGAAGATATCGACGAGAAGAAGGAAGAGGAAGAGATGGGCAACATGAATATAACGGCGATGTCGGATATGAACACAATGCGCTATCGCTAGCTTAGGTTCCGTATTTCTCCCCTTCGAATCCCAAGCTTCAAGGACCAAGGTGCATGGCGCCAAGCGCCAATGCAGTCTTGTGTGTATGCATACATACGTGTAATTGTGTATTTGTGTATATATTTTTATTTTTCTATATATATATATACAAACGTAAACAGTTATTCAATTGCTTCGCTCATTCCGCCGGCCCTGGAGCGCTATTTGGGGCCTCTTGGGGCCGTCTTGGGGGCCTCTTGGGGGCTTCTTGGGAGCGTCTTGGGGCTCCTCGGCGGCGTCTTGGGCTCCCGTGGGGCCTCTTGGGGGGCTCTTGGGGGCCCCTTGGGGCGGGAGGGGGGGTAGTCGATTGCAGCCACCCCCTCGGAGGCCACGATCCTCGTGAGGGGTGGCGAAAAACAGCCTCCCTCCTGGGGATCGCCCGGGACCCGGCCGGGGTACTTTTCGTCCGGGGGCCCCCAGTGGCCGCCGCGCGCGCGAACTAGAAATATTGTTAAGTAGTTACCGGAGATCTTGGCACGTATCTGGCCCGTTGGGCCAGCGAATATATATATATATATATATATATATATATATATTTATGTGTCGACCATGAATCCGCGACCCCGTCTCCCTCCTCCTCCTCCTCCTCCGCTTCTTCCTCCTCCATCATTCCTCCTCCGTCCCTCGTGCGGCCTTTTTTTGCTAGTCTGTTTTTGCTGCGTTCCGAGGCGACCCCCCTGACGGCCTCTTCCTTGCGGCCGCCTGCCATGGCCGTGCTCCCGCGCCTCATGCAGGGGCGGTAGGTCCCCAGCAAAGTTCCTCGTCGGCTCGAGGGCTCTGGGCCTCGGCGGGGTGAGGAGGGGAGGAGGAACATCAGAGAGGAAAAAGAGCAGCACTGAGGAAGAGAAGGGAGGAGGAGGAGGAGAAAGAGGAGGAGGGGGAGGCGGAGGCGGACGTCCTCAGGAGGGAGGAGGAGGCGGAGGTCATCAAGAGGAGGAAGAGCAGGGGGAGGAGGAGGTCCTCATCAAGAGAAGGCGGAGGCGTAGTCTCGTTTTTGTGCTTGAAGCGTCCCTGTCTCTTTCTCTCTCTCTCTCTCTCTCTCTTTTTTGTCCCTCTCTCTCTCGCTCTCTTGCTCTCTCTCTCTCTCTCTCTCTCTTCCCTCCCTCCCTCTTTGGTGGAGGGTCGCTTCCAGGCACTGCCGAAGCAGACGACCGGCGACCCAGCCTGCGGTCGAGCATTCGGTCCGACGACCGGCACGTGATGGAGGCGGGCCGCGGACCAACGTACCCCGAACATCGCGATGGCAGTGTCCGCGACGGCTCGCCGTTGTATACGCTTCACCCCCTGGCACGCGCAGAGAGGAACGGGCAGATGCAGGGTTCGTTTCGACCCCTCAGACTCGGTTCGATTCGACTTTGGTCGATTCCAATTCCGATGCCGATTTTCCACATCGGATTTAGATTTGGATTTCGCCTTCTCAATGGAGGCCTCACTCGCCAGCCGAGCTCTGCCGATTCGACATCTCCCGACTTGGCTGCCAACTTCCGCCGATGCGATTCACTTCGATCGCCGATCCGACTCATCGATTCGATTCTGGCCCCTCCTGGCACACGCTTCACGCTCCGACGCGCGCAGAGAGCAGTGGGCAGATGCGCCCTCGACCTGAAGCCCCCCCCGCAGGAGCTGGTCGCAGACTCGGCGCCACCGCCGGGCTCCCTGCCCCCCCCCAGCCCTCGGACGCCCCATGGACCACCCCCTGGGGCGGGCGCCCCGGCCACCCGGCATGCCTCCCCTCCGTCCGTGTCCTTGGCGACGCTCCGGATCCCCTGGCTGGGGCCCCGCGGGGGTCCTCGTCCAGCCAGGGGGAGGAGAGAAGGGATGATGGGCGCAGCGGCATCGGCTGCGGCTCCGAGCCAGCCAGCACGTGTGGGGGGGCCCGACGCGGGCTCGTGTGAGGACTGCGCTGCAGCCATCGGCCAGCCAAGTTTGGTAGGGTGGGTTCGAGGCAGAGGGCCTCCGAGATGGCCCCCTGACGGTCCAAGACGGCCCCAAGAGAGACCTCCAAGACGTCCAAGATGGCCTCCAAGACGGACCTGAAGCGCCCCGACGAGGAGCCCAAGTCGGCCCAGAGAGGCTCCCAAGACGGCGTCAGACGGGCCAGGAACTCCCTCAGACGGCCAAAGAGGTGACGTAGTTTTGTTCCATCAAAGTTTTGAGAACGTAGCTGTAGCCGACAGTATGCTGTAGCCGACAGTATGCTTCAGGAAGAACCTGGTTAGTTTTCGCATTGATAATGCAGTGAATGCAGCATGTTGTCCAGTTTGAATTTCACTTGGTCCTCTATTAATTATGCTGTGTCTGTTTCTTTGTTTCATACTCGATAAACATTGTTTGACCTGTTGTTGTTTGAGTTTCAATTCGAAGTTTCAAACAGTTTTGATCATGTTCTGGACTAGATTTTTTTCTGGAGAAAGATTATGCAACGCTTTGCCATGCCGTCCACGTAACAAGCTAGCCTTTCTGTCCAATCGGGCAATTCGCCACACTACTTTATCCAGTTGCGCTTGTGCCCGGATCCGCCTTCGCGCTCGGGCGAGTGCCTGCGGGAGGGTGGGGCTGGGGCTGGGCGTGTCGGCGCCTGGGTGGGTTGGGGGCGTTATGCTCTGTTCGGGCGGGCGGAAACACGCAGGGGCTCTGTTCAACATTTGATCGCGTCTTGAGCTCGATGCGCTGGGTATCCTGAGTGCTACAGCCTCGGAAAGATTTGTCCCACAGTGGTCCACAAGAAACCTTCCACAAGAACCCAACACTGAGACCCCAGGAAGTCAATCGATATTTTGGTATGGAAGCGTCACGTTTTCCATCGCAAAACCATTGAAGTCCAAGAAACCCAGGGCACCCTGGAGACGAGCAGGGTGTTTCTTGGCATGGGCCTCCACTGTAACGCGATACTGTAGCCCGAATAATAATCGGAAAACATCTGCGTGCCGTTGCGCCACAGCCATATACATGCTGTTCCGCAGAAGCCGCACCATCAAATTCTAATTCTAACTCAAGGACCTCTGCGGGGGACCTCTTTTGGCAATCCACCCCATTAATTCAACCAACTATTTCTGTTGTGTCAGCGAGCGTGGATGGAATCTGGTTTCGGGCGTTTCGCTTGGGACATCCTGGCAACTTGCCTGGTTGGGTTCCTGTTGTGGCCTGGCCGGACTTGGTCTTGCCTGGTTTGGCTGGGCGCCCCGCCTGAGACGTCCTCGCAGTTTGCCTTGTTGGGGCCCTAGTTTGGCATGGTTGGGGGCTGGTTCCGTCTGAGATGTCCTCACATTTTGCCTGGTGTGCTTTGTTTCCAGTGCGGTATCGCCTGAGACGTCCTGGCAATTTGCCCTGTTTGGGTTTGTTTTTGCCTGGTTTGGCTTGGTTTCGGCGCAGTTTCGCTTGTGACGTCCTCACGATTTCCCTCGTTGGGCTTGGCTTGTGCGCAGTTTCGCCTGAGACGTCGTTACGATTTGCCTGGTTCGGCAGCGATTTTGCTTGAAACGTGACCGCAAATGGGTTGATTTGGATTCGTTATGATCTGGGGTGGGCTTGCAGCGTCCTCATAATTGGCCTGGTTTGATACGGTCCTGGCGGCATCTCGCCTGAGAGGTTCTCTGCATGTGTCCCGCATGATCCAGGTTGGGCCCCTTCCGCCTGAGATGTTCCGTCATATACCTTGGCTTGGCTCCTTCGAGGCGCAATTCTCGCCTCAGGATCCCACGTAATCAGCGATGGACGGCTGAGTCCGACCGCAGCGACGAGTAGCCCAAGCCAGGGCCAAACAAGAGATCCATAACCGCAGCCGCGAAAAGCACTGAGCGCAGCGTCGCTCAGTAGAAACTGGGTGCAAGCTATGCGGTGTAAGCTGTGTGATGCGAGCTGAGTGGCGCCTACTATGCGAAATCAGCTATGGGGTTGAAGCGGTGCGGCGGAAATCGTGCGGTGCAAGTTCTGTGGTGGACAGTGTAAGGTGGAAGCTGAGTTGTGTAAGCTGTATGCACTGTGCAACCCCACGCCTCGCCCTCGCTAAGAAAGTGCTGGCTGCAAGCCGGCGCTGGCCCGTGGACCAGCGCTGGGAGAAATTTCTATCGAGGATCCAGTAATCCCGGCGTTAGGAGAGAAGTGAGGATACGTAAGTTTCCCAGTGTGTTTCTAGCAATCTATCTTGTGCTATACCTGTGGAGCAATATATATTATGCAATCTAAGTGGTGCAATCGAAGTTATGTAAACTATGTAGTGCAATTTGTGTGGTGCCATCTCGATTGTGCTATCTTTGTGGAGCAGTCCATGTGGTGCAATAAGTGTGGTGCAATCTATGTTGTGCAATATGTGTTGCGTAATCTATGTGGTGCAGTATACGCGGTACAGTCTTTGTGGTGCGCGAACTATGTGGTGCAACCAACGTGGTGCAATCTGTGGGGTGCAGTCTATGTTGTGCAACATCTGTTGCGCAATCTACGTGGTGCAATCTAAATGATACAACCAATCACTTGCTCAACTTAAAACTGTCCTCTCCACTGCTCGTCCAAACATCCCACCCTCCCACCAGCAACTTGGTCGCAAGACCTCTTACGACCGTGACAGTAGGTACCAGATGGAACTTGGCAACGACATCGACGCCGACGACGACAGCGACAACGAAGACGACGACGCCGACAACGACGACGACGACGACGCCAATGACGACGACGACGACACCGACGACGACGACGCCGACGCCGACGACGCCGACGACGACGACGCCGACGACGACAACGAAGACGACGACGACGTCGCCAACGAAGACGACGACGACGAGGGAGGAGGGAGGACGACGACGGCGACAACGACGACAACGACGACAGAGGAGGGACGACGGCGACGACGCGAACGACGAAGGAGGGAGGACGGCGACGCCGACGACGACAACGACGAGGGAGGAGGGAAGACGACGACGACGACGACGGCGACGAAACAGGAGGGACGACGACGAGACGCCGACGACGGACGACGACGACGACGAGGGAGGAGGAAGGACGACTACGGCGACAACGACGACGGAAACGACGACGACGCCAAAGAGGACGACAGGACGATGACGGGGAAAGACAGGACGACAACGGCGACGACCGCGACGACGACGATGGAGGAGGGAGGACGGCGACGACGACGACGACGACGCAAGCGCGCGCGCACGCTTTTGTTGAACATCCGTGTTGCGAAGCCTTGTCTTTTTGTATGTTTTTCGGACACTCGATTTTGAAGTATTTCGAACACCCCAGGTTTTTCAAGGATTTCGGCATGCGCGCGCGACGACGCGCGCGCGTTCACTTCGGCTTCTTTTCGTTGCAGAGGATTCTCGCGACGGCACGCGCGCAAGGGCGTTCGAACGATTTTTAACATGCGCGCTCCAAGCCTTAAGCTGAAAATCTTTGCAAGAGCGCGCGCGTAAGCTTTTTTTGAACATCCGTGTTGCGAAACCATGTGTTTTTGTATGTTTTTGGAGCTCGATTTTGACATCCTTCCGACATGGAAGGTTTTTGAAGGATTTCGGCATGCGCGCGCGACGACGCTCGCGCGTGCTTTTCGTCGCACTTTTTGCAGAGGATTCTCGCGACGGCACGCGCGCAAGGGCGTTCGAAAGATTTCGACATACGCGCGCGCGAAGCCCGTTTGGTAGGATTTTCTGAAATGTTTGAAAACCCATGATTTTCTTAAGAATTCGCAAGAGCGCGCGCCGAAGCTTTTTTTAATAACCCGTGTTGCGAAACCCAGTGCTTTTGTATGTTTTAAAATTTGGGAGCTCGATTTTGACATCCTTCTGACACCGAAGGTTTTTGAAGGATTTCGGCATGCGTGCGCGACGACGCGCGCGTGCACAAGTCGTCCTGTTTTTTGCAAGGGATTATTGAACATGGGTGGTTTTTGATGAGCGAGTCCGCGCGCATTGTATCTCCTGCAGGGGATGGCGGGGGGGGGTCGATACCGGGTTTGGTTGGGATAGTACGAATTCGCAGGTAGGATGGACACTGGGGTCAGAACCCTATGTGTTTTGCATCGGTTCCCGGGGGATCTTTAACCCAGGGGGGGAGTGGTATAATTTATTTGCGGGACGGGGAAATGACCACAGCCACTGTTTTTTGTTTGCGCCGCCTTTCAGCCCGCCGAAAAAGAAGCAGTGGTTGTGGCCATCTCCCTGGTGCCAAGCTCAGCGAACATGACCACAACCACTGCTTTGTTTCTGCTGGCTGGACGGCGGCAACAAAAGAAAAGCAGTGGCTGTGGCCGTTTTCGCGCCCCGTTTATATTTTTTACAATAGAAAGGATAATCTATGTTGTGCAATGCGTGTGGAACAATCGACGCATGGTGCAACGTATGCTGTGCATTATATACGCGGTGCAATCTATGTGGTGCAATCCACTTTGAATGTCTTGAAGCTGTCCTCTCCACTGCTCGTGCAAACATCCCATTCTCCCACCCGCAAGTTGGTCGCAATACCTCTTAAGACCGTGACGGTAGATACCGAATGGCACTTGGCAGCGACACCGACGCCGACGACCACAGCGACAACGACGACGACAACGCCGACGACGACTGCGACGACGCCAACGACGACGACACCGACGACGACGATGACGACGACACCGACGACGACGACGACGACGACGACGACTTCGACGACGACGACGACGCCGACGCCGACGACGACGACGCCGACGACGACGCCGACGACTACGACGACGACGACGACGCCGACGACGACGACGCCGACGACGACGACGAAGACGACGACGTCGCCAACGAAGACGACGACGAAGGAGGAGGGAGGACGACGACGGCGACAACGACGACAACGACGAGGGAGGAGGGCGGACGGCGACGACGCGAACGACGAAGAAGGAGGGAGGACGGCGACGCCGACGACGACAACGATGAGGGAGGTGGGAAGTCGACGACGACGACGACGCGACAAAATAAGAGGGACGATGACGACGCCGACGACGGACGACGACGACGACGAGGGAGGAGGAAGGACGACTACGGCGACAACGACGACGGAAACGACGACGACGCCAAAGAGGACGACGACGACGACGACGACGGGGAAAGACAGAGGACGCCGACGGCGACGACGACGACGACGAGGGAGGAGGCAGGACGGCGACGACGACGACGACGCAAGCGCGCGCACGCTTTTGTTGAAAATCCGTGTTGCGAAGCCCTCTCTTTTTGTATGTTTTTTGGACACTCGATTTTGAAGTCTTTCCGAAACCGAAGGTTTTTAAAGGATTTCGGCATGCGCGCGCGACGATGCGCGCGTTCACTTTTTTTTTTGCAGAGGATTCTCGCAAAAGCACGCGCGCAAGGGCGTTCGAACGATTTTTAACATGCGCCCGCCAAGCCCGCTTGGTAGTATTTTCCGAAAATCTTTGCAAGAGCGCGCGCGTAAGCTTTTTTAGAACATCCGTGTTGCGAAACCACGTGTTTTTGTATGTTCTTTTAGGAGCTCGGTTTTGACCCGATTTTTGAAGGATTCCAGCATGCGCGCGACGACGCACGCGTGTGCATTTCGTCATTTTTTGGCAAGGGAGTCTAATTCTTGCTGATGAACGGGAGTGCGCGCATAGTTTTTTTGCAGAGGATGGCGGGGGGGAGTCGTACCGGCCTGGCTGGGATAGTATGAACTCATATCTAGGATGGACGATGGGGCACAATCGTTTGTAAATTTCAATACGAAAAGGGTGACTGTTAACTCAGGGGGGAGGGGTCGACTCTATCCTTCTTTTAGAAAGGAGAATTGACCACGCTGCGCCCCGCGTGACCACCTCCCATGCTCGTGCAAACATTCCACCCTCCCACCCGCATCTTGGTCGGCAAAACTCATAATGTCGCGGCTGCGGTTGCAGCGTGGAGCTCGTCCCCAGATTTCATCGACTTCGCTGGCACGTGGACCGTCGTGGCGCGGGCAAAATCCATATTTCTGGAGGCGGCGCGGACGACAGCGTCGACAAACGACGATGAAATGGCTGGCATAACTCATAAGGTCGCGAGTACAGCTGCAGCGTGGAACTCCTCCGATCATTTCATCGTGTTCGTTGGCGCGCGGACGGTCGTCGCGCGGGCAAAACCCATTTTGCGGGAGACAGCACGGACGACGGCGTCGACAAACGACGATGAGAATGATCGCGTCGCTACCGGCGGCAATGGTGACGATGATGGTGCCCCGCATGCTATCATTTGACAGGGATCATGCCTCTGGCAAGCGCACGAGGGCATCGGAATAAGTTCGACAAGCGGGCGCGAAGGCCTCCTTGGACATGAAAGTTATGAAAACAACATTGGGTTGCCTAGGAATCCGCAAGAGCGCGCGGGATGACATGTTGGAACTTTTGTTGAAAGCCATCGAACGCAAGCAACAGACTTTGGAAGGATTTCGTCTTGCGCGCGCGCAAAGTGACCCGCGTGGTATGCCCTCAAAAGATTTCGTGCGTTCAGCTCACGTTGGATCGACGCGTGTGCACCGCGTGCTAGTATTTAGCGGGAATGGAGGGGGGACCCGATACCGGGACTAGCTGGGATGGTATGATTTCAAATGGAAAATGAATAAACAAGGCAGGTTCCTGCGTAGGTTGCAATGCCCCAGGGGTGAGCGGCAATCCCGGAGAGGGGGGTATAATCGAATTGGGTTTGGTTACAACAAACGCGTAGACACAACCCGTGCTCTTGCAAACATCCCACCCGTCCACCCGCAACTTGGTTTGCGAAACCCATAAGGTGGCGATTGCGATGCGTGCTCGGCGTTGGTTGGTGCGTGCCTGCGGCCGCGCCAACCCGCGCACGCGCGCGCAGCGGCCAGCGTGTTTGGTGCGACCGACGCGGCGGCGGTGGCGCTGATCGTTGGGCACATACCAGCGGGCATTTCATTGCGAGTCGGCAACTTGGGCTGGCGCGGTATCGTGGCAACGTCGACAACGGTAGACGTCGCGGGCCTTTTCTCCAACGACATTCGACGACCACAACGACGACGACGACAACACCGACGACGACGACGCTGACGCTGACGACGACGATGATGACATCGCCGACGGCGACAACGACGACGACGACGCCGCCGACGACGACGACGACGACGCCGACGACGACGACGGCGACGACGACGGCGACGACGAAGACGACGACTACGACGACGACGTCGCCAACGAAGACGACGACGACGAGGAAGGAGGGAGGACGACGACAGCACCGACGACGACAACGAAGAGGGATGTGGGAAGACGACGACGACGACGACGGCGATGAAATAGGAATGACAACGACGAAGTGCCGACGAAGACGACGAGGGAGGACAGACGACCACGGCGACAACGACGACGGAAACGACGACGACGCCAAGACGACGGCGACGACGACGAGGAAAGACAAAGGACGACGATGGCGTCGACGACGACGTGGGGGGAGGGAGGACGGCGACGACGACGACGCAAGCGCGCGCACTTTTTTGTTGAAAATCCGTGTTGCGAAGCCCTGTGTTTTTGTATGTTTTTTGGACACTCGATTTTGAAATCTATCCGGAACCGGAGGTTCTTCAAGGATTCCGGCATGCGCGCGCGACGGCGCGCGCTTCTGCACTCCTCCTTTTTTCTGGGGGCAGAGGATTCTCGCGACGGCACGCCCGCAAGGGCGTTCGAAAAATTTCGACATGCGCGCGCACGAGCCCCGTTTTGTAGTTTTTTGGTTGTTGATTTTTTTTTGGGAAAAAACCGATGGTTGTCGCCCAATATTTAGCAACAGCGCGCGCGTAAGGTTGTTTAGAAAATCCGTGTTGCGAAGGTTTTTATTCTCGGAACTCGATTTTTAAATCCTTCCCGAACCATCGGTTTTTAAAAAGGATTTCGGCATGCGCGCGCGACGACGCGTGCGTGTGCACTTCGTTTTTTATTTACGTTTTTTCCCACAAGGGATTATTGGCAACTTGTGCTTTTTGGTAAACGAGTGTGCGCGCTTAGTAGTTTCTTGCAGAGGATGGCGGGGGGGAGTGGTACCGTTCTGGCTGGGATAGTATGAGTTCATATTTAGAAAGGGCAATGGAGCAGAACCATATGCAAACTGCAATACCAAAAGGTGTCCCGTTAATGCCGGGGGGGGTAGAGTCTATTCTTTTTTGGAAGCGAGAATTCAGAGAGGATAGTATACGCGATGCGCAATCTACGTGATGCACGTCGACGTGGCGGAATTTGTGCTGTGCAGCTCATGTTGGACAATCTATGTGGTGCAGCCGACGCGGTGCAATCAACGTCGTGCAATCTATCTTGTGCAGTCTATGTGGTGCAGCTGCTGGTTTTAGCAAACGAGTTGACATAGCCGATGGTTTTCCAAACATCCCACTGGTAGGGCCGTGGAATGCGCACAACCCGACCCCGAGAGTTCCCCCAACAACATAGATGGCATCGCGCAGGTTTCCTCATCTTGGGATTTGGTATCACGAGGGTATCCTCAACCAGGGGGGCTTGCATCCTTTTCTGATCGCACGTTGCAGGTGGCTCCGTTTACCTGCGGTCGGTCAGCTTCGGGGGGCTTCTGGATGACGGCAGCGGCTGCGCAGCGGGCGCTTCTATGCAAGGCGGTTCGTCTGGCGCCCACGTTTTGACGGGCGCTTGAGATCGGCCCCGCGTTTCGTTCGCGCGCGGGCGCAGTCCGCGTCTCCCAGTCTTACGTTTTTTTGGCGTCGTGCCTGCAATTTTGGTGGGTGGCATGGTGGGTATCGATCGAATCGGTTTGTGTCGGCCGTCCCCCATCGGCCTCGCTCAGTTGAGCTTGGATAGATTTCGGCTGGTTTCGGTCGGTGTCGGTTTGCTTCGATCGGTTTCGGTCGTTCTTCGATGGCGTCGGTCGATCTCAATGGATCTGGGGCGCGGCTGCGCGAGTCCGCGGTTGAGCGAAGCCGAGCGACCGATGCCGAACGAGGTCGACCGAATCATACATACGGCGGCAGAAAACAGTCGAGACCGATCCAGACAGCTGAGACCCGTTAGGACCGACCGAGATTGTTTGGGCCTTTTCGATGCTGCGCCCGCCCCGCACGCAGTTCGCAGGGCGGAGCGGTTCCCAGCGCGCCCGCGCATTCGATCTCGGTTCGTGGGCGGGGAAAGACTTGCTAGACATGCCACGCGGGGCGTTGCTCTCGGCCGTCGTAGCCCCCCTTTGTTTTTGACGGCGCCTCTGGGTTTTACCAAGGTCCGCGGGCTCATTTAATATTTCGCGTTGACGAAGTGACGGGTTCATGTTAACAAACATTCGCCGTGCGCGTGTCGAACGTCAGTTTTCGACTCGGCTGCAGTTTGCAGAGAAATCAACGTCAATCGTTCGTTGGAAATGTCGCGCGAACAGCGCCCATACTTTTTCTTTTTTCCCCGGCTGCGATTTTGTTGGGAAGTGTAATAAGATTGGCAAGTTGTTGCTGGCGTTGTTCGGAACACCCCGAACGAACATTACGCAATTTACCAATATCGACGCGAGATTGGGCCTCGGATTGCGTGGGCGAGTTCGCCGACGCTAGCGTCACGTCGGGCAGCCCAATCAGCGCTTGCACGTAAGGGACTTGACGTTTCATGGTGAACGATGGGGCTCCGCCGAGGTTTTGCATTGTTGCCGCCCGCGTTGCCTTGCTCGTGCCTCGTGTCCACCTCGCGCTGGGTTGGGTCGCCGTGGTTCCACCGCTCTGTCGCGAGTGCCGCTTCGTTGGCGCCTCGCGGGCGCCTCGTGGGCGTCCCGTGCGCAGGCCGGGTCCGCCAACGTTTCGCCGCGTTCCCGCTTACGCTGCCGCGCGGGCGCCTCGCGGGCATGTCGCGCGGGTCTACCGGAATGCGGCCGCGGTGCCGCTCGCGCCGAGGCGCGGAATTTCGTTCAAAGAATTATCCCTCCCTCCCTCCCTCCCTCCCTCCCTCCCTCCCTCCTTCCGCCCTTCCCTGATTTCGGTTTTCCTTCCTCCCCTCTGTCCTTCCTCCCATCGCCTTTTCCTGCCCTCCCTCCCTCCTTGCTTCCCTCCCTCCCTCTCCCTCCCCTCCCCCCTTCTGCCGCTCCCCCCATCGTCCCTCACCATCCCCCTTCCTCGTTCCTCCCCTCCCCCTCCTCCGTCCGACCTTCCTTCTCCCCCCTCCTCCTTTGTTAATCAGCAGCAGCCTCATTGCAGGAGGCATGGCACGCGTTGGTCTTTGGGAATCTGCTTCGAGGGACTCGGGTTGTCAGTTAGCCGCAATACCTCCTCGGTTCGTCCTGGACGCTCGCGCGTTGGCTCGCTGGTGCGGATCGTTTCCGCTTCGCCGTCGACGAAAAGCTTATCTTACGCATTGTGTGCTGTTGTCGGCCTTCATGTACTCAACGCTGCAGGGCCTCATTGGGCATGTAACCAGCCTCCGTGGCGGTCGCGGTGCCGGGGGATCCTCTTGAGGCGGGGGGGGGGGGGTCGGGATGTCAGTTCCTGCTCCTGCTCTTGAGCCATCTTGGGGCGTTCTTGGGCTCTCAGAGGCCGTGCTGTGACATCCTCGAGCTGCCAGGGAGCTTGTCTGGCCGTTTTGGAATCCTCTTGAACGCCTCTGGGCCGTTTGGGAGCCACGTTGGTAATTGGCGTGGCTCTCTGGTAGCGCTGAAGACCAGAAGTAACACGAATGCCAACGTAAGGTATGGAATGACGCGGTGGGTTCTCATCTGCGTGCTGCTCGTGCATATCTTAGGGGTTTCTTCGGGACAATTTCGAGGCGTAGTGTTGCCGCCCTGAGCTATGTTAGGGGACATCTTGGGCGCATTGGGGCGTTTCTGGGTTGTCTTTTGGGCGCCTCAGGCACTTTATGCGCACCTCGGGGTTCCCATGGCCCGTCTTGGGGTATCTGGCTTTGGGGAAGTTGAGGCGGAAGAACCCAAAGGTTTGCAATGGCGCCGAACATATTTGAACGCGTGGAGCGCGCACCCGTGGCTGCAAGCAGCGCGCATTTGAAAACAGGGCGCGTTGCGCCCCAGAACTTCCAGAACCTTGGGAAACACCAGAAGCCGCATTTCCAGACACCGTTGAGGTTCCGTCTGGCATACGCGAAATCCGGTTGAGGCTTGTTGTCTGTTGTTTCACAAGCAAAACGGCCCGGTTGATAGTAAGTTGGCTGTACACGCGGTTTGGGGCCAGGCTGGTTGATACCAAAACCGGAGTGGTTAAAAAAGCATGGTTGATACCAAAAACAGAGTGGTTGATACCAAACGCCGCAATGGTTGATACCAAGAAAAGAGTGGTTGATACCAAAAAAAAGATGGTTGATACCAAAAAAAGAGTGGTTGATACCACGGATTTGGGTTGAGCGACGTCACGTGGCATCAACCAAAAAATTGGTATCAACCGGCGGAAAACTGGCATCAACCGGCGAAAAAATGGTATCAACCGGCGGAAAATTGGTATCAACCGGCGCGAACGTGTGGTATCAACCGGCACAAAGTGGTATCAACCACCAGAAAAATGGTATCCACCGGCTGAAAAGTGGTATCAACCAGCGGAAAGTGGTATCAACCGGCAGCCAAATAGTAGCACACGTGCGATGCCACGCTTCTTGCGACGTCGACGTCAGATTGCCCGCGGCGCCCTGGACTGGCCCTCATTGTACTCTGGGCCCTTATTTGCACGTACTCTCGGACCCAGGGGGCCTCGCATGAGAACTCCTCGTCTCTGTTGCTGCACCCCGTCAACGCTTGCAGAAAACAACGTCCGAGGCATCGAGGGGGATGCAGCTAGGTCACCATATGAGTATCCTGTTCCCTCGAATGTTTCTCTCCAGCGCGGTGCTCCTGACACCTGACACGCTCCCGCGTCAGCGCCGCACACGATCTTAGCCTATCTCTGCAACAGTTGCACGTGCCGATGGCATGCGTTACTCGATACATTTCCCCCTAGCACAGCAGGAGGGGGAGGAGACATAATCCGCTGCCCTTCAGGAAGGCTATCCTCAGCACACCCGCGTGATGACGACCTAGCGCGATAACACCACAGTTGGATAACATTATGTGCTCTAACCTAGTTATATATCACTTAGTGGGATAGCGCTGAGTGGGGTAACGCTCCGCAGGATAACGCTGAGGCGTTATCCAACTTAATGGGATATAACGTCAGTTATCCCACTAAGTGGGATAACGCCCGAGCGCGACGCTGATGCGGACAAGAATCTGGTCTTCTTACAAGGCCAATCGCGCGGACAAGAACCGTGCGTTTTGTTTCAGAGGCCCACCGCTGGCCCACCGCTGGCCCAACGCTGTCCTGCTCCTAAGTTTACGTGGTCGTTCACGGAGCTGGAACACTGCTTTGAAGTGTCGCCTTCCCCGAGGTCGCGCGGAACGGCTCACCCATCGCACGTTGGTCCGAACGCTGCACCAAGTGTTTCTGAGCACCCTCTCCGCTTCAGCCTCCCTCTTCTTTTCTTTCCCTCATTCCTCTTATCTTCTTCTCTGCAGGGTCTCACCGATACGAAGTTTGGGTATTTCGTATCGCTCCGCGCTCGCACAATCTTACTCGGTGACCGTTCTCCTGAGCAGTGGCGGTGCCTGCGTGTTAAACGTTGGCTCCGTTTGTGCCATTTCTCCCCTCCCTCCTCCCACCTGCTGGTTCTCTCCCTTCCTGCCTCGTTCTCCTTTGATCTGTACTGCGGCCAGAATTTCGGCCACGTTTGCAGGACAACCCTGCCGCTCGTGCCGGCGTTTCGCACTTGCTACCCGAGCCCTGGGCCATTGTGATGTTTTGTTTTCTGTACGTAAGTGGGAGAACACTTGAAGGGCAACGCTAAGTGTCATCCGCCTTAAGTGTTATCCTACGGAGCGGGATCACATGCTCTTAGGCAGAAGCGTTATCCCACTTAGTGGAATAAATCCGGTTTTGAGGATGTGCCCAGTCCCCCCCCCTTTCCCCCCGCCCCCCCCCCAGCATGCACGGTACTTCAAGGAAACAAGTCACTGGTTTCTTGGAGCTGTCTTGAGTCATCTTGGATAACATGAGCGTCTATCTTGCGCGTCCGAGGTTCTCGTGAGAAGACTAAAAAGAAACTTCAACCAAAAGTCGCCCTTTCGCGCCCCAGCGCTGTGTTGACGAAGTTGTTCACCCAACGCACTGTTAACGAAATTGCCCCCCCACCTGTGGTCCGACCCGGTAGGAGCTGGCCTGCAATATTCCATTTCTTTCGCGTCACCTCTGGGGAGTTCCATTTTCCTGGTTGGGCGACGCAGGCTTTCGTCAACTCCTGATGTCGAGTGCCACGAATGTGGTCTCATCTGATGGTGCGACGTGCAAGCGCGTAACACCAGCACAATGAAATCCAAACGGCGCCCTCTACCAGGGCCCCAACAACTCGTTGCAACATAGTCTTTCTTTCGAGTCGCGGTGGACACATGACCTCATGCTGCTGGACATTCTAGAACAGGCCTCTCACTCATTATCGCAGTTGCTAGGCTGCAAGGGCCCGGCGAGGCGCTTCAGAGTCCCGTCGGGTTTTCGCCTCGCTGTTTCACCAACGCGCGGCCCTTTTCGTTCCCGCGTTTATGTCGTCGAAAGATCCAATACCGCTGTTTTGACTGGGTGCGCTCCCGCACGCGGATGGCGTGCACGGGTGCTTTGCATCCCGTTGCCACGTCTGCAACGGTTGCTTTTACCGCGCGCAGTCGCACTTTGGCCACCCACAATACCACTCATTCAGTTGAGGACCCCCTTACAAATACCATGCGAGCTGTTGGGGCCCATTGGGGTCGTGTTGCGACAGATTCCGCTAAGTCACGGCCTTGCCACGTCCCACCCGCCCATCCGCAACTTGGTTTGCAAAACCCACGCGGTGGCGATTGCGATGCATGCGTGGCGTTGGCTGGTGCACCTCTGCGGCCGCGGTGGCGCTGATCGCCGGGTACATTCCCGTTGGCATTGCACTGCGAGTCGGCGACTTGGGCGGGCGTGGTATCATGCCAACGCCGATTGCCGTCGACACGATGATGATAGTAGCGATGCAGGTGACGATGTTCGCACCGACGAGGTACGGCCAATGCGGGTGCCGATGCTGATCACGCCTCCGACGACGATGACGGCGTCCTCGCGTCGGCGATGAAGGTTTTGGAAAGAGTTCGACATGCGCGTGCGGCCAACGCGCGGGAGTGGCCCGCATTGGGCAGAAACGTATGTAAACTGCAATACGAAAAAGTGTACCGATAAAGCCGGGGGGGGTAGAGTTTTTTTTTTTTTTTTTTTTTTTTTTTTTTTTTTTTTTTTTTGTTTTTTCTTCTCTCGAAAGGAACACCAATGCGGCGCAATCTATGATGTGTAACCCACTCTGCTGAACTTGAAGTCGTCATCTCCACTGCTCGCGCAAACATCCCACCCACCCACCCGCAACTTGGTTTGCAAAACCTCTTAAGACCGACTACGACGACACCGACGACAACGACTAGGACGACACCGACAACGTTTCCGACGACTTCGACGACGCCAACGACGCCCACGCCGACGACGACGAAGACGACGACGACGACGCCAACGAAGGCGACGACGGGGGAGGAGGAAGGACGACGACGGCGACAACGATGACAACGACGACAACGACGCGGGAGGAGGGAGGGCGGCAACGACGCGAACGACGACGAAGGAGGAAGGACGGCGACGCCGACGACGACAACGACGAGGGAGGAGGGAAGACGACGACGACAACGACGACGACGACGGCGACGAAATAGGAGGGACGACGACGAGACGCCGACGACGGACGACGACGACGACGTGGGAGGAGGAGGAAGGACGACCACGGCGACAACGACGACGGAAACGACCACGACGCCAAAGAGGACGACGACGACGAACACGAGAAAAGACAGAGGACGACATAGGCGACGACGACGACGATGCGGGAGGAGGGAAGACGGCGACGACGACGACGACGCAAGAGAGCGCGCGCACGCTTTTGTTGAAAATGCGTGTTGCGAAACCTTGGATTTTTGTAGGTGTTTTGGACGCACGATTTTGAAATCCTTCCGAAACCGATGGGTTTTGAAGGTTTTCGGCATACGCCCGCGACGACGCGCGCGTCTGCACTTCCCCCGTTTTTTGCAGAGGTTTCTCGCGACGGCACACGCGCAATGGCGTTCGACAGATTTCGACATGCGCGCGCGCGAAGCAAGTTTGGTAGCATTTTGTGAAAATCTTGAAACACTTTTCTGGTTTTCTTAAGATTTCGCAAGAGCTCGCGCGCAAGCGTTTTTTAGCAACTCAGTGTTGCGAAACCATGTTTTTTTTGTATGTTTATTTTGAAACTCGATTGCGAAATCCTTCCGGCACCGAAGGTTTTTGAAGAATTCCGGCATGCGCGCGCGACGACGCGCGCGTGTGCACTTCGTCCCGTTTTTTCAAGGGATTTGCGAAAAGTGTTATGTTAGAACAACAAAAGTCACCGCATAGTGTTTTTTTACAGGGGAACCTCAAGGGGGGGTAACCTGGCCTGGCTGGGATGGTATGGTTGCACATTTAGGATGGACGAGTGTGCAGAAATAGTATGATATCGTATTATCCCAGGGGGAAGCGATAAGTCCTGGGCGGGGTAGACTCTATTCGTTTTAAAAAGGAGAATTCATTTCTGTTCGCAGTGAGTTGTCCACTCCACTGCTCGCGCAAACATCCCACCCATCCACCCGCAACTTGGCTTGCAAAATACCTTAAGACCGTGACGGTGGGTACCACATGGCACTTGGCAGTGACAGCGGCGCCGACGTCGACAGCGACATCGACGACGACGCCGCCGACAACGATAACAACGACACCGGCGACGTCTCCAACGACTTCGACGACGCCGACAAAGACGACGACGACACCAACGACGACGACGCCGACGACGACGACGATGTCAACGACGACGACGATGACGACGCCGACGACGACGACAACGACGACACCGACGACGACGACGACGACGTCAACGACGCCGACGACGACGACGACGGCGACGACGACGACGCCGACGTCGACGACGACGACGACGCCGACGCCGCCGACGACGACGAAGACGACGACGACGTCGCCAACGAAGACGACGACGATGGAGGAGGGAGGACGACGACGGCGACAACGACGACAACGACGACAACGACGAGGGAGGAGGGAGGACGGTGACGACGCGAACGACGAAGAAGGAGGAAGGACGGCGACGCCGACGACGACGACGAAGGAGGAAGGATGATGACGACGACGACAACGACGACGACGACGACGACGGCGACGAAATAGGAGGGACGACGACGAGACGCCGACGACGGACGACGACGACGACGACGTGGGAGGAGGAGGAAGGACGACCACGGCGACAACGACGACGGCAACGACCACGACGCCAAAGAGGACGACGACGACGAACACGAGGAAAGACAGAGGACGACGTAGGCGACGACGACGACGACGCGGGAGGAGGGAGGACGGCGACGACGACGACGACGCAAGAGAGCGCGCGCGCACGCTTTTGTTGAAAATCCGTGTTGCGAAACCGTATGTTTTTGTAGGTTTTTTGGACACGATGTGGAAAACCTTCTGGAGCGGATGGGTTCTCAAGGATTTCGGCATACGCGCGCGACGACGCGCGCGTCTGCACTTCCCCCCGACTTTTGCAAAAAGGATTCTCGCGACGGCACACGCGCAAGGGCGTTCGACAGATTTCGACATGCGCGCGCGCGAAGCCCGTTTGGTAGAATGTGGTGAAAATCTTGAGAAACCTGCGGTTTTCTCAAGATTTTGCAAGAGCTCGCGCGCAAACGTTTTTTAGCAACTCAGTGTTGCAAAACCATGTTTTTTTATATTTTTCTTTGGGAACTCGATTGCGACACCCTTGCGACACCGAAGGTTTTTCAAAGATTTCGGCATGCGCGCGCGACGACGCGCGCGAGTGCACTTCGCCTCATTTTTTCCAATGGATTCGTGAACAAGTCTTATGTTCGAGCAAAACATGTCCCCGCGTATTGTTTTTTTTTACAAGGGAACCTCAGGGGGGCCGATCCCGGCCCCCCTGGGATAGTGTAAATTCATGTTTCGGGTTGACATGTGGTCAGGATCGTATATGATTTACATACCCGAAAAAGGGGGACGGATAACGCCGGGGGGGGGTGAGTCTATTTTTTTGCAGAAAGGAGAATGTACGTTGTGCAATTTAGGCTGCGACGGGCTGGCGACGGGGCGGCGGCGGCGGCGACATAACCACCAGACCGACCGTCAGGCCCAGACGACGGGCGGCGACGAGGCGGCGACGGGGCGGCGACGGCGGCAACACAGCAGCCAGACCGACCCTCAGGGCCAGGTTGGTATTCCGCAGGTAAGTACAAACCCCTGAGAGCAAACATTGTTTGGCAAATAATGACAACCGCGCCAGAAACGGCACTCACGGCGAAAACGGGCGCCGCGCCGTCCCAGGGCATCGTGCGGGCCGCGGTGGCCGTCTCCTCGGCTTTGGCATCGTTCGGACGTGTGCTATATCATGTTCTCGGTGAGGCCAGCGCCAAAACATGTGGACCATACCAGGAGGATCTTGGATCATCTTGCGGAAAAGACAAAAACCCACGACAGATTCATGCACGGGGAATGGACGTCCGAGCGATGGGAAGGCATGCAAACGTTGAGGTCAGCGGGGCGGAGCGAGTTAGGCCAATGGTACGCGTACCGCTGCGGTGGTCGAGCCACCGGAACGAAGACTGTGGACGAATGGGCGCCGCCAGCAACACCACGCCCACGGGCATGCACGCACGCACGCACGCATGTATGGGGGCACCAATCCCTGGAACCATGGTGGCGGGTTCTCATGATTTTGGCAGACTTGATTCTCTACGAGCCCTGCACCTTCTCATAATAATAAGATGAGATTCTCAGAGCCGTTCCATTGTCTCCTCGCGCGAGAAGCCTTCGGCCCGATCGCCACGTGCTTCTTGGGCCCTCGTGTGCACTTTGTCTCACGTCCGAGTGCGATGGGTCGGCGTTCCCAGGGCCGCGGCCAAGCTTAATCGGGAGGAGTGCAGGCCGCTCGCGGTCCCGAGGCCGCGCCCCCCAGGAAGCAATAGAGAACCTGCGCTCCTGGAGCCACGATGCCTCGACGCAAACTACGTTGGGCCAGCGCCTCCGATGCTTCGATTTACACATGCAGCAGAACCAGACCCGCGCCCCCGAAGCCACAGTCTTTGTAGTCAGCAGCAGTCTTGATACGTCGGTAGCCTCGACGCCGGCATCACTAGCATGATTAAGCAACGGGCCTTCGCAGTCGAGGTCATGATTTGTTTTTTTGTTGTCAGGTGTATGCAACTCCGATATTTATATGTAGAAGATGTACATCTCATACGTCGTGTGTTCGCTCGCACTCTTTGCAAGGAGCGTACCCGCGCTGTGAATACTTGTACATCTCTCTTGCCACGCCCATCCCAGGTTCTGGTCTGGTGTGCAGACGCCCTCCCGGTCCAGGCTAGCAGGCCCAAGCGGCGGCGACGCTTGCGCTGGCTTTCAAGGTTGAGCACCCTCTCAGAGGCCGTCGCGGGCCCCGGGATCCACAGGAAGCATCCCACGGCGCGAAATTCGCGAAGGGGGACGGTTTCGAGTGCCTCCAGGGACGCCCGAGAGCGAAAATCGGTTAAGACCTAAGGGCTCGCGCGGTGCCAGAAACCAGGGCTCACGTCGTCAAGGAATGATTCTGCCGGGCAGCCCTCCAAAGCCCATGATGGGCCTGATAAGGGCCGGTGGTGTTTTGTAGCTGTTTGTTCCCAGCTCCAGCAACGAGGAGGTCCTCCCCCACGAAGCGCCGAACACATGTGGAGGTTGTCAACATCCGAGACCCACGCCATCCCCCAGGAAACATCACCTCTAATTCCCAGGCATCCGATGTCTCGAGTTTCTCAACGCGGGGTCCCTGGAGGTCTGGACCTTTCCTCAGAGCCGGCTTTTCATCCTGAGCAGTCTCTTGACCTTCTGGGGTCCCGGCGAGGGCCCCCTTGGGCCAACAACGGTGGAACAACTTCGTACCGGGTCTCTCGAGACGTTGGAGGTTTGGTTTTGCCGCCCTCAAAGGTGGAAGATCCTTCGCGGTCGAGCCCGTCGATGCGGCCAACGAAGTCGATGCTGATGAGCCGGGCGAGGCAGCCCTGCCCTGCAGCGCTCGCCTCCTGCTGGCGCGGCGACGGCGAGCCGCTTCCCTCCTCTCGCTCCTCTTCCAGCAGCTTTGTTCCTCCTGCTTCTTACCCTGTCTCTTAGGTATTCGTTTTGGGGTCCTTCCTGGGGCCCAGTGAGCGGAACTTTTCAACCCTAGTTCGACTTGATATCGACTCGGGTTCGACTCCAGCCCGACTCAAGTTCGTCACAAGTTCGACTCAAGTCGACGCAGCACCGACGCACGAGTGGGGCGAGTGGCCTCCAGAAAGGTCCCCAGAACGAGCATCCAACCTCTCCTGCTTCTTTTCCTCGTTCTCCCTCCTTCCTTCAGTGTGTTCCAACATACTCTAACCTTGACCGCCAAACATAATTTCGAGCGCCACAAGAATTTCGAGTGCCTGGGTCTGGAGGGCCCTGAAGTGCGACACACCTGGGACAGCTCTCATGTATAAGGCCCTGGGAGGCGATAGTTGTTGGACACTTCGCCAGCGTTTCGGGCAGACTCTGTTTCGACACTTCCCTCGGTGCTCAAAATTATGCTTGGGATGCCGGATGTCGTCCTTCAGTTCGATGGGAACTTCATAATCTTCCTTGTTCCTCTTCTTTCTCTTAGCCCTGCGACCGCGTTGTGGGCTTGCGCGGGCCGTGCTGAGAGGGCAGCGCTGGGGAGGCACGGCAGCGGCACGCCTCTTGCTCCAAACCCGTATTCGGATCCTCGTTTTGAAATCAGCAGCGCCCCGCGTCCCCCTCTCCTCTCCTTTCCTGCTCCCCCTCCTCCCTTCCTCCCCCTCTTTGCCTCTGCCTTCCGCGTAGCTTTGCTCCGAATCACCCCTCAGGCGCTTCGTGGCCCCACGGGAGCTCCACGTAATGCCCAGACGGCAGGCTTGGCATGCCTGACCACACCCATTCTGGCACGCCCCTCACACGCTTCGTGGCCCCAGAGGGGCTCCACAGACTGCCCAAACAGCAGGCTTCGCATACCTGACCACGCCCATTCTGGCACACCCCTCGGGCGTTTCGTGGTGCCACAGGTGCCCCACAGAAGGCCCAGATGGCAGGGCTCGCATGCCTGACCACACCCTTTTCGGGTGCCCTTGCCACGTTTTTCACGCCCCAAGGGGAGCTCCACAGAAGGCCCCAGTGGTTGCGTCGACAAGCGCCCCCCTCCAATTCGCTTGCCCCTGTCTCGTTTTCAGGCCCCATGGGGAACTCCACCTAGCGCTCCAGTGAGTGCGTACACATGCGGCCCCGCCCATCTCGCTCGTCCCTGCCAGGTTGCCCATGCCCCATACGTTGCTCCATTCAGGTCCCCACTGGGTGCGCCCACATGCGGCCCCCGCCCATTTCGCTCGCCCTCGTCACGCTTTCCATGCCCCGTGGAGCGTTCCCAGTGGCGGTGACTGCATGGCGGCCTCCCGCCCACCTCGCCCGGGCTCCACCTAACTGTCCCCGTGGGGAGCTCCACCTCCTGCCCGAGTGGCCGCGTTTTCGCATGGTTACCCGTCTCCATCCAGCAAACCCCAGACGAGGACCGTGGCCCCATAGGTATCTCCACTTACGACCCCAGTGGCAGGCTTTGCATCGTGCCTCCTCCTAAAGGCACAGCTCTACTTACGGTGCCATGCGTGCTCACGCCCGCTTCCACAGCGAGTTCACCGGCGCTTTTGCCCGCTTTCTCCGCAGACAGACAGACAGGCCACCGCTGCAGACAGATGTCTGGGCCTATCGTTGGTCAAGTGGGTGATGCCGTAGCCTCAAGCACTTGGGAAAAGGTTGATGATGGCAAAATTGCAGGATCAGTCAGACCAAGTCACGCTGAAGAGGGAAACGGATGAGCGGGAGGGCTCTCAAGCTTTGGGTCTCGGTGTCGGCTCGCGGTGTTTTGGGCTGCTCTGTCTGCGTTCGGGGTCTCTGCCAGCATCGTCGTTCGCGAACTGCTTTCTATGTGCACCCGCGTTGCGGCGTTTGCCGCAAGGACCAACCAATCGGTGTTGTGGGTTGGTCGGTGGTTCACGCTTGCAACATGAAGGAACTCGCGTATGTCGTCATCCCCTGGTTTGCAGTACCCATCTGATTTCCGATGCACTTTCATATTGGCATGTTGGGGGGACCAATCGATGACGCACCGTGTCCATTCTTGAACGGGGTGGTTCGCCACTCTTCCGTCGCATTTCCGAACCGCCGCGCAGCTCTTTATCCGAGTTGCCCGGGGCGCGCAGTATATGGCCGTGCGCTACACGCAGCTGAATGGTCCCTTCGCCAGGCTGATTTTTCCAATTTCTTAACATTAGCAGTCGTTCCAGATCAGACAGGGGGTGCAGGCTGACTTGCATTCAACTGCTTGTGGGTTGCGTTGGGCTTCTGGGGAGTTGTAGCCGGTTTCGTGGGGTACCGAAGCCTCTTGGGGCCGATTTGTCGGGTTCGATGCCGTGTTGGAGCTCTTGGGGCGGTCTTGGGGTGTTTTGTAGGGTTCTTGGGCCGTCTTGGGGTCGTCTTGTGGGCTTGTTGGGTCCTTCGTGGGCAGTCTTGAGCCTCGCAGAATCTCCTGGCCTTGGAAACAGATATCCCAGCGTGGACCCCGAACAGTGATCCAGTGAAATCGATGTTCTGCAGTGCAACGCAATGCAGATCAACACAACACAATCTGCATCGTAACTCAACGCAATGCAACTGAACGCAGCGCACTATAAAGCAAATCACTGCAATGCAATGCAAAGTGGTGCACATCACAACACTGCAAGCAACTCAACGCAACACAGTGCATAACAATTTAACACAGCGCAAGACAATCCAAAGCAGTGATCGCAAACCAAAGCACCGTACTGCACACTGGTGCACCGCAGTGCAACGCAACCTTACGCGAAACCCATGCCGCACACCTTGCGCAACCTATGGCTTAACTATTGTCCACCCACAAATGCTCACCAGCGCAAGGGAATTTGTTTGCCGAAGAACACATGGTGGAACCTACGACCGCTAGCCGTCCGTGCACGCGCAAGGAACTCCCATGGGTGGGACTCTTGGCGCAACCGCGCTCGCGCAAAGAATTCTTCTCGCGTCGCCCAGCCCATCCTAAAGCATATTTTGCGAAGCACACTGGCTGTCGTTATTTTCGGGCGTGCCTTCTCCTGCCCTCGCATACACCCTCCTGTTCCTCCTACATCGCACCTGCTCCCTTTTAGTTCTTCCTTGTGGGAGGAGTGGGTGGGGGACGAGGCGGAGGAGGAGGAGGAGGAAGAAGAGAAGGCGGTGGGAGGCGAGAGGGAGATAGCGGCGACGATGTCGACGACAGCGATGACCCCACCAATGACGACGACGACGGCGGCGACGACGACGACGAAGACGACAACGACGACGACGATCCCGCCTGTTCCTTTTTAGAGATTCCTTGTGGGAGGAGTGGGAGGAAGACGGGGCGGAGGAGGAGGAAAACGAGAAGGCGGCGGGAGACGAGAGGGACGTAGCGGTGACGACGGTGACGACGGCGATGACTACAAAAACGACAGCGACGACGACAACGACGACCACGACAACAACGGCGATTACGACGACGACGCCGCCGCCGACGACGACGAGGACGACCGCGACGACGCCGACGACGAAGACGACGACGACTACGACGACGACGACGACGACGAGTGAACCGTCAATGCCTTTTCTAGGTCTTTCTCTCTTAGAGCCTCTTGGAGGCTTCTTGGAGCTATCCAAGGGCCTTCTTGGGGATAGGTTGGAGGTCTCTGGGCTCTTTTGGGGTCCCCGTGGTGCCTCTTGAGGCACCTTGGAGCTCTTTTGGGGCATTCTTGGGGCTCTTTGGGGGCGTCTGGGAGGTCCTTGGGGCCACCTTGGAGGCCACGACTCAAAAAGGAGCGTGGAGTTACTTACGGTCACCCCTTCGGAACCCGAAAAGTGGACTCCTGGGGTCATCTTGGGCCGCTCTTGGGGCGCTCTTGGACACTCGTGGGCCCGTCTTGGGCCTCTCTGGGGCCTGTCTCGGGGCTCTCTTGGGCCATCTTGGGGCCATCTCGAAGCTTCAATGGCTTATTTAAAAGCGAAACGGCGAGAAGGGACACCACATTGATTTTCCTTGGACTTTGAAGGATTTTGACCTCTCGGGGGCGTCCTTGGGAGGCTCCGTGGGCACTTGGGGCCGTCTTGGGGCGGTTTGGGAGCCTCGTGTAGGCTTGTTAGGAGCTTTCTTGAGTCATCGAGGGCTATCTTGAGCGATCTTGGAGGTCATCTTGAGCTCTCTTGTGCTGTCTTGGCGTCTTCTTAGGCCAAAACAGACGCTCCAACGGCCCGCGCCCCCTCCCCCCTCCAGGCCCGGGGGGGGGGGTAGGGGGAGGGGTCAAGCTACCCACCCGCCCGCAAGCCGTCTAGCTCACTCCCACCCGCCCTCCCAACACAGAAGTGACACCCGAGCCTGAGAATGTAAAGCGGTCGTCTTCCGATGGACAGCTACTGGGAACCAAAGCCGACCCCAGGTGCGCGACGCTTGGGCGAGGTGCGCCACGCGCGCCGGGCACCCCTGGGGCCCGAGCGTGCCAGGCACGCCTGGTGCGCCAGATGCGCCACGTGCTCCGAGTGCGGCAGGTCTGCCGGAAACTCCAGCCGCGCCAGGTACGCCGTGTTCGGGGTACGTACAGAGTGCGTCAGGTGCGCTTGCGCAAGTGACAGCACACATCGGGAAACATGTCGGCCCTCGCCATCTTTGTCGAGAACCAATGCCCATCATTGTGTCTGGTGGGCCTGCGCACAACAGGCCACGCGCCACCACACCTGCTGTCCCTGTCAAAAACCATTTGACAGTGATCGCGGGATGGCCGCATGATCCAGATTTAGCCGCGAGGTGCATTTTGTATTGTTTTTTGTCAGGGCTGGTAGCCCTGCGCACGGCAGGGAATATGCTGGCACTCCCGCCGTCCCTGTCAAAACGGTATTCGTGGGCCTCACGAACATGACTCAAGTCTTTGCCTCAGAGTGTACTTTGCATTGTTTTTAGACAAGGATGGTGAGGAGGGGGGGCCGCATCGGTTTGGCCGCGCATGCTTTAAATGTGGAGGCATAGTGCGGTTTGTATTGTTTTTTTTTGCAGGGATGATGGGGGGCGGGTCGTCATGGTGTCCTCATGGTTCCTGGTTGGACGCCGGTCGCCTGGGGGAGGGGGTGTGCATTTAAGAGGAACGGTGATCAACCCCTCTCCGAAGGGGAAGAAGGGGGTTGGACAGAGGGGGGCTCTTTAAACCACTCACGCCCAGAGGGCTGGTGAGATTTCACGGGCGGGACCCATGGCACAATCCAAGTCCGCACCCTCGAAAGAGAAGATGGGCGGGGCCCATGGCGAACCTTATGACACCAACAAGATGGGCCGGCTTACACCCAGTTATTTGCGTGACCAGTATGACTCCCAATTTGAAAGCATCGGTTTGAAGCAGCTTGAGTTTTCTCAGTTTTTCCTTGCCCTGCTGTTTTGTTGGGTCCTCGTTCTCCATCCGCAACGCCGTGCGTCTCATCACCTCCTTCTTCCCCTGCTTCTCGCCCGTTCTCCTCATCCTTCTTTTCCTCCCGCCCATTCTCCGTAGGCATGGTTCAAGCATCTGGGCTGTCCCTGACAGAAAACGCACCGTGGGCTGCTCTCGGTGGGCCCCTGGGGCCCGAGCAGTGGTTGGGCGCTCGTAGAGGGGGGGGCTACCCCAAGGCAGGGTCAGGGAACGTATCCAGCTGGATGCTCAAAGTTCCTTCTTCCAGGAGCCGGTCAGAACAATCTCCCTCCCAGCCCCACCTCTGCCCCTGCCCCACTCCCACGTCCGCCCGAAGCGGGGCCTCTGGGAGCCCAAAGTCAGCCGGGCTGGCCGTCGTGCTTTCTTGGAAAGGCCGAAGGATCATCGGCGAGCCGTGCGCGCGCGCAGGGGCGTCAGCTCCGAGAGCATCTCCGGCAGCCTCGCGGGCAGTGCTTCGGGCAGGGCGACCTCCAGCCGGGTGCGCTCCCCGCGCGCCGCCAGCCTGGAAGAGGGCGGGGATCCACTCCGGGAGATCCCTGGGTGCCACCGCTTCGGAGTCGTGCCCTGTGCGGGGGTCTCAAGGCTGTGTGGTGACACACCGTGCGGTGACATCGAACCCCCAAGAGACCTCATCGTGCGATCCATCACCGAACGTTTTTTGGACCTCGGAGGCCCCAGTCGCCAGAGACGTCCTCGGAGAACGACCCAAGTCCCAAAACCGTGCGGTGACCACGAATCCCCACTGACTCACGACACGGTGCGGTCCCTACACCGTTCGGGGCCCGCCCATCTATCGTGCCGTACGACATCGACATTTGCCTGCCCATGCGGGCTGGGATATATAATTTTTCCACCGCTCTCCAGGGACCATGGCAGGTTTCCAGCAGATGTGGAAAACAAAGGGATGAGGGGGAGTGCGGAGATCGCCATGAGACGGGCCCTGAGGAGTGGGAAGGGCCTTGTGTGAGGTTTTCGGCCTTCTGGGTCCCAGGACGGCAATAAGCACGCCTCCGCTCCTCCGCCGTCTCAGCATTTCTCCTCCCGTGCTTCTGCCTCGTGCTTCCCTTCTTGCTTCTCCTCTTCCTCTCCTTTCCGCGCCTCCTTCTCCTCAGTGTTGATTTGCCCATGCCGCATGTCCGCAGTCCGCGGGGGGTAACACGGCCAAGCGACTCGGAAATGCCCCGGGGAGGGTCGCAGCGCCCCACTGGGAAGTGGACGATAAACGTATTCCCGGTTCGTCGGCGTCGTCGTCGACGCCGTCGAGGCCCTCAGGCCGCAGCCGGCGACCCAGACGAGGAACCACTACCTGTCCAGCCGTTCTTGCCCATTTTGGTAGTATCATGAATCTCGCTTGGTCGCATCAGACCTGCGGGCCCATGGGTCAATGGGCATCTAGCTCTCCTCTGGCCTGGTCTGCTATGGCCCGTGCACGGTGTGGCTCGATCGAAGAAATAACAGCAGAAGCACACACATTCGGAGGTCCGCGCGGATTTCTTTGATCGGCGTTGGGCTCCCCTGGCGGCGCTTCCAGCGCTGCCGCGGGCCAGGGAGGGCAGTCCAGCGCCGATGCAATATATCCGCGCGGAACTCCGAAAGTCCATTGGAGGTGGGGGGTGAGATTGCAGTGGAACGGAGACCCCCAACGGGGAAAAATCGTTCCGTTTCGTTCGTGTCGTGCGTGCGGGCGAGGCAAAGCTGCGTGGGTGCGCGAGAGGAATGAACCCGCCGTTGCTAGGGCGAAGTCAAGACAAATGATTCTCCCCCGTCCGTCCGTCCGTCCGTCCGGCGGTGGCCCTCCAGGTGTCCCGCGGTGTCCCGTGGTTTCCCGTCGTGTTCTGTGATGTCCGCCGTTGCTAGGGCGAAGTCAAGACAAATGATTCCCCCCCCCTCCCGCCCGTCCGGCGGTGGCTCGCGGTGTCCCGCGGTGTCCCGTGGTGTCCCGTGGTGTCTCGTGGTGTCTTGTTGAGTGAGATCGATAGTAAGATCGATAGTGAGATCGATACTGAGATCGATGTGGTGCCCCGAGGTATCCCGTGGTGTTCCGTGGTGTCCCAAAAAGTGAGATGGATAGTGAGATCGACAGGTGTCCCGTGGTGTCCCGTGGTGTCTCGTTGAGTGAGATCGACAGTGAGATCGATAGTGAGATCGATGTGGTGTCCCGTGGTGGCTCGTGGTGTCCCGTTGAGTGAGATCGATATTGAGATCGGAGGTTGGGGGGTGAGTCCGATGTGAAACGGAGACCCCCTCTACCGGGACATCGTTTTTGGTTTCGGGTTCGTGTCGTGCGTGCCGTGCGTGCGTGCGGGCGAGGCGAAGCTTCGTGGGCGGGCGAGAGGAAATCCTCCTGAGGCTGGGCCGCGGCCGGACCAAATGTTTCTCCTCCAGCGGCCGGTGGCCCGCGGTGTCCCGCCGGTGTCCCGCTGGTGTCCCGAAATCCTCCTGTGGCTGGGCCGCGGCCAGACCAGATGATTCTCCTCTGGCGGCCGGTGGCGCGCGGTGTCCCGCCGGTGTCCCGCTGGTGTCCCGAGATCCTCCCGTGGCTTGGCCGCGGCCGGACCAAATGATCTTCCTCCCGTCAAACGGTGGCCCGCGGTGTCCCGTTGCTGTCCCGCCGGTGTCCCGCCGTGGGTTGTGCATTTCAAAACATCGCCGCTTGCGGCGAGCTATCCAATGCAAGTCTGCATGCAAACCGACATGCTGACCGACCCCGCCCCCAACCTCCTTATCACCCGCAGGGTGGTCGTATAGGTATATATAGTGAGATCGACAAGTGTCCCGCGGTGTCCCGTGGTGTCCTGTGGTGTCCCGTTGAGTGAGATCGACACTGAGATCGATAATGAGATCGATGTGGTGTCCCGAGGTGTCCCGTGGTGTCCCGTGGTGTCCTATGGTGTCCCGTTGAGTGAGATCGATAGTGCGATCGATAGGGAGACCGATAGTGAGATAAAGAGGTGTCCCGTGGTGTCCCGTGGTGTCCCGTGGAGTCCCGTGGTGGCCCGTGGTGGCCCGTGGTGTCCCGTTGAGTGAGATCGATAGTGATATATATATATATATATATACACACCTATACGACCACCCTTCGGGTGATAAGGAGGTGAGGGGGGGGGAAGGGACCAACGTCGCACTCGATCGATCTTACTATCGAACTCACTACCGATCTCACAATCGATCTCAATCGATCGATCTCACAATCGATCTGACTATCGATCTCACAATCGATCTCACAATCGATCTCACATTCGGTCTCGTTATTGATCTCACAATCGATCTCACAATCGATCTCACAATCGATCTCACATTCGATCTGACTATCGATCTAACTATCGAACTCACTTTGGATCTCATTATCGATCGTACAATCGGTCTCACTACCGATCTCACTATCGATATCACAACCGATATCACAATCGATCTCACATTCGGTCTCACCATCGATCTCACTATCGAACTCACTATCGATCTCATTATCAATCTCAATCGATCGATCTCACAATCGATCTGACGATCGATCTCACAATCGATCTCACAATAGATCCCACTATCGATCTCACATTCGGTCTCACTGTCAATCTCACTATCGATATCACAATCGATCTCACAATCGATCTCCCATTCGGTCTCACAATCGATCTCACTACCAATACCACTATGGATCTCACAATCGATCTCACAATCGATCTGACATTCGGTCCCACGCTCGATTTCACAATCGATATCACAATCGATCTCACTATCGATCTCACATTCGACCTCACTATCGACCTCACTATCGATCATCATAATAGAACACCAACATCATCATCACCATCATCATCAACAACATCAACATCAACATCATCATCATCCTCCTCCTCCTCCTCCTCCTCCTCATCATCATCATCATCATCATCATCATCATCATCATCATCGGGTCACCGACGGGACACCGGCGGGACACCGGAAGGGACACCGCGGGGCCCCGGCCGCCCGGAAGGGAGACATTTGGTCCGGCCGCGCCTCAGCCACACGGGACACCGGCGGGACACCGCGGGGCCCTGGCCGCCCGGAAGGGAGACATTTGGTCCGGCCGCGCCTCAGCCACAGGAGACTTTCTCTCGCCCGCCCACGCAGCTTCGCCTCGCCCGCACGGCACGCACGAACACGAAACCGAAATCAATTTCCCGGTAGGGGGGCTCTCCGTTCCACTTCGATCTCACCCCCTCACCTCCGATATAGAAATCGACAAGTGTCCCGTGGTGTCCCGTGGTGTCCCGTGGTGGACCGTGGTGTCCCGTTGAGTGAGATCGATAGTAAGATCGATTGGGTCAGATGTTAGTTCCCCACCTCTCCCCCCCCCACAACCTCCTCATCAGTCGCATAGGTTGTATGGGGTTTCCCTCTCTATATCCCCACCGACCCATCCAGAAACGATTCACAGGCGAGTTGACTTGATCGTGGAATTGTGCTATCGAATCAGAAAAACTTCATGCAAGACAAACTTTCGGAGGTCCATGCGGATTGCTGGTGGCGGCGCCTCGGGCGCCGCCCCTCGGCGCGCTCCGCGCCCCGAAGGGAGTCCATCGCCGATCCAAGAAGTCCGCGCGGACCTCAAGGGCCACAGATTGGGACCACCACGCGGGCACGTAGCCGCCAGTTTCGTGGAAGGCCTGATCGAGTCGATGAACAGCGAAGCAGCCGCCCTCCCGGAGCACGTGAAGCCAGTCCTCGCCACGCTTAAGGAGTTCACGACGACGGTGAGCGGCGCGTGGGGGATGAAGGTCAGGACGGAGATTCTCACGCAGATCAATGTGCGGCCATCTTACCAGAGCGAGGGCGTGATGGACGACAGCTATCGAATGGCGAAGGTATCGTTCGTGATCAACACGAGCCCGTGCTTCAGGGCGGCGCTACACAAAGAGAAGGTGGACGAGGGCCAGCTCCAGGCGTTGCCTGGGTTCCAGGCGGTGATGTTCAAGCAGGTGATCAACGTGGCCATCGCTCACCAGGGCGGGGCCAAGAGCGTCTCAGGGGGCCCGAAGACGGGGCTCGAGAGAACCATCGAGCGCCAACTCAACAAGAAACGTTGAACCCAGGTCCCACGGAAGCACCAGAGCCCGCAGCCCAACGTCGCAGCCCGCCAGAGCCCGCAGCTGCTGCAGGCCCCGCGATGTCCAACAGCGTTGCCCCCGCTCGCTGGCCACCAGCAGTGCCGCCAGGGACGAGAGAGGAGAACATAGCAATGACAATCCGTCAAGACCTAGTGCGCGTCCAGGACCTGAAGAACAAAACACAGCAACGCTGTGGGACCATGGGTAACCTAGTACGGATTGCCAACTACTACAGGGACCTGCGTACTAGGGACTACTATGCGGTGATGCAGTGACCAACTGAGGGGCAGGAGGATGCACAGGACTCCCTCCCCACTATATGGACGGGGGCAACCCCTCACCCTCCCTCCCGCCCCCCCTATGTGAAGAAGGCAAGAGGCTCCTACAGATGCCAGCCGGCCCCACAGGCCCACGGGAAACACGGGGCTCGAGTGGATGAAGAGGACGGTGCGATGATGCGATGTACGACGAACCGACTATCAGTGGTGCTTATCTGCTACTAGTGGAGTGTGCAATGTGAGTGCGACTTACAACGGCAGACAGCCCAGCTAAGGTAACTACTATAGCAAATACAGAGCCAACTAAGGACACGAAGGGCACCGCCCACCTACTACCACGATCACCACTGCGGTCCCTGTACGTAGCCCTTCGGACTCCATCTTTCAACAGAGCTGCTTCGCGACAGTGACGTGACGAGAAGATGCCTCCATCAGCGATGGGCAGCGCGGCGGGCAACCGACGGACGGGCGGCGCGGGCCCCGGCGGCAGCGGAGAAGGAGGAGGGCCCATGTTGCATTCAGGTGCAGCAGGTGCTCATCCAGCGTCCACAACATCAAGGAGGCCAAGGCGAGCCTGTCATCGGCAGCATGGAGTACCGCCTCAACATAGCGCGCTCCGGCATGCAGGCTACCAGCGCGATCTTCAAGCAGTGCCAGGAACCCGTCCAGCTGATCACGGTCGCGCTCCAGCGCCAGCAGGAGCGGCTCACTACCAGCCTCGGACGTTTGAAGTGCTCCCGCAGCGAGAACGTGTGCGAGGAGATGGAGCGAGTGCAGGACATCGAGGTCACCAGCCACCAGCTGAAGAACATCGCTACTCGTTCCCGCAATTACGCGCGCGTGCAGTTTCGAGATGCTCTGTCGACAGGCCGCGCTTCGCGCGAAGAGCCCCGAGCCGCGCCCCGCGAAAGCAGCGCTTGCCCGCCGAGACTTTCTGTCGAAGCGGCGGCGTGCGAATCGTTTCTTGTGGCGTGCCCGAGCAATCCAATTCCCTTCGGCGCTGCAGCGCGTCCGGCTCCCAAGGCATGACAGGCTTCGCCAGCGGTATCGGCGGGGCAACGGCCGCCATCACCATTCAGCTACCATCGCGCCAGACATAGCATAAGTGCGTGGGATTCCTCGGTCGCGTAATGTTTGTCTTATGCGTATCCCCACCAGCCCATCCAGAAACAATGTCCGAGCGAAGTTGCAGTAGTCAGGGATGTGTTGGGTCGAATCCGAAAGTGTCACAATAATCTATCTGAGTTCTGCGCGGGTTTCTTGGGTCGGTTCTGGGCCCCTGGCCGCGCCTCGGGCGCCCCCTTGGCGCGCTCCGCGAGCTGGGGAGGGGGTTCAGCGCCGATCCAGGAACGACTCCCAGGCGAATTGTCTTGATCACGGAAGTGCAGGGGCAAACAGTGGAACGCGGAGGGGGTGCAGCAGTCGATCTGAATCTCGGGGCCAGCCCGAGCAGACCCGCGGGTCAAGGTCGAGGGCTCATAGGTCCCACCCCCCCAGATAGGATGGGCCCAGGGTTCCACAGGCACCCCTCCTCAGGTGGGATGGGGGGAAGACGGCGACGACGGCGACCGACGACGACGACGACCACATGACGACGACAACGACGACGCAGACGACCACATGACGCCGACGACGACGGCGACGCCGACGCCGAAAACGACGGAAAACGACAACGGCGTTGCCGACTTTGATCGCAACGACGCGACGCCGACGCCGACGCCGACGCCAACGCCGACGCCGACGCCGACGCCGACGCCGACGCCGACGCCGACGCCGACGCCGACGCCGACGACGCCGACGCCGACGACGACGACGACAACAACGACGACGTCCACCTGTCACCACGCCACGCCCACACGGCCACGACCACGGGGGGGGGATGGAGGGGGGGCGATCTTTTTCGCGAGGTCTTCTTGAGGTTCTCGTGCGTGCCCATCCAGCCCGGGGGGGAAGGGGGCGATCCCATTAGGGGCGGAACCATTTGATCATAAATGCATTTTTTCTGGATCTGTCGCTATAGGGGGACCTTTGGGAGCTTATTGGTGCCTTCTTGGGGATCATTTCGGAGGCCATTGGAATTCTCCTCTGGCCCTCTGGCGGAGGCCTTCTAAGGGGCCTCTTGGAGGCCACCTCTTTAAAGGTGAGTAGATAAGGGCGGATCTCAATCTCAGTCCCTGCGTCAAAACCCTCACACTCACCTCTTGGGGCGGGTTTGGGCGCTTTGGGGGTGTTTTGGAGCGGGTCCAATGTGCGAGCTTCTTGACTCTTTCCGTACTCCCACTTGCCCATTCAGAATCGATGTCAAGGCGAGGTGCCTTGATCGGGGAGTGCACCATATAGATCCAGTAGTCAACCGTGCACACCTCTTTAGAAGGTGGCGGAGGAGGGAGACAGAGAGAGAGAGAGAGAGAGAGAGAGAGAGAGAAAAAGAAAGAGCGAGATGGAGAGAGTGCAGGGGATTGAGGAGGGAAAGAGGATGAGAGAAATTAGGAGGATGCGGTGGACGCGGAGGGCGAATAATAGTTCGACAGAACACGTTCCCAATCGAATTCCGGTACAGCCTAGATGGGAGGAGGAGGAGGAGGAGGAGGAGGAGGAGGAGGAGGAGGAGGAGGAGGAGGAGGAGTTGGAGGAGAGTCAAGCTAGGTGCGCCCGCGTCATACCTGACGTCCTACCCGTCCCTCCCATCCCTTGCCATGGCGTAGACCTCATTTCTATTCGCCCAATCGGATGTCGTAGCATGGCATAGCATGATATGGCATAGAATGGTGTCGAAGATCAACGCGTAGCATGACATAGCATGGCGTGGCGACGCCCCAAGGTGTGGGGGGTGGCTTCCGCGGCCCAACAAATCGACGAATCGAAAAACCATGCCGTGGCATGGCGCTGAAAGTAATGACGCCAGCGCTGCAGCGGGAGCACGATCCGGAACGAGCGGAAGCGCGGAAATGAGGCCAGCGCTGCAGTGGCAGCACGATTCGGAACGAGCGGAAGCGCGGAAATGAGGTCAGCGCTTCAGCGAGAGCAGCATCTTGAACAACAACTTCGCGCGGGAGCGCGGAGATGAGGACGCGTAGCCTGACATAGCATGGCGTGGCGACGCCCCAACGTCTGGGGGGCTTCCGCGGCCCAGAACGTCAACGAATCGGCACCGAATGTGTAATCCCTTCCGATGGTTTCTTCGGGAGTCCATGTTCTAGATATTTGGGCCCTTTTGGAATGACCAAGAACCATGCCGTGGCATGGCGCTGACATGACGCCAGCGCTTCAGCGGGAGCACGATCCGGAACGAGCAGAAGCGCGGAAATGAGGCCAGCGCCGCAGCGGCAGCACGATTCGGAACGAGCGGTAGCCCGAAAATGAGGCCAGCGCTTCAGCGAGGGCAGCATCTTGAAAAACCAAAGCGGAAACTCAAATCCTGGGAATCCTGTGTTTGAAAAACCGTACGCGGAGGAGGGCCAGGTATTCCTTGGACGCCACCATGGGGGAGAGGAGAGCAGTATTCATGTTGTGTAATTGTGGAAGGAGGGAAAGAGCAGGAGGGAGACATGATGGAAGAAGAGGAGTAGAAAGTGGGAGGAGGTGGCGTCTTTGGCTTCACGCTCCATCAGCCCATTCAGACACGACGCCTAGGGGAGTTGTTTGGAGACGGGAAGACGAAACGCGCGCAGTGACACTAGGGGCCAAAAGGGGTGATATCGCGAAGGCTTTACGGCTGGTGCCGCCGACCCTGAAGGGGAACGACGACAACGGCGGCGGCGGCGACGACGACGACGCTGACGTGGGTCAGAGTCCTCACGGATGCTTCTTGGGGTCTCTTCGAAGCGTTCTCGGGGGCGTGGGGGACAGTTTAGGGGCCTCCTGGGAGCCTTTTGGGGGCCTCTTGGGAGCCTCAGGTGGGCCTCTCTGGGCTTCCTGGGGGCCTCTTGGGGGCCTCTTGGGGCCTCTTGGGGGCCTCCTGGGAGCCTCTTGGTTCCTCTTGGGAGCCTCTCGGGGCCGAGGGTTCGAAATGTCCGTTCTGGTAGCTCGTCTGGGCACCCTCTTGGAGCCGTCTTCGGGGCTTCTTGGGCCGTCTTGGACGCGTCTTGGGCTGTTTCGGGGCCTTTTTGGGTCATTTTTGGTCCCTCCTGAAGCCCTCTTGGGCCGTCTTGGGGCGATCTGGAGGGCCTCTTGGGCCGTCTTGGAGTCTTGGGAAGCTGAAGAGGCCGAAATGTTTCTAAAACCACAGGGGAACCTGTGCTTTTTCCTCTTAGAGCCTTCTTGGGAGTGCTCCTGGAGGCTTCTTGGGCCGTCTGGAGGCCGTCAAGGCGTCTTGGACAGATAGTTCGGCGATTCGGGGCCCTCGTGGACCGTCTTGGGAGCCTCTTGGGGCATTCTTGTCCCGTCTTGGGGCATTCTTGTCCCGTCTTGGGGCTTTTTTTGGCCCCTGGCCCCCCCCGGCCCGGGACCCCCCCCCCTTCCGCGTCGGGCGTGGAAGCCATGCTCGCGCGGGGTGGTTGGCGGTCGGTGGCCTCTGCCTGGCCGTACGTGTCGGGCGACGAGGTGAGGTGGCCGCTGGCCTGCTGGCGCAGGTCGTCGTCGACGATTCCGGCCCTGAGAATTAGGCACCGCTGTGCCACGCTCCTGCGCCGCTCCCCATTTTCCCTCATTGGCATTGGGGCCGGGAGCGGCCTCGGAACCTTGGTGCTTGAACCACCGAACAAGAGGAGGGAAGGGGGCGGGAGCCGCCTCGGATTCGCAAAGGTGAAGCTGAGTTGCAGTTTCATCTCCCCCCCTCGCTTCTTAGCTGCGTGCACGCCGCATGCCTGTTGCCGTCTTGGGCTTAAGGGTGGGACCGCTTGCCCCGCCCGCCCACCCCGGTTTTTCACTTGATTGTTGCGGCGCCGCTGCGCTTCCTGTCCTAGCTATTTGCTGCTTCGGCCCGCGCAGGGGGCTGGGAGCGGCCTCGGAACCTTGGTGCGTGAGCCAATGAAAATGAGGAGGGGAGGGGGCGGGAGCTAACAATGCAACTGGCGGCGGGGTGGTCAGCATCGTGTACGGTGTGTGAACCCGCGATGGGCATGCGCTTGTTTGTGAAAAGGGGGTTGCGGGACATTTTTTCTTCGCTTTCCCATTTGGGGGCCCCGTCCTGAACAACAACGCTGCAATGTAACATCGGATTTTTGGGAGAGATACCCAGACATGCGAGGTCGTGTTTCCCCCCCCCCAATACGGGGCTCCAGAAGTCCCGACACTTTCCCTGTGGCTGATTCTTCATCCCGAGTCGTGTCTGACGGTCCCGAGGCTTGGCGAGTGCCCCCCTGGAGGTCGAAAGCTGCCAGAGACCTCGAATCGTTTTGTTCTATGGCGCGAGCGTGCCTGGGCCGGGCAGCGAGGCTGATCGTTGCACCCCTCGCGGAGGGCACTGGGCCACTGGCCTGGCCAGGGGGCGGGCGTCGGAGCAGCCCGTCGGAAGCGGCCAAGAGCCGAGGAAACGCCAACCTGGCCGGAGGTGCGTGGATTAGCGACGGGTCCTGCTTCCATGCGATATCAGCGAGCGCTGTCGTTGAGTTCGGCGGCGCGTGCCTCATATGTCGGGTGTGTGCGTTCCCCGATCCGTGTTAACGTGCGCCCGAGAGAGGGGGATGATGATTTGGGGGTGGCATCGCATGGCCAGGGCCTTGACATCTCCCCGAATTGAATGGCGCCTTGTCTGTTTTCAGTGCGTCCTTTGGCCCTCCCCCTGGCCTGCGCACGTGCCCCGGGCCACGATGTGCGAACCCAGTTTTTGCACGCCCCCCCCTTTGCACGCCCCTGAGGCGGGCGGCGCCCTCCCGGGCCCTCTTCCCCCCTGCCGTTGCCATCGCCTCAGTGGCGCCACCGCGCCGCACCACCCCGCGCCCGCCAACAGCGGGGGCCGCCGGCGCGCGGCTCCCTCGGCGCGCGGGGGGCCCATGAGGCGCTACTTCGCGGACAATTTCAGGAACGCGCCGCCGCCGCCGGGGAAAGCGGCAACGGCCGCGGGCCCCGCGGACGGCAACGGGACGCCGCCGCCGACCCCCCGACTGGGACCGCCCGCGCAGCAAAGCGCCGCGCAGGCGCCAGCCGCCGTCGAGGGCGAGGGCGTCCTGGCAGTCTGGGACCCGTTGAACAAGCCGTGGATCCAGATGAAGGACGGCTACCACTTTTGCCTGTTGTGCCACACCTTCGCCACCGACGGCCACCTCGCGTCGGAGAGGCACCACAGGCGGGTAGAGTGGCACGAGTGGTGGGGCAGCGAGGAGCAGCTGAGCCAGCTGAGGGTGCAGGACCAGCACGGCGAGCAGAAGGGGCCTCCAGCGAGCTGGGGGAGCCCAGAGTACTTCGTCTGGCGGGAGGGCTGGTGGTGGTGCCGGGTCTGCAGCCAGTGGGGCACCCTCGAGCACGTGCAGGGCAGGCGGCACCAGAGGCGGCTGCAGTGGGCGGAGTGGTACTGCCTGGAGGACGACAGCACGCGCGCCAGCGACTCCGTCGACGAGCTGAGCGTCGTCCCCACCAGCGTCGACGAGGACTCGGGGGCGCTAGCCTTAAGTCGGGCCTGTCCCCCTACAGGGGAATTTTCGACGAAAAATAAATACCCCCCAAAATAGTTAAAACATAGTCCAACAATAGTCTGGGGACTTTTTTTGTTAAGTATTTTGTTTTTACCTTTCTGGGATATTTTGAAGGTATTTTTCATTTTTCGTCGGAAATCCCCCTGTAGGGGGACACGCCCGACATAACGCTAACCGCGCGTCCACGCGGAGCGTGGCCGGGTCCGTGCCAGGCTGGGCGCGGGCCTGGCCAGGTCTCGCGTGGATGCGCTATTGTCCTCCCTCCCTCCCTCCCCTCCCCCTCCCCTCCCTCCCCTCCGCCTTCTGGTTCTTTCCCTCGGATGAATTCCTCCTTCTCCGTAGAGGCCTCCTCCCTGTCGCATCCCGAGACGGGTGGGCAGGGCGGGCTGGGCGTTTCGCCTGATATTCCTCTACCATATATGACCCAGAAACTTGACATGTGAAAGAGCTTCACGGATGGAGCACGGGTCCTTTTCAGAATGTAGCTCTCGCCGTAATGCCGTGCGCATTCGTCTTAAGAGTTTGCAGAAGTTCCTCTGATGGAGGGCGGGTCCTTCAAAATGTGGCTCTCGTCTTAGCGCCGCGTACGGTCAATGTGCTCTTAACAGTGTTCAACAGTTTCAATCAAGGATTTCGGTGGTTGACGTCGCAGAACAAGTGTTCTGGCACGATTTGCGATTGTCAGGACGCGACGTCCATGGTGATTCGCGGTGTTGACGTTCCAGAAATGGTGTTCCGGATCGATATGGGACCGTCAGGTCGCAACAGTAACGTTGATTCGATTCGTTGAGGTTTTAGACGTTTTTTGCCAGCGTTTTTTTTGTCCGCAGTGAAGACGTTTCCTTTCAGGAGCCTATGACAGGGAACTTGGATGGAGGGTTTATTGCAACATCGTTGATTCACTTTGGGTTTACACTGGTCTCCCTCCTCCTCCTGCGTCCCTCCTCCCCTCAATCCCTTTCGCTCGTCTCTCTCATCTTCCTCTTCGGCCCCCCTTGATCTCCCTCCTTTCTCGTTCTGTCCCCCCTCCTCCCTCCCCTCCTGTCTCCTTCCGCGCCCAGTCCCCCACCCGCGCCCGAACCACACGACGCTGTAGGCGCCGAGGTTGGGACTGAGGACGACGCGGAGGCCGAGGCAGCCGCCCCCCTCATTCGGCCGTACGAGCTCGAGGAGGCCGGGGGTTTTCCTTTGCCTACCTTCGCTCCTCCCTCCCCCCCTCCCCCTCGGCTGATTCTTACTGATGTGCAGCTTGCAGCTTGCAGGAAAACAGACCTGCATGATCGCAACCAGTGAGCGGAGGCACAGGCGCATAGCGCCGTGGGCTGCTTCTCTGGACTTCAAGCTTTGAGCGCAATCTGTTTTTTTCTTAGGGGCCCAGTGTTGCTGCACTCGGGATTTTCCAATTCGGGTCGGGATGTGAGCACGCATTGGCGGCAATGCCACCGTTCACCACCACCACCACCTGTCTCTTTTTTTCTGCCCCTATCCTCCTTTATTGTCACAGTGCTCCTCCTGCGCATCCTCTCTTCCCCTCCTCTCTTCCCCTCCTCCTCCCCCTCCTCCTCCCGGTCATCTCCCTTCACTTTCGTCCCCGCTGGAGAGGAGGCGCCGAGCGCCAGCAGCGCCCAGCCCCGTGCGCAGCCGGCGCCGCCGCTGGCGCTGACGCTCGGGCATGAGCAGGACTTCGAGGGCAAGCCTGCGGCGCTGGCCGTGAGCCAGTCCCAAACCTCCAACATGTTGGAGAATCAGGATGCCGTTTTTTACATCGCTTTCGGCGTCTGGGGGCCCTCGCGGGGCCGTGGGGCCGCCAGAACGAAGTCACCCGGACGGAGAAACGGTATTGAAAGTAGTCCAGACCTGCGATGTTCAGATTTTTCCACGCGCGGCCCCCGCAGTACCGACCCCTTCCCGAGGGCCCGTGCTTTCATCCCGCATCGTTCTTAGACGGCCCCGGGCCCGGCGAGGACCCCCAGAGGCCGAACGCTGTCAAAAACGTCTCTTGCGTGGTTTCTGCACGACGCGAGCATGTCTTGGAAGACGTCGGAGGTTTAGGGTTTGGGCGTGTCCCCCGCTCCCTCCTCCTCTTCCTCCCCCTCCTCCCCCTCCTCCTCCCGCTCCTCCTCCTCCTCCACCTCGTTCTCCTCCTCCTCCTCCCCCTCCTCCTCCCCCTCCTCCCCTCCTCCTCCTCCTCCTCCTCCTCCTCCTCCTCCTCCTCCTCCTCTCTCCCCTTCCCTCGCTCCCTCCCCCCTCCCGTGGATGACATCCCAGAGCTCCTGCTTCTGACGTCCGCCGCCTCTCCCGCGCCTGCTCCTGCCGCAGCTCCTCTCCAGGGGCCCCCTTCCCTCCTCGCCCTCCGTCCCCCCCCCCTGCGGGGCTCACTTCGGTTCCTCCGATTCGATTCTCTGTCGATCGATCCCGAGCCCGATTCGATTTTGGATTCTATTAATCCACCGGTTTCCGCCGATCTGCCGACTCGATGTTTCATAAGTCTTTCCCTGTTTTTGGTATCGTGTATTATAATTCTGAGTCCACATCCCATCCAAGGTGGTTCACCCCTCATCTTGGTTAACTAATGTTATGCAAGCACGCTCGTTCGTCAACAACCGTCAAGTTGCAAACATTCCTTGCAGCGCAGCAAACAAAGTCCACGCGTGCGCAGCGTCGCTCGCGCATGTCGGAATTTGTCTAACACTATTAGGCATCTGCTAGCCAGTTTGTGTGTTTATACTTCTCGGGCGGGTACCCGAAATCCTGCAGCCGCTTGTCGCGCAAGAAAAAAGGCGCCCCCCCTCAACCCCTCTCTCCGCATCCGGGGTGGGGCAGCGCGTGCGTGGTAGCGGGGCTCGCTTGCGGTTCGCGGGCCAGGACCGCGCCCCGCGAGCTCCAGGAACCCCGCGAGGGGCCCAGCGGCGGCGCGCAGGGGGCCCAGCGGCCGAGGCCGCGGAAGGGCGGCGGCAGGCCGCGGAGGCAGCGGGGAACCCCGCGCTTCAGCTGCGAGAGACCCGACGCAGGCCTGGCCAGCGGGCGGCAGGCAAGAAGCTCTGCAGCCATCCAAGCAGCAGGTGGCAGGCCAAGCCGAAGGCTGGCCCGCAGAAGCGGAACAAGCGTGGAGGTCGGGCCGCGGACAGCCGATTCCACCGATAGAATCGCGGGAGCGCCTGGAGGAAGCTAGCCGGGTGTAGTGACGCGGCGCAGCTAAATGGAGGAAGTGCGAGCAGCGGTGAAGCGACAGCTCGCGCTCGACATTCAGCGACGCGAGCAGGATGGAAGATCAAGTGCGGGAGTTGGTCGAACAAGTGCAGCGGTTGACGATGGAGGGTCAGCAGATGAGAACGGACTTCCAGCAGAGGGATCAAGCCGACCGAGAACGAGGAGCGCGTGGCGAGATGATGGGCCCGAGCATCCCTCACGAAATGAAGCCGTTCGACGGACGGAGGGCGAGCTGGGCTGCGTTTGGTTCCCAGAGCAAGGCGTGCGTGCTCGCTCGGGGCAGAAGGTCTCGGCCGCTTTTGGAGAAGGCCGAGGACGGAGCGCAGGACGTAGACAACGTGGACCTGTAGCCCAAGAAAAGAGCTCAGCGCGCACCAGTGCTTCTCCCTGGCCCTCGCGGTGCCAGGGGACTCGGTGGGCGAGCTGATGGCGGGGGGCAGTGCCGTAGGGGCAGGCGCCGAGTGCTGGAGGAAGCTTCGGAAGGAGTGCAGCCCGAGCGAAGCCGGCAACGTGCTAGCGATGTGGACCTAGCTGGCGGGCGCGAAGTCCGAGGCTCGAGACGACGTGGTTGTGGGCATCAGCGAGCTCGACGAGTACCTGGCGAGGTGCCAGAAGATGGCGGGCGAGCCCGTCTCGGACCTGATCAGAAGAGGCACCCCAGCCAAGGCGCTCAGGGAGCACGAGGGTTTGCGGCGGCGCGCGTCTCGGGGCAGCAGCGGGCTGGGCGCGCGCGAGTTCCTGAGAGGCGTGGTCTTCTCTGTGCTGACGGCGAGGCGAGCGGCCCACGACGACCCGGTGGGCATCGGCGCGTTGAGAGGCGGGATGGGCGCCGCGGAGGCGTCGAGGAACGGGCGGGGATAGAAGAGGGGGGGAAGGGGGGGGGGGTCGCAGGGCGCAGGCGCCGACGTAGACTGCAACTACTGCCGCGATCAAGGCCGCCGCAGCGTCTGCCGCCGCAAGTGGATAGCCGACGAGCAGAAGGCAGCCGCCGACGCAGGCAGCAAGGACAAGGAGCAGCACAGGAAACAGCCAAACAAAGAGTATAATGAGGTCGCGGCAGCGGTTGTAGGAGAGCCCGGGAGAGGCAGCGCCGAGCAGGAGCAGCTCCAGCGACGGCGTCGACGGCGTCGACGCAACAGCAGCCTCAGCTTCAGCCTGCCTCAGCCGCAGCTTGCCGCAGCCTCAGCCTCAGCCTCAGCTTCAGCCGCAGCCTCAGCCTCAGCCTGCCTCAGCTTCAGCCTCAGCCTCAGCCGGCCTCGGCTTGCCTCAGCCTCAGCCTCAGCCTGCCTCGGCCTCAGCCTCAGCCCCAGCCTCAGCCTGACTCAGCCTCAGCGTCAGCATCTCAGCCTCAGCCTGCATCAGCCTCAGCCTCAGCGTCAGCCTGCCTGAGCCTCAGTCTCAGCCTGCCTCAGCCTCAGCCTGCCTCACTCAGCCTCAGCCTCAGCCTGCCTCGGCTTCAGCCTGCGTCAGCCTCAGCCTCAGCCGTCTCAGCCTCAGCCTGCCTCAGCCTCAGCCTCAGCCTGCCTTGGCGTGCGTCAGCCTCAGCCTCAGCCTGCCTCGGCCTCAGCCTGCCTCGGGCTCAGCCTGCCTCGGCTCGGGCATTCAACATATGGCACAGGACTGGTGTCCTGGGAACACGAAGATCACGAAGTGGCCCACAGTTGTCTCCGGGCAGTTAAAATCTGATACAGGAATGGTGTTCTGGGAACACGAAGAACACGAAGTGGCCTACAGTTGGCTCCGGGCATTCAAAATGTGGCCTGGGGATGGTGTTCTGGGAACACGAAGAACACGAAGTGGCCCACAGTTGTCTCCGGGCATTCACAATGTGGCCTGGGAGTGGTGCTCTGGGAAGACGAAAAACACGAAGTGGCCTTCAGTAGTTGGCTCGGGGCATTCAAAATGTGGCCTGGGAGTGATGTTCTGGGAACGCGAAGAACACGAAGTGGCCTACAGTTGGCTCCGGGCATTCAAAGTGTGGACTGGGAGTGGTGTTTTGGGAAGATGAAAAACACGAAATGCCTTACAGTTGGCTCCGGGCATTCAAAATGTGGCCTGGGAATTGTGTTCTGGGAATACGAAGAGTAGGAATCCATAGGAAACGATCGGATTCTATATGAGTCCTGGGGAGGCCTCGGGTTCCCCGGCTTTTCCTCGCACCCGCCCAGACCCCCATGGGGAGTCAAAATGTTCTCTTTTGAGCCCACTAGAAACCTATCAGTCTTCGCTGTTCGGTAATTTGCATTTTTTTGTGCGTTTTCGGGAGAGTCGTTTTTCAACTCCCTACGAAGCCTGCCCTTGTTGAAAGTTTACGGCATGCGCGGGCGTGCGCAGCGTTTTTCTTTTCCAGTGGACTCTTGTGACAGCACGTGCACGAGGGTGTTCTTGCGATTCCGACATGCGCGCGCTAAGGGCTCCTTTGGTCGCAGGTGTAAAAACGGTTTTTGATGTATAAACAGATAGCAAGAACGCGGGCGCATCTTCGTTTTTTGTGTTGCTTGTTGTTGTGTTTGAGCGTTCTTGTTGCGAAACTCTGTGGCTTTACTCGTTTTCGGGACGCTCGTTTTTTGAAATTCCTGTGGAACCTAATGTTTTGAAGGATTTCGGCATGTGCGCGCGTGTGCATTTCGTTCCGTATTCTTTGTTCGGGAATCTTGAAAACTGGTGAGTTTTGATACGAGTGTTCGCGAATGGTATATGTTCTGCAGGAAATGACGGGGTGGGGGATACAGGTTTGGCCTGGATGATACGAGTTTATATTCAGGATGGGTGATGTGGCAGAATCGTGTGCGTAACTGCAATACCCCAGGGGGATCGATAAGTCCCGGCGGGGAAAGGGGGTATATCCTATTACTCGCTTAAAAGGGGGAAGAGATGTTGTTCAACATGTGTGGTGCAACATATGCGGTGCAGTCTACGGTGTGAGGACAGAACAGAAGTACGAACCCGTAGTTGCGAGCAGTGCATGTATGCTTGCATACAGGCACGCGCATTCACCATGCACCTGCTTATTGGAATGCGCCCCTGGAGGCGTGATGGTGGTGGCCTGTTGCCCCCCCTCCATGGCAAGGGGGACACCTCGTAACTCTGCCCCCGTCCCAGCAAAATAATGGTGTCAGGTCGCGGGGCTTTGGGGGAGCAGGCCTGGCTGAACTTTTAGCCGCTGGCTGGGGGGCTGAGGTGGCCCAGCACTGGTTTCAACGGGCGGAACGGGGAGAAAGGCCTTTCCGTCGCCTCGCCTGGCGCGTCTCGAACAACTTATCAGTTTCGACCCCGGGAGAGGTCCGGGTCAGGGGATTGTTTTTTGTGTACGGCTTTGCCCTTGTCCCCCCCTCTTGACTGATTTTCTCGGGGCCCATCGAGCGCAGACCCCCTGGCCCCATCCAGACTCCCTTCGCGAAACCGGCACCAATCTCTGGACTTGGGGAAGACGGGCTGCCGGCTATCGGGTCCACGGCATAAGAGACCCACATCTTTGTCCATGTGCCATCCCCCCAAGCTTCTCCAAAACCCCCCCAAAGACCCACGCGAATTCTTGACAGAACCCGAACATAATTGAACATCTTTTGGAATATCAGAAATCTCCTGCTTGCCCCGCCTCTTCTCCTTGACTCCCGAAAAAGACAGCGCGAACATAACCTGTTGACATTCTGCGCGGATTTCTTGGATCTGCGCTGGACCTCCTTCCCTGGCGCGTGCAGTGTGCTTGCGGCGGCGCCGGAGGCGCCGTCATGGGGTTCCAGCGCCGATCCAAAAACTCCGCGCAGATCGCCGGAAGCGTATGTGTATATTTGTTGGTTCTCTTTTTTTAAACTCGCCTCCTTCCTTTCTCGTTTGACTGCCGCCGTCAATCCTTTAAATTGTGGATGCTCTCCGCAGGACCCGTGGGGCCCTTCCTGGGAGCCAGCCTGGGAGGCCTGCGATCGAGCAGAAGGAGGGATGAAGGGAGGATGCGAAGCAAAATGCGGAGGAGGAGGAGGAGTCGAACGGGGGCAGGAGGAGGAGAATGGATGTATGGATGGGTGCATGATGGTGATGATGACGAGTCAGGAGGATGAGAAGGAGGAGGAAGAGGAGGAGGAAGAGGAGGAGGGAGATGGGGAGGGACGACTGATCATTCAGCAGCAGCGAGAAATGAGGAGCAGCGGGATGGGGGAGGGGAGTGGAGGATGGGGGGAGGAGGAGGAGGAGGAGGAGGAGGAGGAGGAGGAGGAGGAGGAGGAAGAGGAGGAGGAGGAGGAGGACGAGAGTAAACCCCAAACTCCTCAACGATGTTGGGATACACTCTCCCTCCGAGCTCCCTCTGCACAGGCCCCTTATAAGGGAGACAACCAGTCGAAAGTCATGACACTTGCCAAAACACCATTATCAGGATTTCAACGCCACGGGTCAACCGGACTGTTGCGTTGTGATGTTCTTGGGACTTCAACACAGCGAACCGACGTAACTGTGCCGCCCTGACAATCCTGAATCGTTCGACGACGAACACCTATTCTGGCAGGTGAAATCATGAGAGCCCGCGACACTCTTGCAATACAAAAAACGAATGTGCGCGGCGCTGAGGCAAGAGCCAGATGCTGAGCATGAAGCCCGCTTAACTAGTGAAGCTCTCACATTTTTTGAAGACGAATGTGCAGGAAGAGGAGAATGAGGAGGGGGAGGGCGAGAGTCGAATACAAACAAGCGCTGTTGCAATACATCCTCCTTCATGCGCCCATGTAAGTGTCCTTCTTCGCTGCAAGGGGGGCCCCCTTGAAACGCAAGCGCCGTTGGGCCTGCTACGCTGGCGAGAGTTCCGCTTTGAAGCGAGATCGCCTCGCATCGTGGTAGTGCGCGCATGCCATACAGCTTGACGAGGTGTTCAATTATGTCCCCGTTTTGAGAAAAAGACCGCCCCCCCCATCCGTGTAGCTTGTTGAGCATGTGGACACTTGAAGTCATGACCTCCGAGGAGGTCTGAATCGACAGCTTGATTCAGAAAGCGAGCCCCCATGGATCCGTGCAGCGCTGCATGTGCGGTGCTTTACGAAGACTCGTGCGCTCACTTCATTTCGAACCAGAGTAGTCCTCCATCCTGCTAACCGTTGCGTTCACGAGCGAATGCGCGCGGCGCTGAGACGATACGCCTATTTGGAGATAGACTACTCTGGATTTCACAGTAAAGTTGAGGGGGTCGCAACCCTCTCAGACGAGCAGTTTCAGACCCCCCCCCAGACCAGCCATGAAAGAGCGGCCTTTTGCCCAGACCCCCCGAATCCTCCAAGATAGCTCGAATCATACCCCCTTCAGTGTTACCCCCCCAACCGTATTGTGGAATCTGCGACGAGTGCGAAGACGAATGTGAGAGAAGTTGCAAGAGTTTGAGACGAATGTTCGCGGCACTACGGCGAGAGCCCTCATCCATGAAGATAGTACGCACTTTTGAAACGCATGCGCAGGGCGCTGAGGCGAGAGCTTTCTCTCCCAAACCACCCGACTTCATCCCTGAGAATGTCGAGAATTTCAATACGAAAGGGTCCGGCGCTAAGGCGAGAATCACGTTTTGAAAACACCCCCTGCCATCCGCGAAGCTGTTGCAAATGTTTCAGACGAGTGCGCGCGGCGCTACAGCGAGAGCACAATTCTCCCCCCCTTCACAAGCTGCAGTTTTTCAGGCGATTGTGCGCAGCGCCAAGGCGAGAACCACATTGTTGAAAAGGCCCCCGTCCATCCATGAAATTGCTGAAGTTTTTTGGGAGCGAATGTGCGCGGCGCTACGGCGAGAACATTAGTTTGGACAAACAGCGCCCTCCATCCGTGAAGCTGCTGCAAGCTTTCCAGACGAATGTGCGCGGCGCGGGGGCTAGAACACCAGTTGAAAAAATCATCGCCCTCCATCCGTGAAGCTGTTGCTAATTTTCAAAATGAGAAGATGTGCTTGGCGCTGAGTCGAAGCCACAATTCGGAAACGAGCCCCCCTCAAACCTCTGAGCTGTTGCAAACTTATGATGCGAATGTGCGCGGCGCTCTTGCATAATCCGCATTGTGAACACCATCCGCCCTCCGTTTGTGAAAACGGGCGAACTTTTACAAGTCGAAGGTGCGCTGTTTCAGTGCCAGGGCCACAATTGGAAAACGACCCCCCTCCACCCGTGAAACTGCTGGACGTTTCACGCTTCAGAACCAGAGGTGGTGAAGATTTCCTAGTCGAGACGCCCGGTCCGCCCCATCGACACGTCGGGGGGTGCGACAGGGAGGATAAAGGAAAGGGGAGGGAGGAGGAAGAGGAGGAAGGGCGAGGGCGAGGGAGGTCCTTGCCCCCACCGTTCCAGGGCGAGGGAGGTCGAAGCATCGCAGGATCGAAGGATGAGGGGGAGGAGGGGGAGGAGGAGGAGGAGGAGGCGGAGGAGTAGGAGGAGGAGGAGAAGGAGGAGGAGGGGGAGGAAGAGGAGGAAAGGACTGCGGCCGAGGTGGTGGCCCCGCCGCCGCCGCCTCCGCCGCCGAGGGTGAGCCAGCAGGCGCCGCCGGAGGAGAACTGGGACGACAGTGACGCGCTCGTTTTCCCCCGAGTTGTGCCAAGCCTGGGCCCCGTCCAGGCAGTGCCCCCCCCCCCTCCCATCCACCTCCCCTCGGGGGCGGCGAACAGGGGGAGGGGTGAAGTTGTTTGGGGGGAGGGAGGGGCGTCGACCCCAGATCGCCCGCCTATGTCGAGAAGGCGTATAAGCATGGATTGCGGCGCGTGGACAGCGGCAGGTTCCCTTTCTGCACAGAGTCGGTGCGCTCCGTCGCCGAGTCGGGCGGCATGGGCGCCGTGTTTCGGGGGGTACCTTTTCCCGATTCGTGGGTTCCTCGCGCTGCGCGGGGCGCGCGTCTGGAACGAGTTGTGTGCGTGTGGGTCCTCCTGGGAGCGTCCGGAGGCCTCCTGGAGCCTCTTGGCGGCAGGAACGCCCCGCTCCCAGAACGCTCTCTGGTCGGCAGGGCGGGGGGGCTCTCCCGGATGGGGTGGGCCCCCGGCCCGCCCGGAGTGGGGACGGACGACGTGTGCACGATGTCCGACAGCACGTGCTCATTGGGAGCCAGGCTTGCTGTCCTGCGGGGCCCATCAGACAGCAACTCTCGGGCGAAGGGAACTGTGCACAGGCACCGATCCTGGCAAGGCCCACCCCTGACCCAGGATCGGTGCCTACGCCTTCCTGGCCAAGGTAAGAGGGCGTATGCATCGATCTTGGGCTCAGGGTTGGGCCTGGCCAGAGTCGGTGTGCATGTGCACAGTTCCGTCTCTTCCTCCGGAAGCCCTCTGGCGCAGGAGAGCCGCCCGGCGCCCCACGCGCGGGCCGCCCTCGGCTCGCAGGCGTGCGCCCCCGCCCGCCGCCGTTGCTGGCGCCGGTGGTGGTGGCCGTCGTCGTGGTTTGTCGTCCTCCCAGGGGGTTCTCCTCCCCTCCCTCTCCTTCGATGTCCCCCTTCCTCCTCCTCCCCCCAGGGGATCCTCCTCCCCTTCCTTCCCCTCTTCATCGTCTGACCGATCACCATCACCCCAGGACCATGGTGTCTCAGCCCCACCAGGTCACCCGCCCAGGTGGGGATAGGTTCCGCCGAACCCGGAGGGAACGGAACATCACATATCCCCACCTGGGGGGTAAGTCGGCCAGTGGAACCAAGGCCATGCCACTGGGGATAATCCGCCGCCCTCTTTTGCTTTAGCAAAGGGGTGCCTTGCGTGCCAGATTTTTTTTTTTTTTTTTTGGGGGGGGGGGGGTATTTTTCTAAAAGAACTCTCCCAGTGGGTTTCGGCCCGACCCGCTGGCCACCCGTAGATCGCCCAATTCCCGGAAAAATCCTCCTAGACGGCTCAAGATGGCCTCCAAGATGGCCACGTTGGCCCAAGATGGCCTCCACGATGGTCCAAGGTGGCCTCCAAGTCCGCCCAAGATGTTCCAAGACGGCCTCCAAGATGGCCCAAGAGAGTTCAAAAGACGGCCCAAGACGACCCAAGAGGCCCTCCAGAGGCCTTCCAGACGGTCCCAGAGGCCTCCAAGAGGTCCTCCAGGAGGGCCCGAAGAGACCAACATCATTGATTTTCCTTGGGTTTTTGAAGGATTTGGGAATTTGCTTCTTCTCGGCATTCCGACGGCTCAAGACGGCCCAAGAGGCCCCCAAGATCGCCCAAGAGGCCCCCAAGATGGCCCCATGACGGCCCAAGTGGCCTCCAAGACGGCCCCAAGAGGGCACCAAGGCGGCCCAAGAGGCCTCCAACACGCCCAAGATGGCCTCCAAGACGCCCAAGATGGCCTCCAAGACGGCCCCGAAGCGCCCCAAGAGGGTCCCCCGTTGGCCCAGAAAAGGCCCCCAAGACGGCTCCCGACGGCGTCAGACGGACCGGGAGCCCACCAAGACGGCCGAACATGGCCCTAAGATGGCCCAAGACGGCCCAAGAGGCCCCCAAGAGGGCCCCCAGGAAGGCCAGAAGAGGCCAAAAACATGGATGTTCCTCAGGTTTTTGCCGGATTTTGACATTTGCTTCTTTTCGGCCTTCCGACGGCCCGCGACGGCCCAAGAGCCCCCAAAGATCGCCGATAGATCACCCAAGAGGCCTCCAAGATGGCCCCAGAACGGCCCAAGAGGGCCCCAAGACGGCCCCCAAGACGGCCCCCAAGACGGCACAGGAGGCCTTGAAGACGCCCAAGATGGCCTCCAAGACGGCCCTGGAGCATTCCAAGAGGGACCCAAGTCGGCCCATAGAGGCCCCCCAAACGGCTTCCGACGGCGTCAGACGGACCAGGAGCCCACCAAGACGGCCGAACATGGCCCTAAGATGGCCCAAGACGGCCCAAGAGGCCTCCAAGAGGGCCTCCAGGAAGGCCCGAAAAGGCCAACATCATTGATTTGCCATGGGTTCTTGAAGGATTGTGGCATTTGCTTTTTTTTCTGCCTTCCGACGACCCGAGATGTCCCAAATGCCAACAAAGATCGCCCAAGAGGCCCAAGACACGGCCCCAAGAGGCCCCCAAGACGGCCTCCAAGACGCTCAAGATAGCCTCCAAGACGGCCCAAGAGCCCTCCAAGACGTCTTCCAAGAAGGCCCGAAAGGGTCAGAATGGCCTCCAGACGGCCAAGATGACCTTCAAGATGCCCACGTGTTCCCCGAAGGCTTTCCAAACCGATTCGGGGAACACGTGGTCCGATAGCTTGGCAGGCCTCTGGCCACAACCTTCGGCCACATAGGCGCTTCCAAAAAGGCAGGGGGCGGCGGTGATTCGCCGTAGGCGTCTTCGATTAGGTACCGGTTGCATGATGCTCATCCCCAGGGGCCTCTCGGGGACCTCATCAGGAGACTTCCCGCAGCGGGCGCTTTGGCTGAGGCAAAAGGGCTGCTCCACCGCCCAGCGCCCGACTGTACCTGTCAGGACGCCTCGCTAGGCAGCCCGAGGCTACCTGCCAGGGCGCCTCCCTGGGCAGCCCGACGGCCCGACGGTACATTCCGTTTCGCGCCCGCGGCCACCGCCAGCGGGGCGAGCCCGCGCCCGCCGCCCCCCACCGCCGGCCCGTGGCCGCTCCGCTCGCGCGCAGTTCCAGGCGCAGCGCGCGCTCGATGCACGCCGCTCGCGCGCCACGAGGCGGACTGGCAGCGTGGCCCTGGTGCGGCTCGGGGCAGCGGGCGGCTGTGCGGGCGGAGCGCTCGCAGGCGGCTGCGCGGGGGGCAGGCGCCGTCGCTGGGCACGTGCTCCGCTGCTGGAGCTCCTGGGGTTCTCGCCGAGGATGATGGGCCGATTTTCCACCACCACTACCAGACGTAGGACAGGGGAGAAGTGAGGATGGGGAGGCCCTCCTCCTCCTCCTCCTCCTCCTCCTCCTCCTCCTCCTCCTTCCTCTCCTACCTATGGCGGTGGCGGTGGTGGTGGAAAATCGGCCCATCAGAGGGGTGGCCATGCATGGCCCCGTGCGAGAGCCTCGGTCAGCCGCGGGGGCGCGAAGATAATCGCGCGTCGCGGTCTGGGCCGGAGCGGCTGCCTTTCTCCAGGGGGGGCGGCGCGAGGGCGCGTGGGCGCGAAGATAACAGCGCGTCGCCCATCGCGGCGCGCGTGGGCGGGCAGTTGGGCGACCTGGGAGAGCTGGCGGCAGCGTCGTGGCAGTGGGGGTGAGCCTTCTTTGCTACCCACAAGTTGGACTTTCCAGGGGTCCGTAGCCCTTGGCTCAACTTCGGCTCGAGCCTGCAGCCGAGCAGTCCCCAAAGCAGAGTCCCACCACAGGAGACAGCGCAGCCAGCTGATCCTCTCCTGCTCCATCGAAGCGTCGGCCGCGCGCCCGCCATGCCGCTGCGCCTTGCGCTGCCCCTCCTCCCAGCGGTTCTCGCCAGCGTGGCCCTCGGCGCGCCGGCCCCGGGCGTCACGCGCGCCTTCGCGCGGCAGCGGGCCTCGCCGCCGCTGGCGCTGGAGCAGGCGCGGCGCGCCGCGGCGAGAGGCCGCGGGCTGCAGGCCCCAGCGGAGGACGACCCCGTGGAGCAGGTGCACATCATGCCCGGGCTCTCCGGCGCGGTGACGGTGGTCTTTCTGTCGAGGGAGCGCGGCGTGCCCAGCAGGGTCCTGTTCGGGTCCGCGGGGCGCCTCAACCGCAGCGCGGAGGGGAGAGTGCGGACGTACACCACACTGCAGTGCCCCGAGGGCGACTACTTGACCTCTCCACCGATGGGCGCGCCGCCCATGGCCCTCCAGGACCTGGCAGACGTGGTGAACACCTCGGCATTCAGTCCAGAGGACAGCGCGCAGTACCTTAGGCTGAACTCCGCGTCCGAGGCATGGGGGGCGCTGTCTGAGGGCTGCGTCGACTACAAGAATCCCCGTGGCTACTGGGTGTCCAAGTACATTCATAGCGTCACGCTTCCCGACCTCGAGCCGGACACAGAGTACACCTACCGCCCAGCGGCTGGGATGCGCGAGTTCACCTTCACGACGCCACCATCGCCGGGACACCAAAGAGGGCCGCTGCGTATCGGGCTGATGGCGGACATTGGGAGCACGAACGTGAGTAAGGCCACCATGGACGCCTTGCTCGGCCAGGATCTCGACCTCCTCTTCGTGGCAGGCGACTACTCCTACGCGGACGGCTGGGCTGAGCTCTGGGACACTTTCGGAATCCTCGCGGAGCCCTTGATGTCCTCCGTGCCTCACGCGGGGGTGCCGGGCAACCACGAAATCAGCTCGGGCCGGTACCAAGGGCGCGATTGGGAGATGCGCTACCCCATGCCCTTCGCCTCCGACTCCCCGTGGTGGTACTCGTACGAGGCCGGCCTTGTCCACGTGGTAGGCCTCGCAGGCTCCTACTCCCCGACGGGCCCTGGCAGCCCGCAGCACGAGTTTCTCAAGGAGGACTTGGAGGCGGTGGACCGGACCCGCACTCCGTGGGTGGTCGTTCTGTTCCACACGCCCTGGTACAACAGCAACAGTAAGCACTACCTCGAGGGCCTCAACGCGCAGCAGGACCTCGAGGCCATCCTGTACCAGCACGGGGTAGACCTGGTGGTCAACGGGCACGTCCACTCGTACGAGAGGAGCCACCCCGTGTACAACAGCACCGTGGAACCGTGCGGCATCACGCACATCGTCGTTGGTGACGCGGGGAACTACGAGGGGCCGGCCACCGGTGGCTGGCGCCAGCCCCAGCCGACCTGGAGTGCCTTCCGCGAGGCCAGCTTCGGGGCCGGCGTCCTGGTGGTCGAGAACAGCACTCACGCCTCCTGGCAGTGGCGCAGGGTCGCCTGCGCGACCGAGTCTGGCACGCGGGCTGGCGGCGACCCGCATTTCACCTGGACGGGCCCGGCGCCAGACGGGAACTGCACCACCATTGGCGACAACTCCGACCAGGCGTACGAAGCGTCCGACGAGGTCGTTCTCGTGAGGGACGCGACCGCCTGCCCCAACCGGGCGGGCTCCAGGCGGCTGCGCGCGGCAGCGCCTGGCCTTGTCATCTGAGAGCCCTGGGGGGGGCCCTCCGCGGCGTTTCCAGAGCGCGGGTCCCCGCTCCGCAGAGTTGCGCGGCCTTCCAAGCGCAGACCCCGGTGCAGAAGTCGCAGGAGGCGCCAGGCGCGTTACAGTGGGGGGGGCATCGCAGTTTTTTTTTGTCGGGGCAGGGGTGCTGGTAGAGGTCTTTACAGCAAAGCAGGCTGCTGGCCATTCCCCATGTCGAATTGGCCATCCCGTCTGGGTCCCCCCCGCCCCCTCTGCCGCGAAGCCGCAAAATGGCGGCAGGTACATTCATCGGTCTTTTCGCGGAACCCAGCCTGGAGGCAGCGGATCTCCTCGACCTCCACGTCTCCAGTGCAGCTGCTCCTCTGGATTGTTTTCGCCTGTCGCCCTCGCCGCCGTCGTCGTCTGACACAGGCCCATTCAGCATCGGCCCCCAGACATATCCCTCTTTTTTTCTACGTAAGCCGTTTTCCGAGCCGCGCCCGGCCGTTGCGGTGAGGGGGCTTTTTGGGGAAGGCCGATCGAGAATGGCAGTGCTCTGTTGATTCCCTTGAGGGTAGGCGTGAGCCTGCCGATTTCGGGCGGGGCGCGTGGGCTCTCCCGTCCTGGAAAGCGGTACTCGTAAAGCTCGGGATCCCAGAGACGGTTCCAGAGACTATTCTTGGCACCCGGTTTTTGGCCCGAGGCCCGAAAGCCATCACGTCGCTAATGTTTGGCCCCAGGGCCCGCTGAGGCCCCGGGGGCCCGAGACGTACGGACCCCGAAAATCAACTCTTCACGAAACCGAGCCCAGGGCGAAAGTCTGGGGCCGAATTGCTGCTGTGATGCAACACAGGTCTCGTGTTTGGTGGATGGCATGCGCAGTGCGCATTCCCGAGACAGGCATTCTAAAGCAACGAGATTATGCAGGACCGCCTGCATTGTCGCCAGACTGTGTCCAGGAGTCCTGGAAGAGGACGGGGAGGAGGAGGAGGAGGAGGAGGAGGAGGAGGAGGGCGAGCATCAGGGGGAAGCAAGCGCCGATTCCGATGCCGACTCACCACCAATTTTGCTGACAGAGACGCGGCACGATTGGACAGTCCAGGATGAGATGTGGCTGACGAAACACTACACCATGGATGAGACTTGCGACGGGTGGGTGCCAAACACGCTACGTCGATATCCGTAAGGGCTTCGCCCCATGCCGCCGGCCCCCTGTCTCGGATAATGGGAGATACAAAAGCTAAATCATGAGGTCTGGGCGCCGCCGTGAACCAGTGTCGGGACCTGTTTGTTTTTCGACCCTGACCCTTCGGATCTGCGTGAGGGGTGCCACCGAATTTCAGAAATGTGGCAAATCCCATGTGTTTTTGGATCCTGACCCTACGGATCTGCGTGAGGGGTGCCGCCGAATTTCAGAAATGTGGCAAATCCCTGGTGTTTTTGGACCCTGACCCTGTCGATCCGCTTGAGGGGTGCCTCCGAATTTCAGAAATGTTGAGAATCCCGTGGGTTTTCGGACCCTGACCCCGCTGATCTGCGTGAGGGGTGCCATCGAATTTCAGAAATGTGACAAATCCCATGTGTTTTTGGACTCTGACCCTGCCGATCTGCGTGAGGGGTGCCAGCGAATTTTAGAAATGTTGCAACCCATATGTTTTTGCACCTTGGCCCCGCCGATCTGTGTGAGGGGTACCACCGATTTTTAGAAATGTGGAGAATCCCATGTGTTTTTGCACCCTGACCCCGCCGATCTGCGTGAGGGGTGTTAATTTTTACCCACCCCAGCAATTCAGCACACGCTCAGGGCGTGCTAAACCTGCCCGTTTGGGCCTCCCCCCCTGGCGCGGTCCATCAACAAGGAACAGTAAACAGCAAGAAGCAGAACTGTAACAGTGGAAACTGGAAGCTGCAACTGGTACAGGAAACTGCGAACCTTCGCCCTACAGCCTGGTGGCTCCACAAGGGGGCCGGCGGATAACTTTCCACTGGGCCCATATTTACAAAGGCAAATATTGAGGATTTATTGTATTTTGCAATCTGGGCGAAATGACGGGAGGTCTTCGGGGCTCAGCTCAGAGTAAATGGTGTTGTTCTCTCTTTCCTCTCTTCCCGATGCCTACCCCCGGGCGGGGGGAATGCCTACCATGTCATATCTCATGATATAAGGTGCATCTAGACGCTACACGGTTTGAATCCTCTGAGGTGATTCCACCAAGCCAAACTTGGTAGTATTGGCATCCCAGGAAGGACCATTAAAGAAGCAGATGCAAGTCTACGCCAGGCTTCAAGTGGCAGCATCCTGCCTGGAGAGTATCGCTCTTTTGTAGCTCGCTGGCCGCTGCTGCTTTGCTTGCCGCCGTTGCTCCGATCCAACCTCTTTTTGTTTTCACCCTCTATGCTTGGGCTTCCACTCCCTGCCCTGAAGCTGCGAATGAACGAGCGAACGAGGAGGAGGCAGCGGAGGAGGAGGAGAAGGAGGACGAGGAGGGGGCGGAGGAGGAGGAGGCCGAGGAGGAGGAGAAGGAGGAGAACGAGGCTGTCGTTGCCGTCGCTGTCCCTCACCCCAGGCTCCGCCGCCGCCCACGCGGCTGTGGGGGGCGCCCACGCGGAGTCCTTGGGAGGCGCGGCCGTCCTTCATTGGGGGGGTGGGGAGGCAGGGCCGCACCATGGCTGCTCTTGGTCAGGCCAGTCTGGCGAGGCGGCGTAGCCGCCGAGCGCTCACACATCGAGCCTGCAAATCAGTAGCCATCAGCATCACAGGTTTGATATCGTCAACTGTTGTGCTTCTGAATGGGGGGAAGCCGCCTGTGGACCTCGCCAGGTATCGGCAGCCTCCGCAGGACCCCGCTGTAGAGAGAGAGGCCACCTGGCGGCAGTCAGAGCTGTGCTGCAGTTTGAAGCAGCAAGGCCACCCGCGCACGACGCTGTTCTTGCTTGTTCAGAGGGCTCCGACTAACTTCATCTCTAAGTCAGCCAGTCGGGGGTCTTTTCCTCAGTGCCCCCTTGAGGGTTGCGAGCGCCAGGGCTGTTCGTATCTGGCGTAACGGGGGGGAATCAGCTAAGTGAATTGGGCGAGGGAAGATCCTCCTCCTCCTCCTCCTCCTCCTCCTCCTCCTCTTCCCCGTGGGGAGGGGAGAGGCCCAGATCTCTGGCGGCTCGAGCAGACACGCTGAGAGCTGAGCTGTCTCGTCGCGTTTGGCTTCCGGGGGGGGGGACACTTTGGGGCCCCGGGGCCGTCAGATAACGGCTCGGGAGGAGCGTTCGGCCCCACGGCACGGGTCGAGAGTTTCTGTGGGCCTGCGGACGGAAGAGTTCCGGTTCGTCCGCCGGAGTTTTGGGAATGGGGGGGGAGGGGGCCCCATTGGGAGGCCAATGGGGAGGTTCTTCGTTTCTCGACGGGGATGGGGCACGGGGGACGGGGGGGGATGCGAGAGGATAGGGGAGGGGATGGAAGGTGGAAGCGCCTGGAGAGAGAGGGGGGGGGGGAGGGCGGAGCGGGGAGGACGAGACACGTGCGCTCGCGCATTCTATGACATCCCATCCCTCCCTCCCGGCCCTTCCCACTGCGCTGACTTGTCCTCGATCCGCTCCCTGGTTTCCTCTTCCTCCGCCGTCTCCCCTACCAAGATCGAAATTACTTCGGCCACTGCCGCCAGCCTCCCTCCTCCAGGCATCGAGGGATCCCCCTCCATCCTCGTCGTCGTTGCCCCCATCTCCTCGTTGTGTTTCTCTTAGTCCTGGCCGCCCAAGGGGCCTCCCCTCTCTGAGTGAGTCCTCTTTGATCCCTTGGAGCTTCATTGGGCCTATCTTGGGCCCGCTCGGGCCAATGTCTGGGGCTTCCTGCTGCTCGGTGGATCCTACTGAAGGCTCCTGGATTCCCATCATGGCGCTCTTGGAATCACATCCCTCTTGCGGGCTCTTAGGTCGCGCAGAGGCCACTTGGAGTCAGTTGGTGTAATGTGTTGCCCTGCGGGGGTGGAGCCATCTTTATGTGCGACGTATCGTGGCCCTGGAAGCGCGGATCTAGTTTAACGATGTCCACCAGAGCTACTTGGATTATGACGTTGAAGGGCGGGAGGAGGGTGAATAGGCTAACCCTCTTGAGCTTGGGCTCTCTGAGGCTATCTTGGGGCCATGTTAATGCCTCAGAGGCCCACTGGAGACGAAAGGGCGAGAAGGCACACATCCTTGACTCCCATTTAGGTGCTGTTACGAGTTTAGCCTCCTGGGGGTTCCCTGGAGGGCTCCGAGAACCCTTGGAGCTTTCTCATGCTAGTTTCATGAACCATCTCCCGCTATCTTGAGCAATCTTGAGGGCCATCTGGGGGCATCGGGGGCTATCTTGGAGTCATCGTGGGCCCACTGGTAGGGAGGGGTGACCCCCTCCCCGAGCATGGGAGCAAGGGTATTGGAAGAGGGGATATAAGACATGTTACCCCACCTACGCACATATGCCTGCTCGAATTCACGCATAGCCAGGGTTCTTTACTTGGGATCGTGGCGCTGGGAGCGCGGATCCAGCGTACTTTCCGAAGGCATCGTTGAGCTGGGAGTGGGGACATCTTGTAAGTCTTGACGCTTCGTGTATCCCCACCAGCCCATCCAGAAACGATCGGCAGGCGAGTTGCTTTTGACTAGGGGAGTGTAGGAGCATGCAGTGGACCAGCCGCCCAAAAAGATCGGTGTAAACCCGAACCCATCAAGGAATGATGCCCAGATGTGTTGCCATGATCAAGCGAGTAGGGAGTGTCTGAGCATGCAGTGGGACAGCCGCATTGGGAGCGTGGCGGGGGCGCTCAACGGGGCGGGAACATATTGACTTAACGAATCTGCCTTGTTCATGGCGGTTATATTGGACCGCGTTGGTGTTTCGCCCGTGTTATCCTTGTGCCTGGGGACTTTCCAATCTAACAATTTATCCGTAAGGGATTCGCCCCCTGCCGCCGGCCCCTTCTCTGTCATGATGGGATATCTGGGGTTGGGGGGTTGGAGCGGAAGTGACCCCAGCTGGGGAATCGGTTTCGGTTTCGGTTCGTGTCGTGAGTGAGAGCGAGGCGAAGCTGCGCGAGTTCCATCCTGATTAGAGGGCGCTTCCCGAGCGCCGGGCGTGGCCCCCAATTGTCCCGGCGGTTGTCCCGATGGTTGTTCCGATAGATGTGGTTGTCCCGATGGTTGTCCCGAGGGTTGTCCCGATGGTTGTCCCGATGATTGTCCCGACGGTTGTCCCGATGTTTGTCCCGATGGTTGATAGATTGATAGATGTTGTTATGTGTTGTCCAGATGGTTGTCCCCATGGTTGTCCCGATTGTTGTCCCGATGGCTTTCCCAATTGTTGACCCTATGGTTGAGAAACATCTTGATCTATGTGCATATATGTGTATATATATGTAGCGAGACAGAGAGATTCATCGATGTATAACTATGATGTAGGTATGGACATATACAACTCGAACTATTTGTAATATATACTGATATAATATATATATATATATATATATATATATATATATATATATATATATATATATATATATATATATATATATATATCCCTGGGGGCGAGGCCGGGGGCCCCAGGACAGGTGCCCCCACCACCCATGGGGGGACGGGTGCTCATTTTCCCTGTGTTTGTATTGGGTTTCCGCGTCCTGGGCCTCGGAGGCCGCCGCCTCCGACCCCCCATGGGCCAGGAGGGCCTCCAGAGGCTCCCAAGACGGCCCAAGCGGGCCCCGAGTCGCCGAAAGACCGCTCCAGGACGCCCAAGATAGGCCCAAGACGGCCCGAGAGGCCCCCCAAGGCACTCCACGACGCTTCAAGACGCCTCTCCAGAGCGCTTCCAGAGGCCGAAATCGTCAATTTTACGAAGGTTTTCGACCGATTTTGGCCTTCCAGCCTTTTCGGCTGTCCGACGTTCCAAGACGGCTCAATAGGCCCCCAAGAGCGCCCCAAGACGGCCCAAGAGGGCCCCAAGACGGCCCCAGAGTCGCCCAAGACAGCCCAACAGAGCCCCAAGACGGCCCCAAGATGCGCCCAAGAGTGGGACCACGACTCCAAAATTCGACCCTCCGGCTTGAAGAGTGCCCCAGGAGGCCCCAAGGAGCCCCCAAGAGGCCCCAGGAGGCCCCCAAGAGGCACCCAGGAGGCCCAAACGAGGCCTACAGAGGCCACAAAACAGCCCCGAGGAGGCCCCACAACGGTCCCAAAACGGCTACCGAGAAGCTGCGAAACTGCCTTCACGACGTCCCCGACAGGCCAACCACGAGATCCAAAGCAACACCCATAAGGCCTCTGACCCACCACCCAGGGCACGGTGGCAGGAGCAGTGACAGCACTTGTGCACAGCATGTTCCGGCGGGAGCCTTCCGGAACACGCTGCAGGAGGAGGAGGAAGATCAGGAGGAGAGAGAGCTGGAGTGGGAGGAGGAGGAGGGGGACGAGGAGGAGGAAGAGGCCTCCCAGACAGCTCCAATATAGCCGAAGAGGCTTCCAAGAGGGCCTTGGGCGGCCCACGAGGGCCCCAAGGCGGTTCCTGATGCGCCCAAGACGGCCCGAGAGGGCCCCAAGACGGCCCCAAGAGAGGCCCAAGAAGGGAAACACGAACCGAGAATCCGAGCTTTCTACCCCGAGAGGGTCTCGGGAAGTCCCAGGAGGCCCCCAATCGGATCCAAGAGGCCCCCAAGAAGCTCCCAAGGGGGCCGACGAGATTCCAAGAGATCTCCCAAGGTGGCCTCAAGAGGCACAACACATTGTTTTACGATTGGGCTTTGACGTTTTTTTTTCTGCCTTTTGGCATCCCGATGCTCCAAGACGGCCCAAGAGGCTTCCAATACCGCTCCCATATAGAGGAAGAGGCTTCCAAGAGGGCCCCAAGACGGCCCGCGAGGGCCCCAAGACGGTGCTTGAGGCGCCCAAGACGGCCCGAGAGGGTCCCAAGAGCCCCAAGAGAGGCCCAAGAAGGGGAACGCGACCCAACAGCAGAGCGGTCCCCCCACAAGGCCCACAGGAGGCCGCAAGAGGCCCCCAAGTGGTCCGACGAGGACCCCAAAAGCTTCCCCGAGGGCCTAAAAGGCCACCAGGAGACGTCCAAGAGGCTTTGAAATAGCCCAAGATTACCCTCGATGCGTCAAAACTGCTTCCAGGAGGCCCCTGGGAGGCTTCCGGATTGCCTCAATCTGGCCGCAGGTGGCCTCAAGTCGGGCCTCCACGCAGCCAAGACGGCCAATGACGACTTCTGATTGCAGAGCCGATGCCCCCAAGGGACCTTCAGACGCCCCCCTAAGAAGCACCCAAGAGGTGCCTCCAGCAGCCAGTTGACGAAGCATGCGGAACACCCCAGAAGCTCCTCAGATGCCGTCGCGCGCCTGTGCTTGATAGCGTTGTCCAAGATCGTCCAGCGCCCCCCCGGCCTGGGCTAGAACCTGAGCGCGCGCGAAGCGCGAGCGATGGTTCTAACCCAGGGGCCCGAAAACAGCTGCCCGACCCTCCATGGGAGTACCGGGGCTCATTTTCGCTGTGTTTTCACGGGGGTTCGGCGTCCCCGGCCTCGGAGGCCGCCGCGATGGTCCCGGACATTTTCCAGATCCTCGGCGCGGGCTCCAAGACCATTCCGCAGAGGGCTCCAACAGGCTCCAGGGCAGCCCAAGAGGGCTCCAAGACGGCTCCAGGAACAACTGCAGGGTCTCATTTTTCTTTTGTTTTCTGCAAGACGGCTCCAGGAAGACTGCATGTCTTCTGAGGATGGCTTCCGCCTCTTGCCCCGAGCATCCCAAACTGCCTGAACGGTTCCCACTCGCCTTCCTCAAACCCAGCGCTTGCCCAAGCGCGTTCCGGACGGTCTTCGCCGGAACGCGCTGGAATGATCACGCGCTGCGGTTTCCCATGCCAACGTCCTCGGACGTGGGCGACCTGCCACGAGCGCGTTCCGGGAAGATGCTCCTGGAACGCGCTGAAAAGATATGGCCACATCTCGGGGACGCTCCTGGCACCGCTTCCCCAGCCTTTTTGGGCAGCCTCCACAGCGCTCCAGGAGGGCCCAAGACGCCCCCTAGGAGCCCCCAGAATGCGAAAGGATGGCCCAAGACGCTCCCGAGCAGCCCAAGTCAGCCTTCCATTGCTCTCGAGGCTCCCAGGTGGCCTCCAAGAGACCCCAAGAAGTCTGATAGGTATCGCGGTACCGCCCGAAGAGGCCAAAGTCGTATATGTTCAATGGTCTTTTCAATGTTTTTGGCTTCTCGCGTTTTCGAGCTCCCATCGGTCCAAGAGAGCAGAAAAGCCTCCATGGGGGTTGCTGGGGCTTATTTTCCCTGTATTTTAAAAAAGGGTTTCCGCGTCCTGGGCCTCGGAGGCCGCCGCCTCCGACCCCCGGGGAGGTCCAACATAGTCCAGGAGGGCCTCCAGAGGCTCCCAAGACGGCCCAAGCGGGCCCCGAGTCGCCGAAAGACCGCTCCAGGACGCCCAAGATAGGCCCAAGACGGCCCGAGAGGCCCCCCAAGGCACTCCACGACGCTTCAAGACGCCTCTCCAGAGCGCTTCCAGAGGCCGAAATCGTCAATTTACGAAGGTTTTCGACCGATTTTGGCCTTCCAGCCTTTTCGGCTGTCCGACGTTCCAAGATGGCTCAATAGGCCCCCAAGAGCGCCCCAAGACGGCCCAAGAGGGCCCCAAGACGGCCCCAGAGTCGCCCAAGACAGCCCAACAGAGCCCCAAGACGGCCCCAAGATGCGCCCAAGAGGGGGACCACGACTCCAAAATTCGACCCTCCGGCTTGAAGAGTGCCCCAGGAGGCCCCAAGGAGCCCCCAAGAGGCCCCAGGAGGCCCCCAAGAGGCACCCAGGAGGCCCAAACGAGGCCTAAAGAGGCCACAAAACAGCCCCGAGGAGGCCCCACAACGGTCCCAAAACGGCTACCGAGAAGCTGCGAAACTGCCTTCACGACGTCCCCGACAGGCCAACCACGAGATCCAAAGCAACACCCATGAGGCCTCTGACCCACCACCCAGGGCACGGTGGCGGGAGCAGTGACAGCACTTGTGCACAGCATGTTCCGGCGGGAGCCTTCCGGAACACGCTGCAGGAGGAGGAGGAAGATCAGGAGGAGAGAGAGCTGGAGTGGGAGGAGGAGGAGGGGGACGAGGAGGAGGAAGAGGCCTCCCAGACAGCTCCAAGATAGCCGAAGAGGCTTCCAAGAGGGCCCTGGGCGGCCCACGAGGGCCCCAAGGCGGTGCCTGAGGCGCCCAAGACGGCCCGAGAGGGCCCCAAGACGGCCCCAAGAGAGGCCCAAGAAGGGAAACATGAACCGAGAATCCGAGCTTTCTACCCCGAGAGGTTCTCGGGAAGTCCCAGGAGGCCCCCAATCGGATCCAAGAGGCCCCCAAGAAGCTCCCAAGAGGGCCGACGAGGCTCCAAGAGATCTCCCAAGGTGGCCCCAAGAGGCACAACTCATTGTTTTACGATTGGGCTTTGACGTTTTTTTTTTCGGCCTTTTGGCATCCCGATGCTCCAAGACGGCCCCAAAGGCTTCCAATACCGCTCCCACATAGAGGAAGAGGCCTCCAAGAGGGCCCCAAGACGGCCCGCGAGGGCCCCAAGATGGTGCTTGAGGCGCCCAAGACGGCCCGAGAGGGCCCCAAGAGCCCCAAGAGAGGCCCAAGAAGGGGAACGCGACCCAACAGCAGAGCGGTCCCCCCACAAGGCCCACAGGAGGCTGCAAGAGGCCCCAAAGTGGTCCGACGAGGACCCCAAAAGCTCCCCGAGGGCCCAAAAGGCTCCTGGGAGACGTCCAAGAGGTTTTAAAATAGCCCCATAGTGCCCCAAATGCATCAAAACTGCTTCCAGGAGCCCCCTGGGAGGCTTCCGGATTGCCCAAATCTGGCCGCAGGTGGCCTCAAGTCGGGCCTCCACGCAGCCACGACGGCCAATGACGGCTTCAGATTGCAGAACCGATGCCCCCAAGGGATCCTCAGATGCCCCCCCAAGAGGCACCCAAGAGGTGCCTCCAACAGCCAGTTGACGAAGCATGCGGAACACCCCAGAAGCTCCTCAGATGCTGTCGCGCGCCTGTGCTTGATAGCGTTGTCCAAGATCGTCCAGCGCCCCCCCGGCCTGGGCTAGAACCTGAGCGCGCGCGAAGCGCGCGCGATGGTTCTATAACTCGAACTATTTGCAATATATTCAACTCGAACTATTTGTAATATATATATTGATATATATATATATATATATATATATACATATATATATAAATATATTTTATGTATATATATATATATCGACAGACATTTGGATAGTAGACAATCCTTTATATGTCATGTTGTTTGTTCCCTACCTAGGCTCTGCCTAGAAGGGTTCTTACTCTCTGGGCCGGGCAGTGGAGCCCGCCCCGGGCGGTTCCCCCAGGATCCGCCCCGCGGTTCCCACAGTTGCGCCCCCTTAGCTTAGCGTTGCTTATCTCATCTTAGCCTAGCCTAGCTTAGCTCAGCTCAGCTTAGCTTAGCGCAGCACAGCGCAGCATTAGCATAGCATAGCATAGCATAGCGCAGCATAGCATAGCATAGCATAGCATAGCGCAGCATAGCATATCGTAGCATAGCCTAGCATAGCATATCATAGCGCAGCATAACATAGCATCTCATATCGCAGCATACCATAGCATATCATAGCATAACATAGCGCAGCATAGGATAGCATATCATAGTATAGCATAGCATAGCATAGCGCAACATATCATAGCGCATCATAGCATATAACATCATAGCATATCATATCATACCGCAGCATAGCATAGCATAGCGCAGCATCACATAGCATAGCATAGCATAGTGCAGCATAGCATAGCATAGCACAACATAGCGCAGCATAGCATATCAGAGCATAGCCTAGCATAGCATATCATAGCGCAGCATATCATAGCATAGCATAGCACAGCATAGCATAGCATGACATAGCATAGCATATCATAGCATATCATAGCATATCATAGCGCAGCCTAGCACACCCTAGCATCGCCTAGCATAGCATATCATAGCGCATCATATCATAGCATAGCATAGCATAGCATAGCGCAGCATAGCATAGCATACCATCAACGCAAAGGCAGCACCACCGCAGCATCAGCAAAGCAATGCACACGCAACGCAAAGCAACGCAACGCACACGCAACCGCACCGCAACGGAACGGCAACGCAACAGCAATGTGCGACAGGTGTCGAGCTAGCCTCGCTGTACTATTACTACTACGACTACTACTACTACTACTACTACTACGACGACTGCTACTACTACTACTACCACCACTACTACTACTACTACTGCTACTACTACTACTACTACTACTACTGCTGCTACTACTACTACTACTACTACTACTACTACCACTACTACTACTACTACTACTACTACTACTACTAGTACTACTACTACTACTACTACTACTACGACGACGACGACGACGACGACGACGACGACGACGACGACGACGACGACGACGACGACGACGACGACGACGACGACGACGACGACGACGACGACGACGACGACGACGACGACGACGACGACGACGACGACGACGACGACGACGACGACGACGACGACGACGACGACGACGACGACGACGACGACGACGACGACGACGACGACGACGACGACGACGACGACGACGACGACGACGACTAATACTACTACGACTACTACTGCTACTGCTACTACTACTACTACTACTATTACTACTACTACTACTACTACTACTACCGCTACTGCTACAACTGCGACGATTAGGAGAAGGAAGAGGAGTGCGTTTACCGTTACTACTAATATTGTTCTCCTCGGGGCTCCAACTCCTAGGTAGGGTCGCGCTGGGATGCTTTGATTTATTGATGGCCGACTGATCGAATGATAGATGGATCGGCATATGCAGATGTATGGTTGTCCCGAATCCATCACTATCCATATACGTCGATATTTAGATGGGCAGATGTGTGCGATAATGCGCACGTTTGATAAACCACCATAGAGACCTTAACCGTCGCACGTCGACCGCCTCCCCTCTCCCCCCCAACTTCCTTATCATCCGTAGGGTGGTCCTTTCGGTGTCACGGTCGCGTCGGTGCGCCTCGGCGCTGGCTGGGCGCACCTGGGAACATCATGCGGGGGCGGATAGGAATCATCAGTGCATATTGAGACGTTGGCGTTATCAAAGACGCCTGGCGAATCACCGCCGCCCCTTGGCTTGCTGGAATAGCCTATGTGTCCGAACGTTGTGACTAGGGCTTGGCCAAGCTATCGGGCCAGTTGTTCCCCGAGTCGGTTTGGAAAGCCTGCGGGGAACGCGTGGGGGAGCAAGAGGAGGGGAGGATCAGGAGAGGGAGGCAGGTGATGAATGGGAGGGGGATGAAGATGAGGCTGAGGATGAGGATGATGGGGGAGGAGGAGGAGGAGGAGGAGGAGGAGGAGGCGGAGGAGGAGGAGGAATAATAGGAGGAGTAGGAGGAGGACACTTCGTGGGAACCTCTTGGGAGGAATCTTGGGAGGCCTCTTGGGAGGCTTCCTGGGAGGCTTCCAGGGAGCCTTTTGGAGGCTTCTTGGGAGCCTCCCTGGGCCTCTTAAGGTGGCGGGCTTTTTTGAAGATGTGGGTTCTCGCCATCGCGCTGAGCATATTGGTCTCAACAGGCTCCAGCTTTTACGGAGACGGAGGGCAGCTCATTTTCAACGTGTGATGTTTGCTGCATCGTTGTGCACATTCGTGCTGTACTAAACGTAGGTACATGGACGGAGGGAGATCACTTTCAAGCTGGAGCCATCGCTTGCTATTATCATCCCTTTTACGCCCGAAGCTTACAAGGTGCATGGAAGGTGATTTCTTTCAAGTCGTATGTGCCGAACCGTACACACTCCCCAAACAGTGCTTGCACTCAGGGGTTCTGCTTTCCTTTCTAAGGAACTTGGTCTGCCCGTCGGTCTTGCGGCTATGTGGTCGCCGTCGCCGTCACGTCGCCGTCCTTTTTTAGGCCTGCCCGTCGGTCTGGCGGCTATGTGGTCGCCGTCGCCGCCCCGTCGCTCTGGGCCTGCCCGTCGGTCTGGCGGCTGTTTTGTCACCGTCGCCGCCCAGTCGCCGCCTAGGCCTGCGTTACTTTTATTTGCTTTGCATTTTTTTGCATGGCATTCCGTTGGTGTGCATTGTTTTTTGTTGCACTGCTTTACACTGCATTGCTTTGCATTGCTTTACATTGATTTGCATTGCTGTGTACCGCGTAGATTGCACTACATTGATTCTTCTTTCTAAGAAGACAATAGACTCTACCCTCTCCCCCCTGGCGTTACCCGCCCCCCTTTCGGGTATGTAAATCATGTATGATTCTGACCGCATGTCCATCCTAACTATGAATTTACACATTGCGTGAGGGGCCGGGATCGACCCCCCTGAGGTTCCCGTGTTAAAAACGATACGCGGGGACATCTTTAGTTCTAACATAAGGCTTTTTTCGCGAATCCCTTGCAAACAATGGGACGAAGTGCACACGCGCGCTTCGTCGCGCGCGCATCCCGAAATCCTTCAAGAACCTTCGGTGTCGGAAGGATTTCGCAATCGAGTTTCCAAAGAACGTACGAAAACACATGGTTTCGCATCACTGATTTGCTAAAACAGCTTACGCGCGAGCTCTTGCGAAATCTCAAGAAAACCATAGGTTTTTTTTCAATATTTTCACAAAATGCTACCAAACGGGCTTCGCGCGCGCATGTCGGAATCTGTCGAACGCCCTTGCGCGTGTGCCGTCGTGAGAATCCTCTGCAACAGATGGGACGAAGTGCAGACGCGCGCGTCGTTGCGCGCGTATGCCGAAACCCCTCAAAAACCATCGGTTTCGGAAGGATTTCAAAATCGTGTGTCCAAAAAACCTACAAAAACCCAAGGTTTCGCAACACGGATGTTCAACAACAGCGTGCGCGCGCGCTCGTGCGTCGTCGTCGTCGTCGTCGCCGTCTTCCCTCCTCCCGCGTCGTCGTCGTCGTCGTCGTCGCCTACGTCGTCCTCTGTCTTTCCTCGTGTTCGTCGTCGTCGTCCTCTTCGGCGTCGTGGTCGTTTCCGTCGTCGTTGTCGCCGTGGTCGTCCTTCCTCCTCCTCCCTCGTCGTCGTCGTCGTCCGTCGTCGGCGTCTCGTCGTCGTCCGTCCTATTTCGTCGCTGTCGTCGTCGTCGTCGTCGTTGTCGTCGTCGTCGTCTTCCTCCTCCCTCGTCGTTGTCGTCGTCGGCGTCGCCGTCCTTCCTCCTTTTTCGTCGTTCGCGTCGTCGCTGTCCTCCCTCCTCCCTCGTCGTTGTCGTCGCTGTCGTCGTTGTCGCCGTCGTCGTCCTCCCTCCTCCCTTGTCGTCCTCTTCGTTGGCGACTTCGTCTTCGTCTTCGTCGTCGTCGTCGTCGGCGTCGGCGTCGTCGTCGTCGTCTTCGTCGTCGTCGACGTCGGCGTCGTCGTTGTCGCCGCCGTCGTCGACGTCGTCGTCGTCTGCGTCGTCGACGTCGTCGGCGTCGTCGTCGTCGTCGGCGTCGTCATCGTCGTCGTCGGCGTCGGCGTCGTCGTCGTCGTCGTCGGTGTCGTCGTCGTCGTCGTCGTCGTTGTCGTCGTCGTTGAAGTCGTCGGAGACGACGTCGGTGTCGTCGTAGTCGTCGTCGTCGGCTTCGTCGTCGTCGACGTCGCCGTCGTCTTCGGCGTCGGTGTCGCTGCCTAGTGCCATGTGGTACCTACCGTCACGGTCTTAAGAGGTTTTGCAAACCAAGTTGCGGGTGGGTGGGTGGGATGTTTGCAAGAGCATGGGATGTGTCAAATCATAGGTAAAAATCAGTTCTCCTTTCTAAAAAGAGAATAGACTCTACCCCCCCTGGACTTATCGCTTCCCCGTGGGATTGTAGGATTTCATATATATATATATATATATATTCTGCACACTCGGCCATCCTAAATATGAAATCATACCATCCCAGCTAGGCCGGGTTCCCCCCCCCCTGAGGTTCCTTTGTAAAAAACACTATGCGGTGACATTTTTTGTTCTAACATAGCACTTTTTCGCGAATCCCTTGCAACAAAAAGGGACGAAGTGCACACGCGCGCGTCGTCGCGCGCGCATGCCGAAATCCTTCAAAAACCTTCGGTGCCGGAAGGATTTCGCAATCGAGTTTCCAAAACACATACAAAAACACTAGGTTTCGCAACACTGATTTGCTAAAAAAGCTTCCGCGCGAGCTCTTGCGAAATCTTAAGAAAACCATAGGTTTTTCCAGATTTTCACAAAATGCTACCAAACGGGCTTCGCGCGCGCATGTCGAAATCTGTCGAACGCCCTTGCGCGTGTGCCGTCGCGAGAATCCTCTGCAAAAAATGGGACGAAGTGCAGACGCGCGCGTCGTCGCGGGCGTATGCCGAAAACCTTCAAAACCCATCGGTTTCGAAAGGATTTCAAAATCGTGCGTCCAAAAAACCTACAAAAACCCAAGGTTTCGCAACACGGATGTTCAACAAAAGCGTGCGCGCGCGCTCTTGCGTCGTCGTCGTCGTCGTCGTTGTCGTCGCCGTCCTCCCTCCTCCCGCGTCGTCGTCGTCGTCGCCTACGTCGTCCTCTGTCTTTCCTCGTGTTCGTCGTCGTCGTCGTCTTTGGCGTCGTGGACGTTTCCGTCGTCGTTGTCGCCGTGGTTGTCCTTCCTCCTCCTCCCTCGTCGTCGTCGTCGTCCGTCGTCGGCGTCTCGTCGTCGTCCGTCCTATTTCGTCGCCGTCGTCGTCGTCGTTGTCGTCTTCGTCTTCCCTCCTCCCTCGTCGTTGTCGTCGTCGGCGTCGCCGTCCTTCCTCCTTTTTCGTCGTTCGCGTCGTCGCCGTCCTCCCTCCTCCCTCGTCGTTGTCGCCGTTGTCGTCGTTGTCGCCGTCGTCGTCCTTCCTCCTCCCTCGTCGTCGTCTTCGTTGGCTTCGTCGTCGTCGTCTTCGTCGTCGTCGGCGTCGTTGTCGTCGTCGAAGTCGTCGGAGACGTCGTCGGTGTCGTCCTAGTCGTTGTCATCGGTGTCGTCGTAGTCGGTCTTAAGAGGTTTTGCAAACCAAGTTGCGGGTGGGTGGGTGGGATGTTTGAGTGAGCAGTGGAGATGACGACTTCAAGTTCAGCAGAGTGGATTGCACCACATAGATTGCACCGAAAATATTGCAAGACGTCGTTTTTCTGGGGCACACGGGCTGATTGTCTCAACATCTCCTAGATTAGGGGTGAATAGTTTTCATCATGTAGTGCTCGGTTGTCAATTGCTCTCTGTTGATGCACGTGCATCTTTACATGTCGAGTATTTACAGTCATCGTGAGGGGAAACTCCCCTCCAAGTCTTAGACGGGGAGGCCCGCTCGATTGGCCCATGTGGCGCTCGTGTTTCAATGAAGCGCTTTTCGGTGTGGAGACATCCAATCATGGGCTCGGAAGGGGAGGATAGGACAGGAGGGTGTGTTTCAGGATCGACGATGTATCCTTGGGAGATGTGACCCTCCACATCTCCCTCCTGACTGACGCAGCGCCACGCGGCGATCCAACAGCCTCCGCGCCCTGCAGTGCCAGCGCGCCCGAAAGCGCCTCACCCTGCCCTGACGGAGAGGCTAGCCTCCCCGCACGCCGGCGGAGGTCCCTTCCAGAGTGTGTGGGGGGAGGGCGGACACGATACACCTTGATCCCGTGCCATGGAGGGGGGGGGGGGGAGGGGGGGTTTGGGGAGGCCTTGCCGCCGTGCCAGCACTGACGGTGACCTCGGTGTCTTCGAGTCGCCTGGTCCCCTCCTGCTCCTGCTCCCTGCGTGCTGCTGCTGCGTCCTCTGCTCCAGCTCCTGCTCCCGCTGCTGCTGCGCTGCTCCTCCTTCCACTTCGGCTCCACCCCTCCCCCTTCACAGGCGTCCCGCAGATTCTGTCCGCCCTC
>CAUYUJ010011225.1:172500-215000 GCA_963575745.1 Prorocentrum cordatum
ACCTCTTATGCGGATTCAAATGCGGACACTTATGCGGATCACGATGCGCACGTGCGGAGCGGCAGTGCCCAGAACGCACCGGAGGGGGGGAGCACTACGTCATAGGGGAGGGGGGGCGCGTCGCCATGACTCCCGTCATGCCCCAAGCAATAAAGAAACGCGCTCTAGTTTGACGGGTCCATCTTGATTTTTCACCGTCGAGGTTTCGAGTGGTGTTTGCAGCGGGACCTCGCGTCACATTTCAGACCGGGTCTCACAATTTTTTTTGACGGCCTCGTTAAATCAACCCGAGTCCCCTGGACCCGAGTCTTGCGCCTCCCCGACTTGTTTATGCTGTTGCTTGTTCCTCTATCTTAGCCGCCCGCACCGCCGAGACGGGCAAGCCGCTGCCACGCCCGCGGTTCTGGATCCACACTTTCGACTTTCGGTTTTTAGTAATTTGTTGTGTGAGTTCTGTGCTTTCAAACAGAGTACAATTTCTGGATCAAAAAGTACATCGGGGCGAAAGACTACCCCCGCAAGCGGTCGGGATCTCTGGAACCGCCGATTGAGACAACCAGAGCGCCAGCCCTGGGGCCCAGCACATGCTCTGATCCATTGGCGGCGCCCGCAATGGATGCGACGGGGACGTTTCATATTTTCAGACCTCCCCAACCGCCGTGAATTTGGGACCAGCTTTGGTTTAACACAAAGCGCGCCGAGGTTCCGAGGTGAGTGTCGATTAATAAACCAAACGAGTCGCACGTTACGTTTCGTATTCGCTGAGTTTGTTTAAACATGGTTTGGCTTCGCATTTCTATTTCGTTTATGCTTCAAAATTAACAGCGTCCAAAAACAATAATGTTATTGAAACCCGCGGGACTGGACGTGTTGTGTATATCAGCCCGCTGACTTCACCCAAACTGCGTTAACAGTATGTTTTGCGTCGCAGCGCGCCGGGCGGGAGGTTTTCGTGTCCAGGGGCGTCGGGAGGTTTTTTCCAAACATCGCGGCGGGAGGTCTTTGTGTCTTGGGGGCCCTCGCTGGGCCTCGGGACTGTCAAAAGACGGTTCGGGATGAGAAACCGGTCCCGGGCAAAGGGTCGGGATTTCCAAGGACCGCGCGTTGAACAAATTCCGACATTGCATGTCTGGGGAAAACAGTTTGAAGGTCGCGGGCCTTCTCCATGATCGAGACTCCTTGCCTCCCGGCCCCACTCTTGCCACCGTCTGCGGGCGTCCAGCAAGGAGGTCGCTGGAACTCGAGGGTCCCGGCAGGACCGGCAGCCCCAGAAGTTGATGGACGGCGGGAGGTCCAGGAAGGCGTCGTGTTTGGCCTCGCCGTGGAGTTTTGACGCGATCGTCTTCGGCGAATGCATCACTTTAGATGCTCGTTTTCGGGACCTGCCTGGGGTCCACCTGACGGGTCTGCTCGACTGTAGTTGGATTCCAGCTCGAATCAAGCATTCTTCAAGTTCGATTCAAGTCGACGGACGTTTGACGCGGCATGGACGCATGAGTGGAGCGAGTGGCTCGAGGAAGGTCCCCAGAACGAGCATCTGAATCACGCCGTGGCTTGACATTTCCGTACGTCTTCTGTGCGGACGTTGTGGCGCCTTTCTGTTTTGTCGCCGTTCCCTACCGCTCTGTCTGGCTCGACATGTTTCAAGGCCCTCATGGCCAAGCTTTTGCATGTCCTTCCCTGGGAACAGGCGTGTGAATCGCAGCGCATGTGGCCTTCCCAGACTGGGCGGATCGACAGGGAACACGCATCCCCAACGTTTCGCGTATCGCCACCGTGGCATCATTTGGATATCTCGGGGAGCCTCATTGAACTAGAGGCCTCTTGGATGCCTCTCGGAGTTGCTTGGGATGTCTCCTCGGGGGCTCTTGGTGGCCTCTTGCGGTTTCTTGGGGGTCTCTTGAGGGCCTCGTAGGGGCCTCTTGGGGCCCTCTTAGGGGCCTTGGGGGCTTCTTGGGACCATGTTGGAGGACATCGATTGAAGAAGGAGGGACCTCCAATTAGGGCACCCCGTCGCCTCCTAGCGCCCTCTTGGTGCGCTCTTAGGGCGCTGTCGGGACTGTCGTGGAGACCTCTTGGGCCCCCCCTGGAGCCCCCTTAGGCCATCTTGGAGCCATGTTGAGCCTCGCAAGGCCATCAGAAGCGAAAGTATGATAACGAACGTCGCAGTCATTTCCTTTGAGTTTTGAACGGGTGTTGGCCTCTTTGGGGCTTCCTGGGGAAGCTACATAGCCACTTGGACCCGTTTTGGAGCGGTCTTGGGACCTCTTGGAGTATGGTGGAAGCCATCTTGAGCCACCTTGCGCCACCTTGAGCCATGTTGGAGGCTATCTTGGGCTATCTCGGGCCCTCTTAGAGCCATCTTGGGCTATCTTGGGCCCTCCGACCAGTTGGCGCCCCTCCTGCAAGCCCCAGGGGTAGGGTGTGGGTGAGGGGTCAAGACTCTTGTCCCAGACGCCAACTGTTTGGCTCACTCCCGCCCGCCCTCCCAACACAAAAACAGTACCCGAGGCTCAGCAGATTCAGCTGTCGTTTTTTGATGGCAGTTACTGGGCAACAATCCAGTCCTTGAGTGCGCGACGCTGGGGCGAGGTGCGCCACGCGTGACAAGCGCGCCACGCGCACCAGGTGCGCCAGGCGCCCCTGGAGCCTGAGCGTGCCACGCACGCCTGGTGCGCCAGATGAGTCAACGTATTCCACGTGCGCCAAGTGTGCCGCATGCTCCAGCCGCGCCAGGTTGGCTTCGTTCGGGGCATGCGCAGAGTGTGCCAGGTGCGCCCGCGCACATCATGAAATATGTCGGCTGCCACCATGCTTGTCGAAAACCAATGCGCAATCGCGGCGGAGTGGCCATCATGATGTCCAGTGGACGTGCGCACAGCAGGCAATTTGCTAGCACCTCGCCGTCCCTGTCAAACATCGGCGTACAGTGTTCGCGAGTTGCCCGCGAATGATTCAGATTTAGCCGCGAAGTGCAGTTTGAATTGTTTCTTGACAGGGATGGTGGCCCTGCTGGCCCCCTCCCGCCGTCCCCGTCAAAAATGATACAAAGCTCTCGCGGCCCCCGACCATGACCCAATCTTTTGACAGTGATGGTAGGGGGGGCGCATGGTCCCAGGTTTTTGACTGGTCGGGTGGGGGAGGGGGTGTATATAGGCATGGAGCAGAGATCCAGCTACCCAAAATTGGAAACCGTGTCGCTCACCCCCACCAGCCCTCGCAACACACCAGTCGCATACAAGCCTTGGCCCCGATACCATTGAGTTCATGAGTCCCGTCGCGTCGGGAGCACAGAGCAGCAACGTGCACTTTGTTTGGTTTTTGTCCAGGATCGTAAGCCTGCACCGGGCAGCCAATATGAGGACGCCACCTGCCGCTTTTTCTTTCAAACATTATCCTGGCGAAGGGCTCAACCATATGCAGCTGTGAGTACCGCGTTGTGGGTACCGCTCTCGGTGGAACCCCCCTATGGGGCCACGATCCTCTTGAGGGGTGTACCGAAATTGGCGGGGGGACGCTCGCAAACCCTGCCGCTGGGGCCTTCGGTGAAGCTCCCTGCGGGGCCACGATCCTCGTGATGGGTGTGCCGAACTGTACTGGGGGACGCATGCAAACCCTGCCGCTGGGGCCTTCGGTGAAGCTCCCTATGGGGCCACGGTCCTCATGAGAGGTGTGCAGAAATCAGCGGGGGGACGCAATCAAACCCTGCCGCTGGGGCCTTCGGTGGAGCTCCCCATGGGGCCGCGATCCTCGTGAGGGGTGTGCCGACATGGGCGGGGGGACGCATGCAAACTCTGCCACTGGAGCCTTCGGTGGAGATCCCCATGGGGCCGCGGTCCTCGTGATGGGCGTGCCGAAATGACAGGGGGGACGCAATCAAACCCTGCCGCTGGGGCCTTCGGTGGAGCTCCCTGCGGGGCCACGATCCTCGTGAGGGGTGTGCCGACATGGGCGGGGGGACGCATGCAAACCCTGCCGCTGAGGCTTTCGGTGGAGCTCCCTGCGGGGCCACGATCCTTGTGAGGGGTGTGCCGAAATGGGCCGGGGGACGCATGCAAACCCTGCCGCTGGGGCCTTTGGTGGAGCTCCCTGTGGGGCCGCGATATGGGCGGGGGCACCCATGCAAACCCTGCCGCTGGGGCCTTCGGTGGAGCTCCCTATGGGGCCACGATCCTGCTGAGGGGTGTGCCGAAATGGGCGGGGGGACGTATGCAAACCCTGTCGCTGGGGCCTTCGGTGGAGCTCCCTATGTGGCCACGATCCTCGTGAGGGGTGTGCCAAAATGTGCGGGGGGACGCATGCAAACCCTGGCTTCTTGCGGGGCCGCGATCCTTGTGAGGGGTGTGCCGAAATGGGAGGGGGGACGCATGCAAACCGTGCCGCTGGGGCCTTCGGTGGAGCTCCCCATGGGGCCGCGATCCTCGTGATGGGTGTGCCGAAATGGGAGGGGGGACGCATGCAAACCATGCCGTTGGGGCCTGTCCTGGATGGCGTTGACACATGCGGAACCTGCCACTGGAGCCTTCGGTGGAGCTCCCTATGGGGCCACGAACCGTGTGAGAGGTGTGCCAGAGTGGGTGGGATGATGCTTATGATGACGATGGCGATGACGAGGCGGATGGGAAGAGGGAGGAGGGGGAGGAGGGGGAGGAGGAGGAGTGGGAACGCGGGGCGCTGTCTTTTCAAAACGTGGACCCAACACCACAGGATGGTTGGGAACTGATGAAACGTGATCGTGGGGCGCCCGCGCGTGAACCAGCGTGCTTTTGCTGTATGTGTTGACAGGGATGGTGAGTCTGCGCAGAGTTGACATTTAAAGGGCACCGACTCCGATCAGATCAATAACTCATGCAAAGGGCTCACAGAGCGTCCGCGCACGGTCGAGGTTTCGCCGCAAATGTGAGTTCCTCCCCGCCGTCCCTGTCAAAAACCAATGCAAAGTGCTCACGGGGCGCTCGCGCCTGGCTCAAATTTTGTTGCAATGTGCACTTCTGATATGTTCTGACAGGGATGGCACGTCGGTTGGGGGAGGAGGGTGTTTGTTCACCAGGAGCTATGATCAAGCTACTCTGCCCCCGAAGGACGGTCGCGTCGCTCTTTCCCGCCCGCCTTCCCGCCACGTGGTACTCGAGTCTCAGCATGGGCAGGGGCCACCATTGACTTGACCGCCATCGGGGATTCGTGCAAACGCCAGCCAGGTGCGCGACGCCCGCGAGGTGCGCTGCGCGTGCCAGGGACCCCCCCTGATCAACCTCGTCAGATAACAGTGCAAAGCGTAGTTTGCGTTGTGTTTTGACGGGGATCGTGAGCCTGCGCAGAGCGGACAACGTGAGGGCCTCCCGGCCGTCCTCGTCAACAGCCCATGCAGAGCGATCACGGGGCGTCCACGCACTGACCAGACTTTCGCGCACAGCGTGCTTTGGACAGGGGGTGGAGGGCCTGCACAGCGCGGACAACGGAAGGCCACCCCCGCCGCCCCTTGCCAAAGACCGATCCACAGTGCTCACGGGGCGCCCGCACCCGGTCCAGATTTTTCCGCACGGTGCATTCTGCTTTGGTTCTTGACTCTGTTGGGGTGGCGGGGGGGTCGTCATTGGCCTGGCTCTGTCGCCGGTCGGGTGGGGGGGGGGGGGCGGTTATGAAGTTCACAAGGAGCGGGGGTGAAGCTCCCCCCCCCCCTTGACGGACGGCCGCGTCGCTCACTCCCGCCCGCCCTCCCACCGCATAAGCATCACGGGAGCCTCAGCATGAGCATTCGGCCGGCATCGGCAGTCATCGGGAGCCAATGCAGACGCCAGACCGGTGTGCGACGCCCGCGAGGTGAGCTGGGCGTGCCAGGGCATCCCCATATCATTCTTCTCAAAGAACAACTTGCGGAAACCATGGGGCGGGGCGACGCGAAATGGGTTGATTTGGTGCAGCACTCTTCGGTGGTAGTCTGGCTCCCCTCCGACTCGAACGCCCTCACCAGATGCCTGGCCGCTTACCTCCGACGCTTCGCTGCAGTACCAGAGCCGCCCAAGGTGATCATGATCACACCCATCCCCAACATCACTGGCGAACTCAGCGTGGACGGGATCACGGATCTTTGGAGTTCCTCGATACTTTCGGCTACGTGGACCTCGTTCGTCAAGGAGGTGGTGTACATCCCGTTCCCCTTCGAGCTGCTCTCCACGGCCAGCAATGGCACGCCGAGGCACTTCAGGAAGGGCCTGGGCATGTTCTCCCTCCGCCAGAACGGTCCCGTGAGTCCCCCACGCATGCTCAAGGTCGACGCACTCTTCGCAGTTCCGGGGCACCGGGTCGTCGTCGTCGACATGCGCATCGAATTCTTGACGGACTTCTTGCAGTATTTGCGTGCGCACATACTTTCAGGGATCTCCTACCGCTTCCACAAGCGCAGTGCCGCTAGTACGACCGAGTGCCCACGGATTACAGTGGAGCTCATCATGGAGGGGGACGCGACTGACATCGAGAGCATGGCGATTATGAAAGAGCTCCGCCGGCAGCACCTGCCCCCGGACACGTTCTACGCTTTCAAAAGCATCGTGGGAGCCCGGGATTCGTTGATCCTCGAGTTCGGCAGCCCCGCCTCCCTCATCTCGTTGTGGCCGTTTTGCTCCCAGCTCTTTGTCCTCGACCGTTCTCGGGCGCTGCTCTTCACGGAGGCGGCTGCCGACATTTGGAAGGACAAGATGGACGAGCTCTTCCGTCTGGACGCTGCTGGGGCTGCGTCCCGGCTGCGCTGCCGGCCCTCCTTCCACGGAGGTCGGACGATCGCGACCCCTGGAGCCACCACGATCCAGCTCGGTGCGCAAAAACGGAAGGGTGGGCGAGCGACGTCGGCAGCGGATTGCATCGCTGAGATCATCCCCAGAGGCGACCTCGGTAAGGACGATTCTCTCGTGCTGGACAAGCTCATGCAGCACGCAGCCCAGCACGCGGGCCTCAACATCACCCGGGCGGCGGACCCCGACCATCCGCGGGCGGGCGAGTACATGCACGTGCCGATCCGCACCCCTGCCTCGCCTTCGGGATCAGTGCGGGTACTGGTGAAGAGTCAGGAGGAGATCCGCAAGATCTACGCGGCCCTCCATGGCCAGTCCATCCTGGTTGGCCATGAGCACGTGGTGATGGAGGTCCGGAACGACTTGGTGGAGGTCCAGATCCAGCGGGGGGGGGACCCGAGGGTGAGGCTGTCGGTGCCGACCCCATCCTCGACTCCTTGAGGCACCGTGCTAACACTTGGGTTGGAATTCATTGCATTGACACCAGTGGCGCCCAGGTCTTTGCCACGCACGTCGCCTTTCGGATCCACTCCGAGGTCGCCTCGGGGCCGGTCGGTTTTGGCCGCGCGGCGTGGGAGAGCTCCCCGGGCACCGCTTCCACTACCAGGTCTTCTACCTCTCCTGCTTCCCGCTCTCGCTCTCGTCCCTACGAGCCGTGCCCGCGCAGACCACGTGAGGGCGGCGTTGGGGACGTTGACCACCATCCTCGGGCACCCCACCGAGCTGAACTTCGCGTTCCTCTAGCTGCCGATATTTTCACCTACGTCCCCCCCTCCCGCCGCTGATATTGTCCAAGCATGTCGACCTGCTCGCAGAACGGGCGGCGCACCATTCTCGCCAAGACGTACCACCGCAAATACGTCTCCAGCCTCATCTTCATCGAGCCTTGGAGCTACTTCATGAGAACATCGCTCTCCCTCGGCTGCGAGATCTGGATCCCCTGGCCGCGCCCATACGGCCCTTGAGAGATGGCCAATACACGGGCGACGTCACGGTCACCACTTGGAACGCGCAGGCCCTGTTCGCCTCGAACCCGGTGCGGCATGGCCTCAAGGCGGCTTACGTGCACCGCGTGATGCTCAAAACAGACATCCTCCTGGTCACCGAGACGCATGGGACGGAGACGGGCAACGCCATTTGGCGCCCTCCACCCGGCTGTTCTGCATGGTGGTGACAAGGTCCGACGGCTGGTCACTCAGGAGTCGGTTTCGTGATTAAGGACGACTTCCTCCGTAACTTCGAGCAGCCGCCGCGCTTGCACCACATATGGCGGGGCCGCGCCGCCAAGCTATGCCTTCGGGGCTCTCAGGGGGCATTGGATTTGATTGCGGTTTATTTCCCAGCTGGCTCCCACGCCAACCCGTCCGACAGCGACCTGGCAGGCATCCCGCGCAGACACAGGGTCGGCTTGACCAATTTCCCGGCCATGCGCGCGTACATGCGGCAGCTGCTGGCGAACAACGTGAAGGACAGGAACCGCTGCCTGACCGTGCTCGGGGGGACTTCAACTACGTGGCACAGGATGTGGACAGAGTCTCGCTGGCGACAGCCGTGGATTCCGGTCGTCGGGATGGCCGTGAAGAAGCTCGCTTCCCGGCCGCGGTGGCGTCGAGACATGGCTTGTTCGAGATGTTCCAAGGGGACTTCACTCACTCCTCGGCCACAGCCCGTTCGCGGCTGGACCGGATATACTTCAACCACGACGTGGCCGAGCAACTGGGCCGCCGCATCACGGCCACGGACCTCGAATGGTGTTTGGACCTATCCCACCATCGCGCTGTTCGTGTAGCACGTCTTGCGCCAGCCCGAGCAGACGATCCAGACCGCCCCCTCGCACAACGAGCACTCTTGCATAAGGAGTTCCCGAGGCGTTTGATGTTGGAGTTCAACGAGGCGTTAAAGGATAACCCTGAGGCTTCGCCGTTTCAGCAGCTCGCTTTGTACAAGTCGTCGATGCGACGGGTCGCACTCAGGCTGGAAAGCGACTTCAAGGCCATCCCTGTTGCACAGGGTGCGGAGGACAAGCTGGGGGTTGTGCTGAAAACGATCCGGGCGATCGAGGGCGGTCGGCCTGCGGAGGTTACCATATGCCTTGCGAACCCATACGACTTCGACGGCAACTTGTCCCAGAAGCTATCGCGACTACGCCAATTCGCTGTGCAACTCGCTCGAGGCCATGCCGTGGAAGAGCTTCGGAGCTCCCGGGCCGACCTCACTGGCGAGGGCGCTTTCAAAGCCCAGGTTGCACGTCAGAGAAACAATCGCTTGATTTTTCGTCTCGCCCCTGGCCGGGGCAGTTCGCTGAACGCCATTCTCAAGGACGACGGCGAGGTAACCACGGACCCTCAGGACATGGCACGCTCCCTAGGCGCACATTGGTCCCAGACCTTCCGGGCGCAGGGTATCAACGAGGAGTTGCTGGACCAGTGGCTGGAGGACGACGCAGACACCAGACCTCTCGCGGACCTGGCCAACACGCGGCTGACCCGGGTACCCCCCCGGAAGTCGCACTTTGTCCATGCCCTCAAGACCTCGAGCAACACGGCCCCCAGGCCCCGACGGAACCCCTTTCCTGGCTTGGCGCCGGTGCGCTAAGGTCTTAGCGTCCTTATTGTTAAACGCGGCGCACTACATCCACGGAGACGGCGAGACTGGCCTCACCAAGGAGGAAGCCAAGGAGTACAACGCCAGCCTGATGTTCCTCCTCCCCAAAGAGCCAGCTGGCACTCTACCGACTGGGGAGGGCTACTTCACGCCTGCGGAGACCAGGCCCCTGAGCGTGGCGAACACGGACAATCGACTCATCTCGAACGCCGTCCGTTTCGCCATTGAGCCAGCGGTCAGCCGGGGTATCCTGGAGATTCAACGAGGTTTCCTCGGTGGCCGTTCCATGCTGGCCAATCTTGTGGACATGGAGGAGGCGATGCTCCGAGCAGCGCTCAGCAGCTCAACGGGGGGAGCCCTGCTGTTCGACTTCGCGGCGGCGTTCCCGTCCATCGAGCATAAGTTCATGTCCCGCGTCTTCGACCACCTGGCATGGCCGGCGTGGCTGAGAGGCTACATCGCCGCTCTGTATACAGAAAACTCTTGTGTGATCACCATGGGAGGAGCCAAACATTGTTGCTTCGACGTCGCGAGGGGGGTCCGGCAGGGCTGCCCACTGTCGCCGCTCCTGTTCGCTGCCGCGATGGACACACTCCTTCGCAGGATCGTCCGTCTACTTCCAGGCGGTGTCCTACGTGGCTACGCGGACGACCTCGCGCTTGCAGTCGCGGACATATGGGCCTGCCTGCCGGTGGCGGAAAGGGTCTTCACCGACTTCGAGCGCGTCGCAGGGCTCTCCCTGAACCTCCGCAAGACGGTCTTCATCCCGCTCTTCCCCACGACCCTCCTGGAGGCTCGCAGGCGCCTGGCCGAGACAACCCCGCTGTGGGGAGCGTTGGAGGTCGCTTTCAGTGCAAAATACCTCGGGTATTTCATCGGGCCAGGGAGAAGCCAGCGCGCGTGGGGCGCGGCCATCAGGAAGTACCAGGACCGCGCGGAGATTTGGCGATCCCTGCACGAGGGCATGCTGAACACGGTCGAGGCGTGCCGGATTTACGTGGCGTCAGTGCTGATGTTTTGCGCGCAGCTCGACCCGCTGCCGCCGAACTTTGTGGGGATCGAAAACCGGGTGCTGCGGCGCCTGTTTGTCGGGCCTGGGGATTGGATGTCTTCTGAGCTTCTCAAAAGCCTCGCGCTGTCCGGCTTTCCCGGCGAATTCTTCGACGCCCACTCCGCATCCATTGCGGCCCGTGCACGAGTGGCCCTGCACGAGAATTGCAAGAGCGGTGGGCTTCAGGTTTCGCGCAGGGCGAACGATCTTCGGAGTCTCGCCGCGGCCGCCAACGACGCTGCAGCCCGCGCCGCCGATGTGCACGCGTGGTACCAGAGCAACTTCCTCTTCTCACTGGAGAGCGCCGTCATCCGCGTGAGCGCGGCGGCAGCGGGGGGGCACGTTTTACTTGACATCCATCATCCAGACCACCCGTGGACGGGTTGGCAGGCCAGAGCTGCGCGTCTCATCCGGCCAGACTACACCATCGCAGCTTTGGCACATATCCGTCGCAAGCTAAGCCGATGGCAAGTCCGAACACTACCCGGTCACCGGACATCGCGATGGATCCGTGTCTCCCAGGCCGTCTCGGACCTCGTCGCGCCGAGGGTCATGCGTGCAGCAGTGCGCACTGCCTGCAAGGGCTGGGCGACCGCACGTCGATTCCAGGGCCGCTCTTCGTGCGTCATGGGCTGCGCCGGGGAGGGCGCGATTGAGCACTGCGCGTTCTGCCGTTCCTACCATGACTGCTGCTCGCGGTACCTGGGCCTCCGGCGCCCGTCCATGGAACACGCTCTTGAGGACTTCGTCGGCGTTGACCGGTCCTCGGCGGCGTCGTGGGGCAACCCGGCGCTGACGGAGGCGGAGAAGAGCGCCCCGAGAGCGATATCCATCTACGCTCTGCACATGACGCACGCGCAGGCCCGCCGCGGACTGCGGGCGGCCGAGGCAGCGAACGCCTTCCGCGGCCATCTCCGCGAGGCCACGCGGTGCCACCCGAGGTCCACAGAGCTGATGGTGAGGGCCTTCGCTTCGCGGGGCGCGCGGGCAACCAGAGGCTGATTCCCATTTTTCCCTACCTTCCCCCCCTCCTCTCTTCTCGTGGTTTGCTCGGTTTCTCTTCGCAATCTTGCATGCAGTACACGTGGTGGGGCCACCTCGGCGCCTTCCTTTCGGCCCGGCGCGCGATATATAGCGTGGGAGGCAATTCGCAGGAGTAGTTCGCTCGATGCCTGTAGCTAGTGTACTTCGGGTTTCATTGTTTCCACTTTCGGGTGCGATTTATTTTCTCCGCCGTGCAACGCACGGACTAGTGGATGCGAGACTGGGCATTTTTGTATTTGCCCACTCCTCCCCTCTCTCTCCCTCCTTCTCTCCTTTCCTCCGCCGTGTCCCTCCGCGATCCCATAATATTGTGTTGGATTTCCGGCAGTGGCCGGTTGGGCCAGGCGCCAGAGGGTTACGACACAATGTATGCAACTCCGGCCCGATACGTTTTGAGGGCAATTCGCATCGCTCGCAATATTGCTTCCTACTGGTCTCACTCGGGATTGAAACCTAGATTGCATCTCAGCCTCTAGATCTTCGCCAGCGCGTGAAGTCAAAACTGTGTACAGCTTTGCTTGCGCTGCGACAGAACAATCTTCTCAAAGAGCAACGAAAGCGATCGCGGGTCGCCCGAGCATGAGCAACATGTTGCCTCAAAGTGACATTCGCGTTTTCTTGTGACAGGGATGATGGGGCCTGCGCGCAGCAGGCAACATGCCGCCCCCATAATCCCTTGCAGAAACCATTCAAAATGATCGCTCGGAGCCCACGCATGATCCAGGGCCGCAGATATCACTTTGTATTGTTTCATCACTGGGATGGTAGGGGTGGTGCTGCCATGGTTCCAGGTTCGCCCCCTGTCGGGTGGGAGGGGCTGTATATCAACAAGGAGTAGTGATGAACCCTCCCTGGGTCGGAAGATGGAATGCCCCAAACCTCCCACGCCCTAGGGGGCTCGTGGGATCATGTACCCATAGCCAACGGTGTGGGAAAATAATGAAGGCGAGCGCTGCACGCTGGTTGTGTAATGTGGTGTTCCTCCTGAGCATCGGCCTTGACTCGGGCTTCTGTTGCCCAGTGCAGGGTTGCGAGTCGTGGGTTATTTCAAAGGCTACCGCCTTTGTCGCCGACCCCAGAAACAAATGCTATGCAGGTTTGTTTGCTTTGTGTTTTTTGGCCATCGCGTGTATCGCGGCAGCCGTTGCGCTCGTTTTGCCTGGGCGATCGCGGTGGGGGGCCTGCGTTGTCGCGCTCATTGCCCAGCGCCTCTGAAAGCCCAACACAGTGTGCTGGTTTTTGGTTCGCCACAACACGTTTGCCTCGTGGTTTTGTCGCCACCGCCTTCCCTCGCGCTCAGGATTCTATTACTGCGCATCCTATCTTGCCTGCCCCGTCGTTTTCCGCAGTTGGCTTCTCCTGGGCCCTTCGCGGTGTGGGGCGTCACCACTGCGCAGCGTTTTGGTTTCCGCGAGCTTCGGTTCCGCTGCTTTTCCAACGATGAGCTGCGCGGTTAGGCAGACGTGCTTCGTGCGGGCTGCGCGGGATTTTTATAATGTGTTGCTCCAAACGGTGCTGCGCGTTTCCACATGGTTGGGCATGGTGTTTTTCGTGGGGGCGTGTTTGTGTGTGTGTGTGTGTGTATCGCAACGAAGAGGGTACGACGCAAGAGGTGCTCCTTGCTCCTCTTCGGCGCCTCCTCCTTCATTTGTTGTTCTCTGTTGTACTGCGTCCTTGATGCTTCGTGTCTTCCGCGAGTGTCTTGTCGTTCCGTCGTTTTCTGATATGCTGTGCCCTCTTGTTTCTTTTCTCCCTCTCCTTGGGATCCAACTCTGTTTTGCTCTGGCAACATGGGCGCTTTGATTTGCGGATTCCTTTCCTGGGGCCGGGTGTCCGTCCACGGTCATGGTTCGATTGCTCCAGGGTTGGGCAGCTTCGGGACAGTCGGTCTTGTGATGGGCCCGGCCTTCCGCCTGGTTGCTGCCGCTGGCGCCTGGCTGTTGCCACCAGCCGTTCCCGCGGCCGTCGATTTTTGCGCCGTCCTGCCCTCCCCCCCGATCCCAGACATCCGGTGCCGCATTTTGTTGTGCGACGTGATCCTCCCGTGGTCCGGACCCGTCCCGAGTTGTTCTTTGACGGCCCAGGGCCGGATGACGGCATCCGGAGGCCGAGAATGTAAAAAAACTCACCGGTGCAGGTTTGTCACGTCGCCAGGACCGCCAGGAATTTGGGGCGGCCGTCGTCGTCCTTCCGCGCCGCCTTTCGCTTTACACCCCCCCATCATTGGGCGGGGGCGCGCGCCTGGCTCGGGAGGCACGGTGGCCTTCGGAGCGCGGGGGTGAGGATCCGGCGCTGGAGCGGCGGTGGCGTGCGGCGGAGTGCCTCCCCTCAGCTCGTGCTGTCGGCAATGTAGGAGCAAGAGGAGGAGGCGGAGGAGGAGGACCAGTGGAAGCCCAAAAGTCATCAACGATGTTGGAATTAAGCCTCCCTCCAATCTCCCTCTCCATAGGCCCCTAAAACGGTTCATTTCCATTGAGGGAATTGCCTCGTTGGAAGATAACAGTTTGAAGACCCTGACGCGTGCCAAAGCATTGCTCTCGGGATTTCAACGCCACATATCAACCTGATTGCTGCGTCTTGACGATCCAGAATCGTGCCACATCGCCATTTGAGGAACTTCAGCACAGCGAAGCAACATAACTGTGGCGCCCGCATAATCCTGAATCCTTCCAAAACATCATTTCTGGCACGTTGATCATAGGATTCCGTGACACCGTTGCAAAGTTTCAAAATACGAATATGGGCGGCGTGAGGCCGAGCCCTCAATCCGTGAAGCTCTTGCAATTTTTTAAAACCAATGCGCGCGGCGCTAAGGCGAGAGCCACATTTTGAAAGCCACCCGCCCTCAATCTGTGAAGCTCTTGCATTTTTTCGGAGTGTGTGCGGCGCTCAGGCGAGAACCACCCTTTGAAAAGGAGCCGCCCTCAATCCGTGAAGCTCTTGCAAATGTTTAACACGAGTGTGCGCGGTGCTAAGGCGAGAGCCACATTTTGAAAACGACCCGCCCTCAATCCGTGAAGCTCTTGCAAATTTTAGAACGAATGTGCGCGGCGCTAAGGCGAGAGCCACATTTTAAAAACGACCTGCCCTCAATCCGTGAAGCTCTTGCAATTTTTAAAACCGAATGCGCGCGGCGTTCAGGCGAGAGTCGCATTTTGAAAACCACCCGCCCTCTATCTGCGAGGCTGTTGCCACTTTTTAAGGTTCAGAGTCATAGATGGTGAGGAAGTCTCAAGCGGAACGCCCGGCCCGCCCTAGAAACAGGCTTCTGGGTGCGACAGGGAGGGGTTATCTATAAGGAGAAGGAATGGAGGAGGAGGCGGAGGAGGAGGCGGAGGAGGAGGAGGAGGAGGACAAGGAAAAGGACAAGGAACAAGAAACGGACAAGGAGGAACAGGAGGAGGACGAGGAGGAGGAGGAGGAGGAGGAGGAGGAGGAGGATAAGGAGGATAAGGAGGAGGAGGAATGCGAGGTGGAGGAGGAGGAGGAGGAGGAGGAGGAGGAGGAGGAGGAGGAGGAGGAGGGGCAGGAGGGGGAGGAGGAGCAGGAGGAAAAGGAGGAGGAGGAGGTTCAGATTTCCGACCAGTACCGTAGGACCGTTCTATAAAGCCGTTCGGGGGCGTTTTGGAAGTAGCTGCGACGTCTCGTGGAGCACGTTTTGGCTGGGTCGTGTGAGTTTCTTGAGTTTCTTGGGTTTCTTGGGGCCTCAGGGGGCCTTGGAGACCTCCTGTGGGTATCTCGTGGCGGAAAGCAAAAATTGTTGCTTCGGGGTTCTCTTGAACTGTTTTGTGCGGCTGTTCTGCTGTGGGGGGTCGCAAGGACAGGGCTCTCGTGGGGTGGGGGTGCCAGAGCGTTGGTCGGTTTGGGGCGAGAAATCGTCGCGTGGGGGGTCGCAAGAAGCGGGCTCTCGTAGAGTGGAGGCGCCAGGGCGCGGTGGGGGGCGTTGGCCGGTTTAAGGCGAGAAATCATCGTGTGGTGGGTCGCATGAACAGGGCTCTCGTGGAGTGGGGGAGCCAGGGCGCGGTGGGGGACGTTGGTCGGCTTTATGCCAGAAATCGTCGTTTGGGGGGCCGCAAAAACAGGGCTCTGGTGCGGTAGGGGTGCCCGGGCGCGGTGGGGGGCGTTTGTCGGTTTTGAGCGAGACACCGTCGTGTGGGGGGTCGTTTGAGGGCGAGAAATCGTTGTGTTGTGGGCCGCATGAACAGGGCTCTCGTGGGGTGGGGGTGCCCGGGCGCGGTGAGGGGCGTTGGTCGGTTTAGGGCGAATCGTCGTCGTGTGAGGGGTCGCAAGAACAGGGCTCTCGTGAGGCGGGGGTGCGGAGGCGCGGTGGGGGGCGTTGGTCGGTGTTGGGCGAGATATCGTCTTGTGGGTGGTCGCAAGAACAGGGCTCTCGTGGGGTGTGGGTGCCGTGGCGCGGTGGGGGGCGTTGGTCGGTTTTGGGTGAGAAATTGTCATGTGGGAGTTCGCAAGAAGCGGGCTCTCGTGGGGCGTGGGTGCCGTGGCGCGGTGGGGGGCGTTGGTCTGTTTAGGGCGAGGAATCGTCGCGTGGGGGGTCGCAACAAGCGGGCTCTCGTGGGGTGGGATTGCCGTGGCGCGGTGGGGGGCGTTGGTCGGTTTTGAGCGAGACACCGTCGTGTGGGGGGTCGCAAGAACAGGGCTCTCGTTGGGTGGGGGGGCCAGGGCGCGGTGGGGGACGTTGGTCGGTTTTATGCGAGAAGTCGTCGTTTGGGGGGTCGCATTGAGAGGGATTTCGCGAGGTGGGGAGTGCGGGGGCGCGGGGGTGGGGCGTTGGTCTGTTTGGGGCGAGAAATCGCTGTGTTGTGGGTCGCATGAACAGGGCTCTTGTGGGGTGGAGGTGCTGGGGCGCGGTGGAGGGCGTTGGTCGGTTTTGGGAACAGATCGTCGTGTGGGGTATCGCGCAAACAGGGCTCTCGTGGGGTTGGGGTGCCAGGGCGCGGTGGGGAACGTTGGTCTGTTTCGGGCGAAAAGTCGTTGTGTGCGGGGTCGCAGGAAGCGGGCTCTCGCGGGGCGGTCGCAAAAACAGGGCTCTCGTGGGGTGGGGGTGCCGGGGCGCGGTGGGGGGTCTCATGAAGAGGGCTTTCGTGGGGTGGGTGCGGTGGGGGGCGTTGGTCGGTTTTGGGCGAGAAGTCATCGTGTGGGGTCCTGAAAACGAGGCTCTCGTGGGGCGGGGGTGTCGGGGGGCGGGGGGGGGCGTTGGTCGGCTTTTGGCGAGAAGTCGTCGTGTGGGTGGGTCGAAAAAAACAGGGCTCTCGCGGGGTGGTCGCAAAAACAAGGCTCTCGTGGGGGAGGGTGCCGAGGCGTCGAGGGTGCCGAGGCGCAAAAACAGGGCTTTCCTGGGGTTGGGGGTGCCGGCCGGGGCGCGGTGGGGGGCGTTGGTCGGCTTTGGGCGAGAAGTCGTCGTGTGGGGGGTCGCAAGAACAGGGCTCTCGTGGGGTGGAAGTGCGGGGGCGCGGTGGGGGGCTTTCGTCGGTGTGTGGCTAGAAATCGTCATGCGGGGGGTCGCAAAAACAGTGCTTTCGTGGGGTGGGGGTGCTGGGGCGCGGTGGGTGCGTTGATCGGTTTTGGGGCGGGAAATCGTTGTGTGGGGGTCGCAAGAAGCGGGCTCTCGTGGAGTGGAGGTTCCAGGGCGCGGTGGGGGGCGTTGGCCGGTTTAAGGCGAGAAATCGTCGTGTGGTGGGTCGCATGAACAGGGCTCTCGTGGAGTGGGGGAGCCAGTGCGCGGTGGGGACGTTGGTCGGCTTTTTTTTGCGAGAAGTCGTCGTGTGGGTGGGTCGCAAGAACAGGGCTCTCGTGCGGTAGGGGTGCCCGGGCGCGGTGGGGGGCTTTTGTCGGTTTATGGCGAGACATCGTCGTGCGGGGGGTCGCAAGAACAGGGCTTTCGTGGGGTGGGGGTGCTGGGGCGCGGTGGGTGCGTTGATCGGTTTTGGGGCGAGAAATCGTCGTGTGGGGGGTCGAAAAAACAGGGCTCTCGTGGGGTAAGCTCGTGGGGTGGGGGTGCTGGGGCGCGGTGGGGGTCCTTGGTCGGTTTTGGGCGAGAAATCGTCGTGCGGGGGGTCGCAGGAACAGGGCTCGCGTGGGGTTGGGGTGCCGGGGCGCGGTGGGGGGCGTTGGTCGGTTTAGGGCGAGAAGTCGTCGTGTGGGTGGGTCGCAAGAACAGGGCTCTCGCGGGGCGGGTGTGCCGGGGCGGTGTGTGTGTGTGTGTGTGTGTACATGTGTGTGTGTGTGTGTGTGTGTTTGTGTGTGTGTGTGTGTGTGTGTGTGTGTGTGTGTGTTGGTCGGCGTTGGGCGAGCATTTTTATTTTTGGGGGTCGCAACAACATGGCTCTCGTGGGGTGGGGGTGCCCGGGCGCGGTGGGGGGCGTTGGTCGGTTTTGGGTGGGTGCACAATGGCGAGTGTTGGTTTATTTGAGGCGTGCACTTTGGCGTCAGCTCTACAGGGCGCCATAGGCTCTTCATCTTGCCAATGACAATGAGGCTGGGGTAGCGTCTATTTTTTCGGGGTGGAGAAGAAGAGTGTAGAGGCGGAGGATTATTGTTGTAGTCCTGGTTTGCTGTCCATTGTGCTACGGAATGTCAGTGCAAGACAACGCGCTTATCAGCATCTCGGGCCGTGTACTCCCTTTGCATGCGCTTAGGGTGGGTCGCGCTTGATTGTGAGAGCGTCGCAGGCGCGTCGATTGGTTGCGCATCACGCAGCCACCCTGGATTCCACATACGTCGGCAAACAAACAATTCGGGATGCCACAGGGAGTAGAGTCAATGCGTGTCATCGTGCCTCCTGGGCAGTTTCGTCTTTCTGGTGTGGGCGGCGTGTTGCCGCATACGTACCTAGTCGACATCGTAAGCTTCGTCTGAGGCCTGATCAGACTATAACCAGGTTTCCGCGCTATCGTGGCGGGTGGCAGGTTGGGGAAGGCTTCTTAGAAGCACCCCACCTACTTGGAAGGCGCGCGTCCCTCTAAGAAACTGGTGGCTGCTGCTTAGAAGCTTTCCATGCCACGCTTCTAAGAAGTGCTTGATTTACTTCTGACTGTTTGCGCCGTGTTTCTGAGAAGCTTTTCCGAAGAGGCTGTTGTGGGGGCTTCTAGGAAGCGGCGCGCCCTTGGCTTCTTGGAAGGGCGGCCGGCGCCTTCTAATAAGCATGCTCCGTATTATATGACCGGCTCATGCCAGGCATGAGCAACCGGTACTCCAAAGTCCACCCAGGATGTTTCACCAGCCTTGTCGCCGATTGCCCCTTCTGAGGCACGGCCCAAGGTCTCCAGCATAGACTGGTTCATTTCCCTTCCGTCTCCGGCCATCTCGCCCCCATCTCGCAATATCGAATGTCGCAATATCGAATGTCTCCGCCTCGCCTCCATCTCGCCTCCATCTCACCACCTAGCCTCCGCCCTCCATCTCGCAATATCGAACGTCTCTGGCGGAGCCTTCAGTACCGCCCTGGCGCGCTCAGCGCGCCAGGGACAGGGGGGTCCAGCGCCGATGCAAGAAATCCGCGCGGACCTCCGCAAGTTTATGTTTATGCAGTTTGTTTCTTACATGATGAACGCTTCCTGTTCCCACCTCCCTCCTCCAACCCGAAATGTCAAGCGCCGTGTCAGCGGGAAAATCCGACAGAGCATTTAGACGTACTGAGTCTTGGGGTGTCTTGTCAGATCGACGGAGGCGGCCTCACTGCGAGGACCGGCATAGCCATTTCAAGGCTCCGTGCCATTGAATCACAGAGCGGTAGCTACTGATACTTTTGCATGTTGTTGCCCTCCGGGCGCGCGCAGCTTAATCATGCGGGCGACTCGAACAAACCGACTCCGACCCCCCACCACCTCTGTTCTTGGGACCCTCACCTTGCAATTTCTGAACCGAAACCGATGCTAGGTCTCTCGACACCCCCAACTGTCTGGGACCCCTGTTCTTTGGACTCCCCACCCTGCATCGGCGGCGATTTCCGAACACTACGGAAGCTGGCGAAGCTTCCGTGCCCGCTTTGTTCGCGCCTTATACAAACCGCCTTGATCATCTTTGTACGAGAACAGAAAACATCAATTCCTTCTTTACATCCTCATGTCTAGTGCGCAGACGCCCGCCCTCCGGCCCCACCGAAATGGCAGCGGCTGCGGCCCCGGTTCGACGCTTCTCATACGCAGCCCACATCCCCTGTCCAGTTCCGTCCGTTGACCATTTGGCACCTCGCATCGAGGGAAGAATCTCGCTGAACATAACCAAGATGGCGCGAGGTTTTGTTGACGCCGATCATGGTCGTGGTCCATGCCAGCCGTCGCCGATCCGCGAGGAGTATCCACGAATTATTGTTGACCAAGATGGGTTATGACCAAGATCGGCACACACGTTTCCGCGTTCAATTTCGGCCATGGCCGCGCCTCTCTCTTCCCCTCCATCTGAAATGTAGCAGCTGCCATGGCGCCTGGTGGTGTGCGCGTATACTTCGCTACCTGCAAGAATGCAATGGGTGTTGCGACGTGTCCTAGTTCTCGTGCGTGTGCAAGCGATAGTTTGCCAGACAGTCTCTCGTTACATTGACTAGCCGACGAAGCCTCCAGCGATGCACAAGACCGAGCAGCCCTTGCTTCGTCTATGAGTGGGTGTCGGAAAAAGTTGCGATATTCGTCCTCCCCCTCCCTCCTCTCTCCTACTCACCTCGTCGTCTCCATGTATCCACGTCTGACTCTGGTGCAGTCAGGCTGCCCCCCTGACCGTAGCACGAAGCAGTGGGAGGAAGAACGATCAGAAGAGAACGAGATTGGGAGGGTGACGGAGGGAGGGGGGGAAGGCGGAACAGAGAGAGGAGGGACGAATGATGCCTGACAGGGCTGGGCGTTACCTTCAGTGCGTCCACTCCGCTTGTGTAGCCAACACGTATCTTTAGAAGTAGCCCTTTCCTTTTTGACCAGTGTCGCCTTTTGAGGCCCGCAACTCGCTGCGACTTTTTTGGGGATGCCAGAGTTGTCCATCTTTTTCATCGGGCTCCTCGATCGTGTTTGCTTTCACGTTTGATGCGTACATATATAGATATTATGATGATTATATTGGTGGTGATGAAGCCGATCGTCCATCACAGAGTCAGCCGCGCCCGCGTCGCCAAGGAAATTCCGCTCATGCATCTGAGAGAAAGCCCAGTGCGCCCACGCGATGCCCCGTGCGCAGAACGATGCTTATGCACTACAGCCGAGAAACACAGCAATCGTGCAGTGTTTAAGCAAGTCAGCCCTTGCATCTTTGTCTCTTCGGCGCATCTTCATCCAATTTTACTGGCCGTGTGCCGCTTCAGCAGTCTCGGCGTGGACGTCACAGAGTCTGGCGTCCTTATTTGGAACCCTTGCTCAGCGGGCATTCCGTGTTCCTGCCCCCTTTGAAAGGCTGCGTATTCTGAGCCCAGCGCTTTCCTTGCGCCCTCCTTTGCCTTCCTCCGCGGCCGCCCTCCTCCCTTCCCCGCAGGTTTGGTGTGCGATTCATTCTGCCGTGCCCCGGCTGCTGCTGGCCGACGCTTCGCGTCCCACATCGCCGCTGGCACGAGCTGCTGCCTCGCTGGGGTCCTCTCCTTGCGGTCTGCTCTCGCGGCATCGCCCTCCAGGAGCGGCGAGCAGCTGGGAGGTCCAGCGCGACCCACTCTGCTGGGTCTCCTGCACGGGCGCAGAGACATTCCTCCGTCTCCAGGGTTCCAGCGCGAGAGCGCGCAAAGATCTCGTCGTTCGCGCTTCGCGCAACAACCCGTCCATTTCTCCTCATCCTGCTGCCTCATCCTCCTGTCTCCCGCTGAGATTATCCGCCCTCTCTCTGGTGTGGGGTCTTCGGAAGCAAAGCTGGTCCCATCCTTCTACTTATCCTCCACCTCATCCTTCTCCTCCCCCTCCCTCTCCTCCTCATCCTCTTCTTCCCTGCCTCCCTCCTTCTTCTTGTCTCCTACCTTTCCTACTGGTGGCTGTCAACAGCGCAATTGTCGCCGCTCTCGTGAGCTCCTTGGAGGTCCAGGGGAGTTGGGCCCCTCGCACATCCAGACTAGATCTCGCCGCTCCTTTGCGGGCTGCCACCCTTGCTGAGTTCAGCAACGAGAGTTATCGTTTCCGCGGGGCCATAGCATATCAAATATTTCAAATATTCATTACCAAGCAGTCGTTCGACCATATTCGTTCGGAGCATCTCCAGGTCTTATCTTGTTTTACATCATGTTCCGCGGCCCAACATTTTGAAAACGATTCCGCCCTCCGTGAGACATCATCATCCTCAAGCCTACTCCTCCACCACCCCCTCCCGCCCGCCTGATTCCGATTTCAATCTCAAATCTACTCCCCGCCGCGCCTCGCCCGCCTTCACCCCCCCCTTCATATCCAAGGGCGCCCTCGAGGGCGCGAAGTTATTCGCGCTTCGCGGTTCGGCTCCGATTCCTCCTCATCCTCCTCTTCTCCCTTGGGAGGCGGCGCGAGAGCGCGAAGTTACTTGCACTTCGCGCTTCGCGCAGCGCGAAACGCGAAGTTGGGAGCGCTTGCGTATCGCCCCCCTCCCTACGCTATTCGCTCGCCCCCATTTTAGCTACACCGGGCCCCCTGGGAGCTCCAGCGGGCGCTCCGGGAGAGTCGGGGTGCTCGCGAGGCGCTCGGAGGCGCTCGGCGGCTCTCTGAAAGCTCCTGAGGCGTCCCGGGAGCCCAGGGGTGGCCTGGGGGTGGCCGTGGGGTTCGGCACGAACGAAATGGGTACGGAAAGAATGGCAACGATGACAAACAGCAGTTCCTGTTCATTCTGAACAGGACTCGCTGTCCGCGCCGCCGCGGCTTGTGTCCATTTGGGACAGAGGCCGCTCTTGGTTTGGGACAGCATTTGTTGTTGGGCATTGTACCCATGTTTTCCGTACCCATGTCGGGCGTCCAAAGGGGTGGGCCCCGGGGCATGTCAGAAACGTCAGGTGAAGCCTCCACAACAAGTATCTTGCGTGCCCGCTCGCGTTTTGGTTTCCGAGGAGGCCTCGTCGGATTTTGTTTGTCTGAGCCCGGGGGCGGGGCCCGCCAAAAATTCTGGGGGCAGCGGCGGCCCGCCGTGGCCCCCAGATTTTTTGGCGGGCGTCCTCGGGTGTTTTTGGCGGCAGCGAGCGCGCTCGCTCGACCCTATGCCCGTCGGCAGAGCGGCGCGCGGGCCTCGCGGGCAGCCCCCCCCCTTCGCACCGTTGCCCTCTCCTCGTGTCTCTTCGGGCCTCGCCCTCCCCCCCTCCCTCCCTCCCTCCCTCCCCCTTCCTGGAGGAGGCGGAGGAAGAGGAGGAGGCGGAGGCGATGGAGGAGGAGGTCGACGACGCTCGGATGCCTTGGCGACGTCCCTTCCTCTCTCCAGCCGTTGGCGGCGGCGGCCCGTCGGTTTTTCTGCTGGCGGCGGCGGCTCGCTTCGCGTCGGCCTCGGGCGGCCGCAGCCGTGTTTCCTTTGGCGCGGGGTGACGCGCCGTGAAGTCAAGTGTGCATAGTCTGGCCTGTGGCGCGGGCCGCGGTACGCGGCTCGGACGAACGCGTGCGCTTCTCTTACTGGCCTCGAACCAATCCTTATCCCTAAGATTGACACGCCAAAAAGCGATGACGATCTTAGGGATGCGCCCTCAAAAAATAAGGGAATCCCTAAGATTGGCATCGTGATGAGGAGATGCCCAGCATAGGGATAGGGATATATTCCAGGCAGGTAATTCTCTTCGCCATTTCCTCATCTTCGCAGTCGCCCGAGCCACCCGTTGTTCACCTCTACCTTGCACTGCGGCTCAAGCGCAATGTGCCGCAGGTCCCTAGTTGAAAAACTTGGCGTTGGAAACTACTTGTTGTCATATTCCGTCCGCGGAAACGGCAACTTGGGTAGAGGAACGCAGGAGTGCCACCCGCGCAACAATCGCCACATTCGTTGCCTACTGAGAGGTTAGCGGAGTGGTGTGCTACGGTCCTACGCAAGTCCAGATTCAAAAGGTGCTCGACGGGTGAGGCCTGCACAGCCTCTGCCTCGGCCCGGGTGGGGTGAGCTGTAGTCCAGCTGAGGTTCACATCGCCTGCACGAGTCCCAAGCCTTCCCCAAACACGAACCTAGATGTCGAGCATAGAACTGCTACTCCTGATGGTCTGCTGCGGTGACATTCGGAAATGTTGGACCACATACAAGTGTTGGTTGAACAACAGCACGTTGTCCTCAATGATGGTCAGCACTACGAGCATGGCACACAAGTCGGATCTGGAAGAACTCTGATCAGTTGTGGTCAGGGTACCACAGATTCGACCAGCAATCTGGGTCTCATCCACGTGGAGCATCACCACTCCCCAGCCACACTTCCTTAGTCTCCAGTCCTTGGTATTTTTCTCCACCGAGCCATCTATGCCCCATACTCCCCCTTGATCACCGCGGAGTCTTCAAGAGCCCCAGAGGTCTACTTGAAAGCTTCGGGCGCAGGGAGTCCACCAACAACCTGATACAGGGACATACAGCCGCGAAGCCACAGATCGGGGAGGGTAACACTTTTCTCGATACGCAGTGGCCGCCTGAACGGCCAAGCTGTCCAACGAGTCGTTGGCGCAACACTTCCAAAACCTGTGCTCAGGCGTCTCGGGTTCCCGTCCGCCTCTCGGACATGTCTGACTCGCGCATTATCTTGCCTCGAAAAGCTTCGATTCAGTCCAATGTCCTCCAGTCATGGCCTGCTATTCATAATCAAGGTCTCCCCGACACTTTTACCAGAGCTTTAAGAGGACTCGAAACACCAGCGCAAGGCTGGACCCCTCCGATCAGAGTGTGTTCGGAAGCCTCTCCCCAAACCCGGTTGGATCAGGTAACTCAGAGACCTCCAGAGGCGAAACTTGAAGTTTTTCCAAGGCCCAGGGGGAGACCGAGCTCGTCAAACCACTTACGGGGGGAATCGGAAGCCCACCTAAGGGAGTGCAGGACAGCAGGCGTGGCAAAAACATGCCCTTGAACTCGCCGCAATCTGCAGTTGGCGGGCACTTCTTGAAACTGTTGGTTAGCAGCCTGCCAAACTCGAGAAAGCTTCATCCTTTCATCGGGATCAAAGGCGAGTCTCAGCTTGTGGAACATTGTGAGGTGTTCAGGCGTCAGCCTGCAAGCACCCGAGTATGACACAAGAAATAGAAAACCGTGGTCGAGCAGGGCCCCTGGGGACCACCACCCAGAGCACTGGGCAGCTTGCTCTTGAGAAACCTGCAGATGATGTGGGACAGCCCAACAACCTGATGGCCCCAGGACCTGACGGCACGAACACGTGGCTTGAACATGATCGCCGCTGTTTGAAAGATTTTGGTCTAGTTCAAGCGCCTTCCTATTTCAATACTCGATATGTTTTGGCTGTGTGTTGTAATTCTCTGGGCTGGCCCGAACCCAATCGGCTTCATCCGCTTTCCTACTTCGTGTTTCTACTTACTTCTGCCGACCGGCGTGTAACCTTCGCAGCCCGCCTTCTGGCTTTTTTCTTCCGCTTGGCAACCGCATTCAGCCTCCGCCTCCTTCAGCCGTAGTCGTGGACCCCAGATCTTTGGTGTGACATTGGATGGGAAACCCAACAGCACGGAGCTGGTTGCTGAGCAGCAGCTGGAACACTTCGAGCAAGGAGTTCTCCCCCCCCTCACCTTGCGGATTCTGGGAGATGTCATCTACATATGCACGGGAGCAAACTCGACGGACATCCCCCTCCAGGGTATAAAGACAGGCTTCCAGGGCTGCGCACACAATGTAACACAGTGCATACTGTGAGGACAGCCAGGAAGGACTCCCCTCCCCGCCTCTATCATCCTGACACGTGTCCTTCGATCTCCAGCATCCGACGAGATGCGTGAATCAGCATCACAAGATAAAGGAGGTGGGGTGGGGGGCAGTCCACCCGCCTGGCACACTGATTCAGCTTCCTTGGGTTGACCGTGCCAACGAACTTCTGAAGGCCCAAATGGAGGCGATCGACGCAGTACCCTCGTGGAGGGGGAGCGCATGGTACAACTCATAAGGTTGGCTTTCAACGCAGACGAAAATTTAACAGCAGAGTTTCAAGCAGCCGCGTGCTCCGACGTCCAGGCATCGATACCCCTACCTTTGTGCTTGGCGCACAGCCTATGCCCCGTGGGACATCTGCACTGGCCTTTCGTCGGTCCGCTTTTTGGGAAGAATCGCAAGATGCCCAAGCAACACTTGGTTCGGCGAAACCATAGTGGCCTCGCAATAACAAAATAAAGAGATTGAGATCGGCGCTTCTTGCGCAGAGCAGGGAAGGTCCAGCCCCGGGGCGCCACCCGTCGACGCCAACAGCCGTGGCAGCGGGGGAGGAACCTGCAAACTTGCACATCGGCCACCTCGAGCAGGTCAAGTCCGTTAGCCATCTCAAGATCCAAACCCTTCAGTTCAGCCAAAACATCATCAGCAAGCCTAAGAGCTTCTTATTTAGAAGCAACCAGAACTGGTCCTGGAAATCGGCCCGACATTGCATCATCTCCTCAGGGAGGTGCCTGATTTCCCACAGGGTCGTACAGAACTCAACTCGAACTTGACCTTCCCGTTTTCAACATCTTTTAGCACCATAAGGGATGGTTTTGCCTCGCCGGGACTGAACGCCCTTCGTGGAGGACTTCTTAGCCGCAGCCCAAGCTCGCTTAAGCACCTCAGTGGCAACTTGAATCAGGCGATCAACCTCGGCAGGGTCAGCGAGCGCACCCTCGGTGACATGGTCGGACCACCGCAGGACGAGCTGAGCCTCAGGCAAAGCTTCGGCATGCTCGGCGACTCGGGGGAGGAGGCCCAACACCAGTGCCGCCTCGCGGCACTGCGGGGCCAGACGCCCAACACCACCCCCTCCTCCTCCTCCTCCTCCTCCTCCTCCTCCTCCTCCTCCTCCTCCTCCTCCTCCTCCTCCTCCTCCTCCTCCTCTCTCCCCCTCCCCCTCCCCGAGAACCGGGGCGCTCAGGCTACAAATGTTAGGCATTGAATGCAGCTCGACGTGCGACGACGGCGGGCTGGTCAGCGAGCGAAAAACGTCATAAAATAAACTTTTTCGCTGTCGGGGGCGCCTGTCCCTGGGCGGCTGGAAAGTTTATACCCCTACGGTGCCACCGTAAGGGTATAAACTTTCCAGCCGCCCAGGGACAGGCGCCCCCGACAGCGAACAAGTTTATTTTATGACGTTTTTCGCCCGTTGATCTGGGATGGCCCAGGCCGATCCTCCGAAACACCACGCCGACCCTGACGCCCAAGGGAGGTGCGCAGCTCGAACGGCTTGGCAGTGATTCACTGCCAAGCCGTTCGAGCTGCGCTCCTGGTCCTTTCCTCCAGATGCCTCGACGCTTCGCCGCCGCTGCGCCGCTGCCCTTCTCCGCGAGGCTGCTGTCTTCGGGGCCCTCTCTCGCTTCGGGAGGGCTGTCCCGCGGCGGGGCTGCGGCCGCGCGAGCGCCGTGCCACTCCCGGCTTTTGTCTTGGGGGGGTCCCTTCGACGTGCTCTCGCCTGGGCCTCCTCAGCAGTGAAGTGTGACCAGGAGGCCAGCTTCGGGCCCCTGTGCGGACAGTGCCCGCGTGCACCTGGTTCGAGTTCGAAATGACCTTCTTCCTCGATGTGTATCCACATCTGGCCCTGACGCAGCGCTGCTAGCTCCATCGAGCATAATTTCTCAGCAGCCCTTGGTCATCAAGTATTGCCACGGCACCTGCACATCTAGATGTTCCGCAGCATGTGGGATGATATTCTCACTCTGAACGGGAGAGGCGGTAACATCATGATACGATTAATTTCCAACCACCTGGTGCACGTGCTTCTCCCAAGGAAGATCGGGTCCAAACCGCTCGGGGAGTTCGTTCGGCTTCATCATTTTTTCAGATGGTTTGATTGAGCACCTTGTGGGCAATCAGGAGGTTCAGGCAGCCGGGAGTCTTGAAGGGAGACGGCTCGTGCGCACCAACCTTTACAACACAACCCCACCAACACCAAGGTATGTCAAGGGGCCGCGAAAACTCAGCAACCCCTTTCATCTTGGACATACTTCCCCCGAGAAGCCAATGCACGAGACAAAGTAGGGAACCCAAATCGCCACTGCGACCTGTGAGTGTTCAGCTCCCAGAGTATCTGACCTTTCCCGGAGACCAGATCTTGAATTTTGCCAGCGTTAGCACGATAACGTTTCGACATACATACTCGTGCGAACGACCATCCCGACAGTGCCGTGAGTCCCGCCCGAACAAGCTAGATTCCTCGCCTGGAAGTGTGGCCGCCGACGCATGGCAGCTCACTATCTCTTAGCAGCGGGGAGTGCAGGCGCCTGCAGATGGTGCTCACAAAACAGGACACAGTCGGCATGCAGAAGCAACATCTTTTGCAACAGCCGACCTCGAGGTGATGTTGCATATTATGAGCGGCATACCTCCTGCTACCTTTCTCGGGCCGGTGTGCGCCTTATGATCGTGAGGCTGCGTGCTACCCAAATTGCGGAGCCACCAGCACAGCGGCAACGGCAGCCTTGAACACATTTTGAAATTGAGATTTGACATCAATTCTGGCCATTCGTACTCGCTTGGGCGTCTTGCCTTTTACTTTGGCCAACATGAGGTTCTCAAGTTTGTCATGCTCCTGAGGGATGGGCACCGCCTCGCATCCTGTCATGCGAAGGTTTCGCAGCTCGTCTGGCTCCTCTTCTCTTTCGCTACCAACATCATTGCCATCGCCACTGGCACCGTCGTCGACCTGGTGGACGGCATCGTCTATGATGTTGAACGTTCGCCAGAGGGGACGGGGGAACCGACGCTCATGGCGCCGCTTGCCAAGCTCCTCCTCCGACGTGCTAGCGAAGCCGGGCGGGCCCACCTGCACAAACTCCACAGCTTCAGCAGGACGAGGGCCAGCGGCACCAGCTTCACGCCGAGCGCCATCCCCATTTGCACCGTCGCCAGGAGGATGTGGCCGAGGAGGAGGGCCCGCCGCCTTGTGCGCCGCCTGGCGAGCTGCATGGGGCGCCGCCTGGGGCGCGGCGGGGGGCGCAGCCTGCCGCGTCACTCGGGCACGGGACTTCCTCCTCATCGGCCTTGCGGATCTCTTCGTTGCTGGCCTCCACCCCACTGCTCGGTCGAGAAATCCTGCAGGGTTCGAGCTGCTTCCCGTCGATGCGTCTCAGCTCCTTCTTGTGTCGTTTCACTCGCGAACAGGGCGTCCGTAGCTCCATCCAGGTGAACAATATGATAGTGCATATTCGTTTTCCTATGCTCGGCCTCCTGCAAACACCTGCGTACGTGGCGAGATCCCACACGCGTTTGGCAATCTTCGTGTTCTCGGTGTTTGCTGCAGTCTCCCATTGGGCGGCAGACAACACGGGGTCGGGCTCGCGGAGGGGCATGAGTTCGCTGAGTTTTGCTTGCGAGTCGGAGCGCCAGGTCAAATATTTAACCGCTGCTTTTCGAGGAACGAAATAGATTCTGCCAGACTTCAAGCAGTCGTGTCTGTCGCGGGCTAGCGGTCTCCATCTCCCCCCTGAGGAATCATCGCCTGGAGCCAATCTGGCAATGGAGGGAGTCGGAGGAGGAGGAGGAGGAGGCGGAGGAGGAGGAGCAGGATGAGGAGACGGAGCATGCAGAAGGAGCAGGGAGAGGTTGGACGGGGGGACATGACACAGGCATGAGGATGAGGATGAGGAGGGAGGAGGGGGGAGGAGGAGGAGGAGGAGGAGGAGGAGGAGGAGGAGGAGGAGGAGGAGGAGGAGGAGGAGGAGGAGGAGGAGGAGGAGGAGCAGGAGCAGGAGGAGGAGGAGGAGGAGGAGGGCGAGGAGGATCCGTAGCCATTTTGGCTCAAGCCGTCGGACGCGCCCCCGGGGTTCAAACTGGCTCGTCATGTGCGACCGGTCTGCTGCTGCTGGAGGTGTTCCGGACTTGGGAATGGCGCGGGAGGGCGGAGCTTTTCTCCGCCCAGTGCGCTCTGCCGAGGCCCGCCGGGCTTCTCGGGCATGGGCGCGTTGGTCCGCTGACCGTGCCGTGGCCAAGCGCGTGGAGGAGCTGCAGGCCGTCCGCGGGCAGCTGGCAGCGGCGGAAGCGGCCCTGGATTACATCGTGGGGGATGCGGAGGTGGCACAGCGTCTCCGCGCACTTTTGCCTGCCTTCGTGGCCGCGCTCCACGGGATGGAGCCCACCTGGCTGGAGAAGCTGCGGCGCAATGTTGCGCTCCACGCCGAGGCCCTCGAGATCGACGTGGCGTTGGCAGGCGCCCGCGAGCTTCGCCGAGCACAGCGTGGGCCTCGCCTCGAGGTACGGCGCGCGGGAGTCGGCCGCGCCCCCACCAGCCTCTCTGCTGATGCGGCGGAGTTCGTCCCTGGCACCTGGGAGCTGCTGCCCGTGGGGCCCTCCGTCCACGTCGTGCAGGAAGACTCCGAGATCCACGAGCTCTCGGACGCGGAGGCTGCGCAGTTTCCTGTGCTGGGGTCCCACCCCCCCAGTACGGACGGCTCTGAGGGTGGGGCTGCTGCGCAGTTTCCTGTGCTGGGGTCCCACCCCCCCAGTACGGACGGCTCTGAGGGTGGGGCTGCTGAGGCTGGGGTCCGCGCCACGGATGCGGATCTGGCGGTGGTCCAGCAGTTGCGCGCCCAGACAGTCGGTGCCATCAACGCCAAGCGGATATCGAGGAGGCGCAAACTATATCCACAGCCGTTCAAGTGGAAGCTTGCCAGGCTGGGGCGTGAAGGATGGCCCGTGACTGTGGAGACGAAAGGTGAGGCGTCCTGCAACCAGCAGTGACCCTCGTGTACTCCTTGCCAGCCGTGGCGTGGTCCGTCGCCTACTCGGCCGTGGGGCTCGTGCCTGGCATGGAGGTGCACTTGGGGGAGCCCGTCGTTGCGCCGTCGTGTTCCTCTTCTGATCCGCTCATGTTCGGGCCAGTCTTTCAATGAGGGATTGGGTCCGCAGAGGCTCCAGAGGCTCCAGAGGGTGAGGAGGAGGGGGGGGGGCGAGGAGGAGGAGGAAGAGGAGGGGGAGGAGGAGGAGGAGGAGGAGGAGGAGCAGGAGGGGGAGGAGGGGGGGGGGAGGAGGACGAGGAGTAGGAGGGGGAGGGGGGGGGGGGGGGAGGAGGGGGGAGGAGGAGGAGGAGGAAAAGGAGAAGGAGGAGGGGGAGGAGGAGGAGGAGGAGGAGGAGGAGGAGGAGGAGGAGGAGGGAGGGGGGGGGAGGGGGAGGAGGAGGAGGAGGAGGAGGAGGAGGAGGAGAAGAGGAGGAGGATGAGGAGGAGCAGGAGGAAGAGGAGGAGGAGGAGGAGGTGGGGGAGGAGGAGGCATGGGGAGGCAGGGTGAAGAGGGGTGGATGACGGGGGGGAGGGGGGGAAGAATACGGAAGAGGGATGGAATATTATTGCGGGATGACGGGGGGGAGGAGGAGGAAGAGGGGGAGGAGGAGGGGGAGGAGGGGGCAGGATGTGGAGGAAGACGACGAGGAGGCGGAAGAGGAGGAGGCAGGAGGAGGGGGCAGGATGACGGGGATGCAGAGGTGAGGACGAGGAACGCGAGGCGTAGGAGGAGGCGGAGGTCCCAAGGCGCGTCGTTAGTTAATGTCGCAACGCAACCTCCCTCCCAAACTCATTTCTTTCGCACGCCCCTGCGTTACCGTAGTTCTATCGCGGGAAATGCCCCATTTGGAGACAGCCGTCTGATAATTCTCAATCGTGCCATAACTCAGCACCCGGGACTTCAACGTCGCGAATCAAAACAATTGGTGCGCTTTGGCAGCGCCCCTAAGCCTGCCCAACAACAAGTCCTTTGGGTCCCACATTGCGAACCATTCTGACTGTTGCGTCCTGGCCATCCTAACTCGTGCCAGAAAACCATTCCGTGGACTTCAACGTTACGAATATTTCACACTGCTGCATGGATGTCAGAATACGATGCGCGTTGCACAAGCGAACATTACATTCTGAAAAGGAGTTGCCCTCCATCCTTGAAGCGTCTGCAAGTAAGGTGGACGAATCTGCATGGCGCGAAGGCGGGAGCCACATTTTCAAGCAGGACTTTCCGTTCACACTGTGTCGTTGCAAGCGTCCCCGATGAACGCGAATGCGCGTTGGGGTGAGGCGAGAGCCACATTCTGAGCACGACCCGCCCTCCACCCTTGACACTGTTGCAAGAGCTCAATACGAATGCGCGTGGCGCTAATGCGAGAGCCACATTTTGAAGCCAACCCGCCCTCAATCCGTGAAGCTCTTGCAGTGTCTTGACACGAATGTGCGCGGCGCTCAGGCGAAAACCACCTTTTGAGAAGGAGCCGCCCTCAATCCGTGAAGCTCTTGCAAATGTTTAACACGAGTGTGCGCGGTGCTAAGGCGAGAGCCACATTTTGAAGCCCACCCGCCCTCCATTCTTGAATTTGCTGCAAGCGTCGAACTTCAGGGTCAGAACTGTTGAGGGTGTCTCTGGCGAGACGCCCAGTCCGTTTTTTTACCGACATGTGAGGGATCGACGCGGTATCAGGAAAATGTGTGGAGGAGGAAGGAGAGGATAATGATGAGGAGGAACAGGCAAGAGGAGGGGCAGGAGGAAGAGGAACAGGCAGGAGGAGGAACGGGCGGATGATGAGGCAGGAGGAGGAGGCACGATGAGGGATGGGGAAAGCGAACCAGTAGGAGGAGGAGGACGAGGAGGAGGATGATGAGGAGAGGACGGAGGCAGGAGGGGCATGAGGCGGGAGCAGACAGGAGGAGGAAACGGAGGAGGCAGGAGGAGGCGGCAGAAGGAGGAGGAGGCAGGAGGAGGTGTACGCGGGAGCGGCAGGGGTGATTGAGGCAGGAGGCGGAGGACGCGGGAGAGGGAGGGATGGGGAAGGGAGGAGGGCGATATTGGGGAGGAGGCGGATGAGCAGCAGGAGCAGGGCGGGCGAGGTGGATGCATCATGAAAAGGATGAAGTAGGAGGCGCAATGATGAGGGAGAGAAGGAAGGGGAGGAGAAGGAGGAGGAGAAATTGGAGCAGGAAGAGGCGGAGGAGGAGGAGGGGGAAGAGGAGGAGGAGGAGGATAGGTGCCTCCAGGACCACAACAGCCACACAGGGACGACGACTATTCTCGTGCTAACTGCGGAGATACTTATTCGGGGTACTACCGTCGAAGCATTTTTTTGTTCGTTCGGCGGGGGGGCAGTCTTGAGCCGCCTTTTCCAAGCCGTCTTCACGGCTTTCCGATTTTCCGGCGATCCGATGCGGCCCGATGCCTGCGTGGCGCTGCTGTGCATGCTGCCGTCTTGGCGTAGCCGATGCGATTCGATTTCGACTGCGCGCCGATGCGGCTCGATCCGACGCATTATCTGGTTCGACCAGATTTCCCTTTTCGATGCAGACTTATTCTGCCACATCGTACCAGATGTTAGTCTTCGCAGTGTTCGGCTTCCTGGGACAATGGTTTCATAAGTGGGGCCATATATGTCCCTAGGAAGGGGTCGGGTTCTCTGGGGACCCACGTGAACAACCATACGTCTTCGGAGCTGTTGCCCTCGGTGCCGCCGCCACCGTCGTCCTCATCATCGTCGTTGTCGTCGTCATCGTCGTCTTTGCTGTCCGACGAACACCTTTGAGGTGCGGACGGCACAGCTCGGGAGCGCCCTTTTCGCCTCCCGTGGGCGCGCTGCCCCCGCGCCTTCAGCTGAGCTTCGACACCAAGTCGTTCATGTCCGAGCGCGTAGACAGCAAGATCAGCGCGAGGTACGACATAGAGGCCGCGCCTTGTGCGAGCCTGGAGGAGGACGAGGAAGCGGAGGAGGGCGATATAGAGGAATGGATGATGATGACGATGATGACGATGATGACAATGACGATGACGATGACGATGATGATGGTGATGGTGATGATGAAGATGATGATGATGATGATGATGATGATGATGATGATGATGATGATGATGATGATGATGATGGTGGTGATGGTGATGGTGATGGTGATGGTGATGGTGATGGTGATGGTGATGGTGATGGTGACGACGTCTACGACGATGACGATGACGATTGCGATGGCGATGGCGATGTTCAGAATGCTGCTGATGATGATGTTGGTGGTGGGGGTGGGTGGTGAGGATGATGGTGCTGATGCTGATGCTGATGATGATAATGATGATGATGATGATGATGATGATGATGATGATGATGATGATTATGATGATGATGATGATGATGATGATGATGATGCTGATGCTGATGCTGATGATGATGTGATCGACGATGGGGACGACGACGAGGAAGCAGAGGAGGGCGATCTAGAGAACTGGAATATGTTGATGGAGCAAATACAGAAGTCGATGGCGATGGGTTGATGATGATGGTGGTGATGATGGTGCTGATGATGACGACGACGACGACGATAACGATGGCGGCATCGATTACGATGACGATGACGATGGTGATGATGATGCTGATGACGGTACTGATTATGAAGATGATGTTGCTGATGATGATGACAATGACGTCGATGACGATGGTGATGGCGATGGTGATGGTGCTGCTGATGATCAGGGTGATGATAATGCTGATGGTTATGCTGAAGATGATGCTGCGTGTTACGATGTTGTTGATGGGGATGATGATGCTGATGATCATGATGACTATGACAACGGCGACGATGATGCCAATTATGATGCTGATGACGATGATGATGGTGGTGACAATGATGATGACGCTGGTGATGATGATGATGATGGTGGTCATTACGATGAGGAAGGGTGCTGCTGATGATGCTGATGATGATGATGATGATGGTGATGATGACCTTGACGATGACGACGACGATAGCGTTGGCGATGGCCATGTTGATGGCGATGATGAGGCTGCTGATAGTGACGATGACGATGATTAGGTTGCCTTTGCTGATGCTGCTGATGATGATGATGATGATGGTGAAGATCAAGACGGCGACGCCGATGTTGGTGGTGATACTGATGTCTACTATGCTGCTGATGATGGCGACGGTTACGATGACGATGAATACGGTGAGAACGGTGGCAACGACGACGATGATGATGCTGGTGACGGTGTTGCTGACGATGATGGTGGTGATGATGATTGCGATGACTGGTGACGGTGATGGTGACTGGTGATCATGATGACTGATGGCTGCGATGCTGATGGTTCACCATGGTACGAGTATGGTGATGATGATGGGACAATTATGATGAACTCGATACTGGTGATGATACTGGCGATGCTTATGATGGTGACGGTGGCTATGCTGATGGTTATTGTATACGGATTCCGATGCCAATGTTGATGATGCTTATGCTGCTGTTGTTGATGATCACGATGATGACGATGATGAGGATGACGGTGATGCTGATGATGCTGAGGATGATGCTGATTACGATTATGACGACGATGCTGCTTGTAAGGCTGATGATGCTGATACGTATGATGATGATGCTGATACTGATGCTGGTGCTGCTGATGATGGTGATGATGCTGATGTATGAGACGGAGAAAGATCTCGATTGCCTCCACCTCCTCGGCCGAGGCGGAGGATGAGAGAGGAAATACGTGAGGTGTTTGAGCTCTTGTTCGCGCTTCTGTATTTCGAGGCCTAAGGTTTCACTGGGGTCCACATCCTCCTCCTCGATCGTCCCCACTTCAGCCGAGGAGGAAGATGAGAGAGAACATGTGGGCGGTGCTTGAGCTCTTGTTCGCGCTTCTGTGTTTCGGGGCCCAAGGGCTCAGTTGGGGTCCTTCTCCTCCTCCTCGATCGCCTCCACCTCGACCTCCTCGGCCGAGGAGGAGGAGAAGTAGGAGAGAAACTGTGGGCGGTGCTTGAGCTCTTGTTCGCGCTTCTGTGTTTCGGGGCCCACGGGCTCGGTGGGGTCCTCCTCCTCTCCTCCCTCCTCCTTCTCGATCGCCTCCACCTTCTCGGCCGAGGAGGAGGATGAGAGAAACTGTGGGCGGTGCTTGAGCTATTGTTCGCGCTTCTGTGTTTCAGGGCCCAAAGGATCATTAGGGTTCTCCTCCCTCCTCCTCCTCGATCGCCTCCACCTCCTCGGCCGAGGAGGAGGATAGGATGAGAGAGGAAATGCGGGTGGTGCTTGAGCTCTTGTTCGCGCTACTGTGTTTCGGGTTCCAAGGGATCATTCGGGTTCTCCTCCTCCTCCTCGATCGCCTCCACCTCCTCGGCCGAGGAGGAGGAGGAGGAAGAGAGAGGAAATGCGGCGGTGCTTGAGCTCTTGTTCGCGCTTCTGTTTTTCGAGGCCCAAGGTCTCATTGGGGTCCTCCTCTTCCTCCTCCTCCTCGATCGCCTCCACCTCCTCGGCCGAGCAGGAGGATGAGAGAGGAAATCTGGGCGGTGCTTGAGCTATTGTTCGCGCTTCTGTGTTTCAGGGCCCAATGGCTCAGTGGGGTCCTCCTTCTCCCGTCGGTCGCCTCCACCTCCTCGGCCGAGGCGGAGGATAAGAGAGGAAATGTCGGCGGTGCTTGAGCTATTGTTCGAGGCCAAGAGATCATTAGGGTACTCCTCTTCGGCCGGGGAGAGGGATGAGGCTTTTCCTCCTGGGCCGAGGAGAGTACTGAGGGTGTTTTTCACGGAAGGGGCTTGGTCCCAGGGTCCTCGTCTAGTTTGTTCACTGTCCCTGGTGCCACGTTGGGGTTGGGCTGGCGAGCTTTCCCCCGATGAATAACGAGGAACTGGTGGGCCAGCGGATTTATGTCTAAGGATGTCTCGAGCGAACCGCTGGCTCCTGAAATTCAGAAAAATATTTCAAAGAGTGAAGTCCATGTTGTCGTTCACTGAGGATGTCTCGAGCGAAACGACTGCCCCGCAGAATTTGATACATGTTCAAGTAATTTGGCCTTAATTCCTCAGTCTTTTACGTGTGGTTCAATGGGTTGGTCTCAAATCCTCTTGTATTAAAATGTGTCCATCGATCGGTCTACAGTTGTCGCATATAATTGTCTAACATTCTATGTGCTGATGTATGTGCCCATACATTGGTTCAAATCCTTTGTGTTTTACGGATGCTCCGATATATTGGTCTCGCATCTTGTTTTGTGATAGCGCATTCAGAGCTGTTTGTTTTGAAGCAATGTATTGGTTTCAATTTAAGTATGTCCCGCGGCATTTCTCTCACATTGTTTCCAGTGTTCTTTGAATGTTCAAATCTACCAGTCTCAAACACTGTTTGTGTCGTATGTCTGTTTCAGTAGATTGGTCTATTGTCTTGTTTGCTTCACGCATGTTCTTATGGACTGGCCTCGAGTCTATCCAGAGGGTCCCTGGAGGCGAAGACCTTCCAGGAGCTGCCTCCTCCAATTCCCGCCTCCGCTCGCTCCAAACCCCATCTGCGCAGCCTGCGCCCTCCGCCCCTCCCGCCTCCTCCGGCGCGCCGCCAGAACCGGGCCATCGGCGCGGGCGGCTTCGGCAAGGCGGGCGCAGCCCCGTCCCGCCCCGAGGCTGTGCCGTGCGCTGCCGCGGCGGGGCCCGTCCTGGGCCCGCCGGGAAGGCCCAGGGGGCCGCGTGCGAGTCCTGCCCCCGCCCCCCACGATTTCTGGCGGGGAGGGCGGGGTTCTCCTCGCTCGGGAGCTCCCGAACGAAGTGAACCCCACCCTCCCCCTCAGAAGTCATGGGGGGCAGGGGCAGGGTTCGCACGTCACCCCTGAAGGCCCTCCTCTCCGGTGTTCATTGGCCTTCGGCGTGCCCCCTCGTCGCAGCGCCTGGGCGCAGCTCCGAAAGCCGGGTCCGGCCTGGGCCCCTGCTCTGGGCCTTTCCCTCCTTTCTCATCCCTCCTCCTCCTCCTCCTCCTCCTCCTCCTCCTCCTCTTCTCCTTCGTCCTCCTCCTCGGCCCCCTCCCTCCCTCCCTCGCTCTCTCGTTCCCTCCTTCCTCCCTCCCTCGCTAACTCGCTCGTGGGGAGTGGGATGGGGGGGGGTGCGGCAGGTGGGCGGGGAAGAAGGAGGACGGGAGCAAGGGAGGGGAGGGACGGGGGATGGGCCAGGAGGGAAGGCATGGGGGGAGGCGGGTGCGTGAAGGGCATGGCGGGTGGGAGGGGGAGGGCGGGAGGGATGATGTGGCACGGAGCCAAGGAGAGAGCGGGGGAGGACGGGACGAAAAGGAGGTGGAGCAGCAGCAGGAGGAGGTGCAGCAGGAGCAGCAGTGTTTGTCAGGCTGTCCGGAGCGTTGCCGTAGCACCTGCCTGCACCCAAAGCGGACGAGACGGCGCTCGACCTGGAGGACTCGCGATTGAGCGGCCCGCCGCTTTGCGGGCCCGCTCTGGCAGCTCCGGGGTAAGTAATGGTGCGCGCCTGTTTCATGGTTTCATGGATTTGCGCTTTCACGTAACAGCAGCACCAGGGGAGCGGGGCCTGGCTTTGTTGTACTTGTGGTTTTGTGCAGTCAAGGTATTGCCACAGGCAGGCTCGGGTCAGGAACGAGCACCCCTTTCGGCCCCAGCAGTGCCGAGACGCACGAGTTTGTGGTGCCAAGGGACACTTCGAGGAAACGCCCAAGCAACCTCGAGCCCTCTTGGGACCCTCTTGGCCCGTCTTGGGGCCCTCCGGCCCGCGGAAAGATCTTACGGCACGCCCCAGGAGGCACGCGGCAGGCTCGCCCTTGAGAGGCCTCTTGGGGCGTCTTCGGGGTGGTGTGGGCCATCTAAATTGTTGCCATATTGGATGGTCTTGAGGTCCCTCTGGTCCGTTGGAACCCTTCTGGAGCCACCTTCGAGGGTATTTTGGGCATTTTGGCGGCCATACAGGGTCGGTCGATGCGGAGGCTACGCGGGCCCCGGAGGTGGGCTGACGAGCTCGTGCACCCCCCCCGCCCCCCGCCCTCTGTTTCACCCACCCAGTACAGCGCTTCGTGGCCCCATAGGGGGCTCCACCGAAGGTCCCAGTGGCACCGCCCGCACGCGTCCGCCACCACCCAACACGGCCTTTGCTCCCTGCGTTTCACCTACCCAGTACAGCGTTTCGTGGCCCCATAGGAAGCTCCACGGAAGGTCCCAGTGGCACTGCCCGCACGCGTCCGCCACCACCCAACACGGCCCTTGCTCCCTGCGTTTCACCCACCCAGTACAGCGTTTCGTGGACCCATAGGGAAAACCACCGAAGAAAATATTCACAATTGCGGTACACACAACTGCATATGGTTGGGTCTTTCGCCAGGCCAACTTCCATGTTTTTGGCTTCTCGCGTTTTCGAGCTTCCAATGGTCCAAGCGCCGAAGAGGCTCCCAAGACCACCCAAGAGATCCTCATGACGGCCCCAAGCCTGGCCAAGAAGGCTCCAAGATTGCCGAGGAGGCGCCCAGGACATCCCCAGACCACCCCAGAACAGGCCCAAGATGGGCCCAAGAGCGGGAGCAGGAGGCTTCAGAGACCTCCGAGAGGCCTCCGGGACCCCCCAGAGGCCCCCAACACACCCCCGATCCCTGAGAGGCCCCAACGAGACCCCGACAGCCCAAGAGAGCTGCGAGAGCCGTCCCGAGAGAGCCCAAAGAGGGTAAACTCGTTGATTTCCCATGGTTTTTCTAATGTGTTTCGCCTTCTCACGTTTTCCCGCTTTCAACCCTCGAAGATCGAGGATGTTTTTTTTAAATCGAAATTTCCAGAATTCCATTTTTTTGCAAAGTGGGACTCCTACTCGAGGGTCCCACGCATCCCCTGGCATCTGGCCGGTATCGCGCCTCCTGGCTTCCCGGGGGGAAGACCCCAAGACGCCGAAGGACAGCCCATGACGACCTCAAGGAGCCCCCAGAACGTAAAGAACGGCCCAACACGCTCCCGCGCAGCCCGAGACACCCTTCCGGCGGCTCTCCAGGCCTCCAGGAGGCCTCCAGAAGCTCCAGGGGGTCCGGAAGATCCCACACCCCTGAGGGGCCCGGCTAACAAAACCCGCGAGGCATAAACAAAAGACAGCGCCGAACAGCGCCGAGGAACTGGAAAAGCATTGAAATCCCACAATTCTTTTTTTTGTTGTTTTTCCAAGTTTGGCCCCTGGTCTACTCTTGCATAACAGACCACAATTCAGACCCCCCTCACCTCCCCCAAAAAAACCCAGGAAGCCATTGAGGGCCCCAAATCGTTGAATACCTAAAGGAAATTCTTCACGCTTCGCGTATCCCCACCAGCCCATCTCAAAACAGCCACTCTAGCGAAGCATGCCGACAGTCGTGTTTTCAGGCGTGTTTCCGCCTGCCCCCGCATATCTCCCCTGTTCCTCCTTCCTCCCGCCTCCTTGTACATCCTCCTTGTGGTGGGAGCGGGAGAAGGACGAGGCGGAGGAGAAGGGAGAGAAAGCGCTCCTCGTGGTTTGAGTCGTTCGGGCTTCTCGTCCTGGTGTGAGTCGTTCGGGCCCTTCTTCCTGGTGTGAGTCGTTCGGGCTCTTCGTGGTGTGAGTCGTTCGGGCTCTTCGTCCTGGTGTGAGTCGTTCGGGCTTCTCGTGGTGTGAGTTGTTCGGGCCCCTCGTCCTGGTGTGAGTCGTTCGGGCCCCTCCTCCTGCCCGTCCAGAAACGACGCCCAGGCGAGTAGAGGGTCGTCCTGATGGGCTTTTCGGCGTCTTGGGTGCCTCGGGGGGGCCTCTTTGGGCCGTTTGGGATCCTCTTGGGGGCCTCCTGGGGGCCTCTTGGGGCCATCTTGGGGCCTCTTGGTGCCTCCTGGGCGCTTCTTGGGGCCATCTTGGAGGACATCGATCAAAGAAGAGGGGAGCTTTATTTAGCGCTGCCCCCTCAGAAGGCCAAAATGGGACCAAAACCTTAGTAAAATCAATGATTTTGGCTTGAAAGAAGAGGGGAGCTTAAATTAGCGCTGCCCTCTCAGAAGGCCAAAATGGGGCCAAAACCGTAGTGAAATCAATGATTTTGGCTTCAAAGAAGAGGGAGGGTTTTTTCTCCCCCCCCCGTCGGGGCCAGAATCCTCGTGAGGGGTGTCGTTTTTTAGCTCTCCCAGGAGTCGAAAAAAAAAGACCCCTCCAACCACCCGCGAAAGGACCTCTCCAGGTCCAGGGGGAGGGGGTAGTGGGAGGGGTAAACCCCTCCCCGAATGGGAAGAAGGGGGTTGAGAACAGAGCGGGCTCTCTAAACCACTCACGCCCAAAGGGCTGGTGGGATTAGTACTGGTAGTACTAGTAGTAGCAATAGTAGCAGTAGTAGCAGTAGTAGTAGTAGTAGTAGTAGTAGTAGTAGTAGTAGTAGTAGTAGTAGTAGTAGTAGTAGTAGTAGTAGTACTAGTAGTAGTAGTAGTAGTAGTAGTAGTAGTGGTAGTAGTAGTAGTAGTAGTAGTAGTAGTAGTAGTAGTAGTAGTACTGGTAGTAGTAGTGGCCGTAGCACCATGAGCAGAAGTAGTATTAGTAGAGGTAGAAGTAGAAGTAGTAGTAGTAGTAGTAGTAGTAGTCGTAGTAGTAGTAGTAGTAGTAGTAGTAGTAGTAGTAGTCGTCGTAGTAGTAGTAGCAGTAGTAGAAGCAGTAGTAGTGATGGTAGTCTTAGTAGTTGTAGTGGTAGTTGTCGTGGTAGTAGTAGTAATAGGACTAGTAGTAAGAGTAGAGGTAGTAGTCCTAGTACTAATAGCAGCAGTAGTAGTAGTAGTCCCAGTAGTACTAGTAGCAGTGGTACTAGTAGCAGTGGTAGTGGTAGTACTAGTAGTAGGAGCAGTAGTAGTAGTAGTAGTTGTAGTAGTAGTAGTAGTAGTAGTAGTAGTAGTAGTAGTAGTAGTAGTAGTGGTAGGAATAGTAGTAGTAGTAGGACTAGAACTAGTAGTAGTCGTAATAGTAGTTGTAGTAGTAGTAGTAGTAGTAGTAGTAGTAGTAGTAGTAGTAGTAGTAGTAGTAGTAGTAGGAGATGATGTAGTGGTACTAGTATTATTTGTTTTATTATTATTATTACTACTATTATTATTAGTATTATCATTATTATTCGTATTAGTAGTAGTAGTAGTAGTAGTAGTAGTAGTAGTAGTAGTAGTAGTAGTAGTAGTAGTAGTAGTCGTAGGAGTAGAAGGAGTAGTAGATGTCTTTTGGGAGCCTCTTGGAGGCCTCTTGGGGCGTCTTCGGCGCCTCTTGGGGCCTCTTGGGGGCCTCTTGGGGGCATCTTGGGGGCCTCTTGGAGGCCTCTTGGGGGCCTCCTGGGGGCCTCTTGGGGCCATCTTGGGGCCTCTTGGTGCCTCCTGGGCGCTTCTTGGGGCCATCTTGGAGGAAATCGATCAAAGAAGAGGGGAGCTTTAATTAGCGCTGCCCCCTCAGAAGGGCAAAATGGGCCCAAAACCTTCGTAAAATAAATGATTTTGCCTTGAAATAAGAGGGGAGCTTTAATGGGCGCTGCCCCCTCAGAAGGCCAACATTGGGCCAAAACTGTAGTAAAATCAATGATTTTGGCTTCAAAGAAGAGGAGAGCATTTTTTCTCCCTCCCCCCGTCGGGGCCAGAATCCTCGTGAGGGGTGTCGTTTTTTAGCCCTCCCAGGAGTCGAAAATGACCCCCCTGACGACCCGCGGAAGGACCTCTCCAGGCCCAGGGGGAGGGGGTAGGGGGAGGGGTAAACCCCTCCCCGAAGGGGAAGAAGGGGGTTGAGAACAGAGCGGGCTCTCTAAACCACTCACGCCCATAGGGCTGGTGAGATTCATGATTTCTGCGTTTCCGCACTTCCCCTTCTATATGATTCCGAGGCTTGAGCAGGGCCTCCAAGGGAGTCCCTGGACGCAAGAAGCGACCAACATGATATTACATTAGTTAGCCGATCAAGCCTAGCTAGAACTTGAGCGCGCGCGAAGCGCGCGCGCGATGGTTCTAGTCTCATATCTTTTCCTCTCCTCTCTCTCTCTCTCTCCGCCTCACTTTCGGTCACCCTCTTGCAGCCCTGAGCCCTTTTGTCCCCCCCTGTTTCTCTCTCCTCTTTGGCCCTCTGCCTCTCGAACCTTCTGATTCAGATGTCCTGGATCCCTTGGGCTATGGAGATCGGAGGAGGGGCCCCTGCTTCGAAGAAGACGAAGCCGTATCGACATACGCGCTCGGGGCTCCGCGCGGATTTCGTGGGTCGGCGCTGGGTCCCCCCGGCGGCGCCTGCGTCGCTGCCCCCAGCGCGCTC
>CAUYUJ010011225.1:220000-240000 GCA_963575745.1 Prorocentrum cordatum
ATTCGACTTAGACACTGCAAGAGTTTAACATTTCGATGAAGCCTACGCCAGCGCCGACTCCACCACCGATGCCAGCACCGCCGCTGGCACCTACGTCGGCACCAGCGCCAGCGCCTGCATCCAGCGCCGACCCCAGCACCGAAGCCAGCACGAGCGCCAGCGCCTACACTGGCACCAGCGCTAGCGCCTGCACCAGCACCGAAGCCAGCACCGTCGCCAGCACCAACGCCAGCGCCTGAGCCAACGCCGATGACGCCATCGACGCCAGCATCACCGCCAGCGCCTACGCCGACACCAACGCCACTGCCTACAGCACCGACGTCAGCAACGATGCCCGCACCACCGCTGGCGCCCACGCAGGTACCAATGCACGCGCCTACATCAGCACAGTCGCCAGCACCGACGACATCCCTAAAAGCCAGCACCTCCGCCAGCGCTGGCGCCAGCACCGATGATAGCATCAACACCGGCGCCTCGCCGGCATCAACGCTGGCGCCTACACCAGCGCCAACGCCAGCACACGCCGGCGTCTACGCCAGCTCCGACGCCAGCTCCGGCGTCAGCACCAACGCCAGCACCAGCACCTGCGACGTTAGGCCAGCGCCGATGCCAGCACCGACGCCAGCATCAACGCTTACGCCTATCCGGACGCCGTTGCCAGCACCGACGCCAGCACCGGCAGTGTTCCGGATGTCCTCGTTCGCATGGGCGTCGACGGCAGCACCAACGGCACCAACGGCAGTGGCCACGGCAGCGCAGACAGAAGCATGTAGCTCCCACGGCAGTTCTGGCCTCTGTGCCGACACCACCCCTGGCGACCTCGCTCATACGGACGTCGACGGCAGCACCTACGGCAGTGCCCAAATCACCTTTGACAGAAGTGTCGTATGCGACTCCCACGACATTGGTGCTCAGCACGACGGGTTACAGCAGTACGACTCCGAGCTAAACGACGGCTGTCTTCAGTGTGACGCTGCGTAGCACGTGACGCTGTGCCACGCTGGAGTGCCGCACCCGCGCCTTGGGTGTCCCAGCACCACGACTTCGGGAGCATGGCGGTGATGGGCACGGCGGAGCAGCACGACTATGAGCAGCACGGCGATTTGCATCGGCACGGCGCCGCGCGGCGGGGCAGCTCGCCAGCAGCGCCCAAGGCCCGGCAGCGCCATGCAGTCCCGGCGCCCGCAGACGCAGCCGCAGCAGTCACGGCAGCACGAGGACGAATGGGGCTCAGTGTAGCCCTCTTGGGCATTGTATAGATATCTGGGCGGTCCGGGGTCCCTCTGTTTTTTTGTCTTGTTTTCGTTTCGTGGGTTCGCTTCTGTTCGCCTCCAGGTTCTGCCCCCAGGACTCGTGTCGGGATCGTGCCAGGTTTACGGAGGGAGCAGGAAGTCTGGGAGCAGATGCGCCCCGGGGACTTCCACGTCGCTGGGCACCGCGTCGTGGCGCTGCGCCACGGGTGCTTGCAGCACGGCGTGGAGCAGTGCGGCCAGGCGCGGAAGGCTGCAACGGACCTCTCCGGGTGCGACGGGCCGATGTGAGTTCAGTCGGCGGTCCTCCTGTCATGGGACGCTCGGCGAAAGTGTACAGGTGCCACCTCCTCCTCTCCTCCTCCTTCTCTCTCCTTCCTGCCGTTTCCTTCTTCGGATTCGTGGTGCCTGTTTGTTGGTCCAGGCTGGCTGGAAATTTCGAGGCCGATGAGGGCCCACCAGCCCACGTGCACTCGCAGCATGCAGGTGCCCCCCTCCTCCCAATTTGCGCAGTGGCACGGTGTGCATGTAGGCCGAGGCCGTTTCCTTCGCCCGGCACTGTCCGACCATGTAGGCAGCCGCCCAAGTTTCTTGGGTCCGCCTTAGGCTTGCGCAGTGCTGTCGGCGGAGTTTGGCTCTCGCATGGCTGCCCCATTTCATCATGTTTCATCTTGGTTCTGACGCATGCTTCGCGCCCAGATTTAGTACCATCCTTGCTGACGGGCCTGCCAGGTGCTTAGGTTCTGGTTTTGTGAGCTTAGTGCCATGTCTGGAATTCGGGGTATATTTTATCGCTTCGCTCATTCTGCCGGCCCTGGAGCCCTCTTTAGGGACTCTTGGGGGCCTTTGGGGGACCTCTTGGGAGTCTCTTGGGGCTCCTTGGCGGCGTCTTGGGGGCCCCCAGGGCCTCTTGGGGGGCTCTTGGGGGCCTCTTGGGGCAGGAGGGGGGGTAGTCGATTGCGGCCCCCCCCCTCGGGGGCCACGATCCTCGTGAGGGGTGTCGAAAAATCAGAGAGAATTCCACAAGGGCCGGCGACCCGGCGGCGACCCGGCGACCCGGCGGCGACCCGGCCACCCGGCGACCCGGCGACCCGGCGACCCGGCGACCCGGCGACCCGGCGACCCGGCGACCCGGCGACCCGGCGACCCGGCGACCCGGCGACCCGGCGACCCGGCGACCCGGCGACCCGGCGACCCGGCGACCCGGCGACCCGGCGACCCGGCCTCCCGGCGACCCTGCGACCCGGTTTCCCGGCGACCCATGCAGCGACCCGGCGACCCGGCGACCCGGCGACCCGGCGACCCGGCGCCCTGGCGCCCCGGCGACCCGGCGTCCCAGCGCCCCCCCGGCGACCCCGCATCCCGGCGACCCGGCGACCCGGCGACCCGGCGACCCGGCATCCCGGCGACCCGGCGACCGGGCGACCCGGCGCCCCGGCGACCCGGCGACCCGGCGACGCGGCGACGCGGCCACACAGCAACCCGGCGACCCGGCGACCCGGCGACCCGGCAACCTGGCATCCCGGCGACCCGGCGACCCGGCGACCGGCGACCCGGCGACCCGGCGACCGGGCAACCCGGCGACCCGGCGACCCGGCGACCCGGCGACCCGGCGACCCGGCGACCCGGCGTCCCGGCGACCCGGCGACCCGGCGACCCGGCGACCCGGCGACCCCGGCGACCCGGCGACCCGGCGACCCGGCGACCCGGCGACCCCCCGGCGACCCGGCGACCCGGCGACCCGGCCGACCCGGCGACCCGCGCACCCGGCGACCCGGCGACCCGGCGACCCGGCGACCCGGCGACCCGGCGACCCGGCGACCCGGCGACCCGGCGACCCGGCGACCCGGCGTCCCGCGACCCGCGACCCGGCGACCCGGCGACCCGGCGACCCGGCGACCCGGCGACCCGACCCGACCCGGCGACCCGGCGATCGACGGCGACCGGAGACCCGGCGACCCGCGACCCGGCGACCCGGCGTCCCGCCGACCCCGCGACCCGGCGACCCGGCGACCCGGCGACCCGGCGACCCGACGACCCGGCGACCCGGCGATCTTGTGAATCGGCGACCCGACGATCCGGTGACTCGGCGACCCGACGATCACGATGGTGATGTCGATGATGATGTTGGTGGTGATCATGATGACGTCAATGTTGATGACGCAAACGACGACGATGATGATGATGGTGATGATGATGATGATGACCCTGGTGATGATGATGATGGCGATGGTGGTGGTAATGATTATGATGGCGATGTTGATGACGATGACGATGATGATGGTGACGAAGACGATGATGATGACAAATGGTAGTATAGTGATTATCGCTGCCAATATCACGGTCGTGACTACGATGGCGATGGTGAGTATGACGATGACGATGGCAATGCTGAGGATGCCGACGACTGTAATACCGACGACCGCACTGGTGATGATGATAACGGTGATGGTCAGCTCGGCGATGATGATGTTGATGGCGACGACGCGAATCAAGACGATGACGCCGACGACGACGACGACGGATGGTGGAGAAGATGATGACGACGAGAAGAATGAACACCGTGACGGTGATGTCGTTCATGATAATCATGTCGACGACGATAAGGATAGCACTGGTGCTGATGCTGCTAGTGATAACCAAATTTGTCGGCGATCGTGGCCGCGATGATAGCTGCGAGGGCTGCGAGGGCGATGGCGAGGCGGCGATGACGACGATGGCGATTATTTTGCCTGGAAGCACGGAGCACCAGAGAACGAGGCCTCGGCAGGACGCCTCGTTGCCTGGACCAGGCAGTGACAATTTGAAGGGAAGTTGGGGGAAGGGGCGGAGGATCGCTCCCGCCGATAATCACAAGCTCGGCCTTGCACGTGGCAGCTAACCTAGCAGAGAGAGCGGCGGGCCCTCCACCCACAGCGTTCTTCGAAGTTTCGGAGGAAGAGACAAGGGATCAGGAAAATGAGGAAAGGTGACCCCCTGCTGTAAATCAGCGCTTTGCGTCGCAGAGCACGCGGATATCTGCGCGCACTGCTCCTGGAGCGCCGCGCTCTGCTCCACCGCCCCTGCGAGCGCTCACGCTTCTTTCAGGCTGTCGCCCAGCAGCGCGCTCACGCGCTTGAACTCGTCCACGTTGAAGTCGCCCTCCGTGGCTTTCGCGACCAAGCTCTCCTGCAGCTTGCTCTTGGCACGGGCTTGCAACCCGAGCTTCTCCGCGATCTCATTGCACACTGCCTCGGCGTGCACTTGGGGCGGGCCCCGCACGGAGACGCCGCTGTTGCTCTTACCCTGGCTCCACACAGCCAGCCCAGCAGCCGCCAGGAAGCGGAACACCACGCGGAGCGCCGCTTCGACGGTGTCAGCGTTGCCCCTGAAGGAGCTCGCATTCTTGCTCAAGGTGTGCGGATCTTGCGACGACTGCAGCACCGACAGCAACATCCTCTTCTTCAGTCCGGCATCTGTCTTGAACTCCTCCGCCTGCAGGGGCGGCTCCATGCGCAACTTCTTCAACGGCCGCGACCCCGATCCCTCAGTCTCATCGACCCCGGACGCAGCTTGGGTTAGTCCCGCCACTCCCTTCGCCTGTTCACCAGGCACCGCCGCCCCCGTTGCCTCTGGAGGCGTCGCCGGGACTACTTGGGATGCGGGGATGGGCTCAAGCGGTACATTATCGGCGTGGGGCGCTTCGATCGACTGCAAGCTCGCGAAGTCCACCGCCTTGCCCTCCAACAGGTCCTTCACGCCACGGCAGAGCCTACGGGTGCCAATCCTGCACGTCTTCTTGAATGCTATATGTTCTGTTTCGGTTGTGTTGGGCAACGTTGTCCAGCGTGTTCTATGTTGTTGATCGGTCTATGGACGCGTTGCATTGCGCTAGTCGCTCTTCAAAGATACTCGCACTGCGGTGATTCAAACAACAGGTTGCCATCTATGAGAACCTCATTGTCTGGATCAAACTAAAGGGCAGGATTGGCATTCGAAGCAGGGCCTGTCGGCAACAGAATGGTCACCCGCCACCGAGTCCTCGTCGGCTTCTGGCGCAATCTGCCGCAATTCCTCCATGGATACGTCCGGGTCCCAATCCAGCATCCTGTTGCACGCCTTGACGAAGCTCTCGCTGTCCCGCCTGTACGCTGCGAGGGTCGCGCGGCCTGGGCCCACTGCGAGGAAGCCCATCATGCTCAAGAGGATGAGGTCCACGTGTGCGGCGTGGATCTGGACCTCTGTCGTGCATGGATTCTGCGCGAAAGCCTTCATGTCCCAGTTCTGGGCGACCTTGCGCAGGGTCGTCATGGGGTTTACCCGCGCGCAAACGGCTGGGCTAACAATTTTCTCGATGGACGACAACTTGGCAGGAGGCATGGCTGCTTGCTTGGCTCGGTCCTGCATGAACGTTCGCGCCGTCTCCCTCGCATTGATCGTCATCCGAAAATTGCGCGAGAACCATTCCCCCACGGCTACAGCAACGTCCACAGAGGAGCGTTGAATCCGCCTCCCCCTTCGGGCACAGTGACGCGAGATGCCCTCGGTACCGCGCTCGTCACAGAGGGCCCTCGCAGGCCCGCCAAACTCTCCCGGTGCTTTCTTGCGCTTAATGCATTGTGCTCGCCCTGCCCTTGCAGCGCAGAGTTGCCAACGCGGCCAGGATACCTGCCACTAGCAAAAAGAACGCAACGCCCGGACATCCCCTGATAGATCCCAGGAGACCCCGCGCGTCCGAAGCGGCTGCCAGGCTCTCCAACAATCAATCATTAAATCACTCATTCCCCCTCCCCCCCCCCCCTTCCCCTTGCTCCACCCTTGTACCTCGGCGCGCCCTTCCCTCCACCTTCCATCCGTCCACCATGCCCTTCCTCCTCGCCCCTCTTACTTCCTCGTCCTCGTTAATGCCTTCCCCCCCCTTCTCATTGCCTCATTGACGCCTGCGCGGGCTGGCCCTGGGACCCAGAGGACAAAGGGTTCCGGAAATGCGGCGCTGGCCCCTGAATCTCCGGGGCGACGGCGACCCGGTCCACGGAGTCCACGAAGTCAAGAGGCACCTCGCCCTCCCCGAGGCAGTTCACGATCTCCTCGCCGGTCATCTCCCTGATCATGTCCGGCGTCTTGCCAGCCTTCTGCAGCAAGTAGTCGATGACCTTCTCGCCTATGTCCAAAGGCGGGATGAACTGGAGCGTCCTCGTCATGTCCTTCCGCGCAGTGGCATATCCACTGTCTTCGTCCGCGCCCTTCGACGCGCGCGCCTCCTCCCGCACGTAGTCCGCAGCCGAGTTGAATTGCTTGCGGAAGTGCTCCATCACGTCCTCAGCCCACGGCAGAAAATGCGTCCCACGCACCTTGGAGTACCTGTTCTTCTTGTTCTTCTCGTCCGGGCGCTCCTCTCCCCGTACGTACAGCGCCGAGGCCGTCAGCATAACCTTCCCGATAGCGGTCACTACATGGTCGTATTCCAAGTCGTTGAAGTAATCTGGATCGTCCTCCAGGAGGCGCGCCACCTGAGGTGCTGGTGCATCGGGTAGGATCTTGTTCACGACGGCGGTGAAGTGGCCGATCAGGAATCTCATCATGCCTGCTGTTGTGTCGGGCTTCTGTGCTTGCTCGTACACTTCCTCAATGTGCATCATGACCGCACCGCACAAGTGCGGGTTCCGCACCAAGAAACGGTTCTGCGTGTTCCCAGGGTGGTTCTTGTACAGATCATGATCGTGAATCTGGTTCAGATCATCGATGCCGCCGCCTGGCCCGTTGTCGAAGGTCTGCGGTAGCCACGTCTTCCCCTCGTGCAGCGCGAGAAACGCCGTTTCCCCTTGCGCCTGCATGAAGTTCCCGAGACCGATGAAGGTACCCTTGTTGAAGATCGTGTCTTTGGCGTGTTCTTTTGCTGGCTCTGGGTTATTGTCTGGGTCGTCCTTGTGCTTCTGGGCGGCATCCTCGTACTTCTTCTTGGAGCGCCTCTCCCGTATCATGTCGTAGAATCCTAACACCTGCACGTCCAGCCAGAGGGCGACCGATTTTCCGTCGCCAGGTTCGCCATGCTGTAGCATGAGCAAGTTGCAGTGTCGGGATAGTATGCCACCGTACCTGAGTTGAACTGCCCCAAGCGTTGTGGCTACCAGAATCATGAGGTGGACGTAGACACACGAAGCGTGCAGAGATGTCGCCTTGCCCAGCGCCGAGGCCACCTTCCACATGAGTGGCGTCGCCCGGCGCGCAGCTTCTTCGGGGAACGGGTTCTGGTTCTCCAGGATGCGGTACAAGGTCCGGATTTCTCCTTTCGTCATTGCTGGCAACTGTTGGCTTGCGTCTGCGCCGCGACCCGGGCGGCGACCTTTTGGAGCTGCTGCGACATGGTTCGCGGTGAGGGCGACGACGAACAACGCGATGAGCGCGATCCGCTGCATGGTAGCTGTTCCCGTTGAGACTGGGCGATATTTGGACTGAGGCGCAGTGCAGCGATCTCCCGGCGATCCGAGAGAGCCTGATGCTGATGTGGCTGTCGGGACCCCTGGCGGCGGCGATGCGAATGCATGGGTCGATGTTGGTAAGCGCTGATATCGGACCTGATGCGCGCACTCCTCGAGCAACTGATAATATCTGATGATGTTAGAGATGGTGATGATGCGGGCGCCAACGCTGACGGCACGAGCGCGAACGCGGTGGAAACTTGGCAACACAAGTAAGCACGTTCATGTGCAAGAACTGTTTGGGGGGCGAGTTTCCCTTGAGCACTGGAGATGCCACCACATTCTCGGAAGCTCCTGGCGCATCCGACTCCTCTTCCTCCAGACTTCCCTGCCGATTCGGCAAGCGAGACTGCCCTACGAGCACTTGTCAATAATGAGCGTCTCCATCTCAACGCACCATGGACGATGATGATTGCGATGCTGAGTGAACGGGCGCACGCGCAGTAACAGCGATGCCAATCCGGATGTTTTTTGTTGCTCTCGACGCACCTCCAACGCCGCAGTTCCAGTCCGGAGCGCAACGCGCTCCAAAGGGGTCGAAGGTAAAACCAGCTGGCATGCACAAAATCTACGCAATGCAATATGCCACGCCGTGTCAGCGCGGGCCTAGACGCCTACTTACTAGCAGTCCCCGCACGTTGAGGTGCCCCACTCTCCCGGCGCTGCATGGGCCCCGCCTCGCAACGCCTGCGCTCGCATGCCGCTTCTCGCTCGAGCCATTGGTTGTGGGCGTCAAAAAGGATCCACCAGTGCATCTGGAAGTGCCCCCGCGTCATCTCGAGGCCACTCCGTGTCCTCCCGCTGATCCAAGAGTTCAACTGCTCACATGCCTCCGTGTTTTTCTTGTCCAACAACTTGGCATTATCTGGCCTCAGGGGGTCCACTTCTGGCATGTTGTTCAAACACCAAGTGTGGTTGTCCCGGTGGAACCTGTCCAACACCATCCGCACTTCCTCCACGAAAGACTTCGTCCATGGTAGGAACTGCGTTTCCTTCGCCCGGGCAAGTGACAGAAGCTTGCACGCATTGTCGTACCCCAGGGCCGCAATGACGAAGCCCAGCTCGCGGCCATCCTGCCCGATCGATGCCAGCGCCAGCGCGCTCTGCTCAGCCCGAGCCCCGCCCATTCCCGAAAAGAGATGCATCCATGCGTGCATGTCTTCATTCCTTCATCTCTCCCCCCTTTTTCCTCATCTCGCCCCTCCCCCCCCCGCCCCCCATCCCCTCCTTTCCCTCCTTCCCCTTCCCTCCATTTCCGCCTCTACATCCCCCTATTGCGCCCTTTCACTATCCCTCGACCCTTCGACCCCCCCCCCCCTCCACGCTGGCCGAAGTGGGGGGGGCTCGTGACATGAGCAGAACCTCGGGCGTCGCCATCCGTCCTTGTGAAGCCGCAGCGCGAACGCATATAGCAGCTCGATGGACTCGCCCCGGAAGAGCTCCATCCAGTCCACCAGCATGCCGCACGATGTTACTGCTGTCACGATGCCTCCAGTGCAGCGTCTGACTTTGTTGCTCCCGTGGAGTTTGTCAACGCCGCACGCCTGGATAGCTTCCTCCTGCTTGCTGTCCAGAGCAAGCCATCCCTTGCAGCGGCTCCTCAATGAGTGGGCACTGCTTGCGCTGCTGCTCACATCGGCCGCCGCCGGCCGCTTCTTCGACTTGGCTGGAGCTGACCGCTTCGGTGCCGTGGCCAAGGCCCCGCTGGCACTCCCTCTTCCTGATCGGCGGGAAATGCCCGCGGCCTTGCCCTTGCCACTCCTGACCGCCTGGGCAGCCTTCCGGGCAGGCGCCCGAGAAGCAGAGCCACGCCGAGCCTTCTTTGCCCCGCCCCGGGCGCCTGCGCCATTGCTCGCCGCGACCGAGCTGGCCGGCTCACAAGCCGGCGCCTGTTTCCTCAGCCAGCGCGCAAATTGCCGGCTTCCCTTGATCCACGCCGGGCGCGACTTCTTGTTGCCGTGATCGCCCCGGCTCCGAAGCAGCGACTTCTCGAACTTCGCCAACAAGTCCTTCTCCACCTCGGCTCGCGGCAAGTGCACCTCGAAGGGGCGTTCTGGCAAATCGGGGTCGTAGCAGCTCACCACGTACCGCAGCGCGGAGTCGCCGTCAGCGGCCGGTCCTGGAGGAGCGACGCCCAAGATCTCCTTCTGGGGTATCAAGTGCGCTTGCTCTATCTTGGACGGGCGGCAGAACTTGCAAAAGAATTGTTTCGTGGGGGCATTCCGTTGGCAGCCAGTGTACAACTCCAACTCCAGGCCCTCCATGGGTTCATAGCCCTCCAAGCCGCCGCAGATGAATCGGCGGGCGCCGTGCTTGCCATCAAGCAACACCACGAGCTTGTCAACGCATTTCGGGCACGTCCGCACGTGCTCCGCGATGCGCGCCAGGTGCGCCCTTCGCACGCATGCCGCAATATTCGTAAGGGCGCGCTCTATTCCGCTCTCCGTGAAAGACCACTCAATACTCTCAGCGTTGGCTCCTGCCAGACGAATTGCATTGTGCATGTACCAGGCGTCCTCCAGACGCACGCGCGTGTTGTCTGTCTGCGTCATGAAGTCGCCCAGGATGAGGTTTTGCTGCTCGCGCCCTGGGTGCTGCTTGGCCCACACGTGGATGGCAGATGTGAACGTGCCTCCGCTGCGTTGCAAATCATCAGTTATGAACTGCAACAGCTGCAGGTCCACCGCGTACCACGCTTTCTCCCGGGCCACCACGACGTACGGCAAGGCCGCCTTCGTGGACACGGCGGTGGTGCCAGACATCTTGCCGAAGTTTGCGCGACCGCCGATGCCCGCATTCTTCTTGTACATCCAATTGCCGACGAAGTAGCACTTGCAGGATGGACAATACTCCTCACGGAATCTACAATACTGGACCCCTGCGCCGAGAGTGTAGATTCGGAAACGGAAGTCCTGCGAAGCAGAAGCCGCGCCCCGTTCTTCCCATTTGTTCCCAATGCGGCCTCTGCTTTTGTCTGGCTGGATCACCAGATCACTATTTTCGCATTTCGGGCATTGGCCGTGTGTTGACGAGAGAAGTACAGTCTCCGACTCGGGGCACAACTCCTGCATCTCCTTCAATGCTGGATGATTTAAGTCGTGCTCCCTGGTATTCCCAAATCCCACGTACGACTGCAGCTTCCACAATACATTCTTGATTGCGTTATCTGCAGCCTCGACCTTCAGTTCTTTGCGTAGCAGCGCTCGCACAAAAGGCGGAGCCAATTCGTTTGGCATGCATGATTGCACGCGTGCCACGACCCTAAAGGCAGCTGCAGGTAACGGATGCATTAGTGTACTGAATGAGAAATCTTTCCCCGCCTCCCCAGCCATCTTCGCCAGTCCCCGCTCCGCGTTGGAAAGGGAGCGACAGCGCAGCGCGCGCGTGCGCGCGGGCGCAACCTTGACACGTAAAGTGGCTCCCTAGTGACAGGGGCGATGATCATGATGGCGGCGCGGGCAACGATGCTGGCCCTGGTGACGACGACAACGGCGACAGACGCGACAATGGAAATGACGATGGTTACAACGATGATGGTGTTGACGATGGTCACGAGAATGCTGAACCTCATTCTTATCATGATGATGGTAATGATGGTGATGATGGTGGTGGTGGTGCCGACGATGGCTTTCGCTCTGGTTCTGGATTTGGGTTCTGACTTCTTTGTGCCTCTGCAAACGGTATGGGTACAACTCTGGCTGTTGGTCGGGCTCTGCTTTTGCCTGTCGCCCCGGTTCTACCTGCGGCTCTGTTTCTGGATTTCGGTACGGACCCCTCGCTGGCACTGCTTCTGTCTCTTGTTCTGCTCATGGTATTGGTCCTGGTTCGGGTTCGCCGTTGGATCGCGGTACTGGTTCTGGTTCATTTTTCCTTTGGTTCTGGCTCTGCTTCTAGCTCTGGTCCTGGCTTTGGAACTTGCTCTAGCTCTGGCTGTCGTGATCATTCTCTGCTTTTGGTTCTGGTTCCGGCTCTGGTTCTGGTTCTGGCTCTGGTTCTGGTTCTGGTTCTGGCTCTGGTTTTGGTTCTGGCTCTGGCTCTGGTTCTGGTTCTGATTTTGGCTCTGGCTCTGGTTCTGGTTCTGGTTCTGGTTCTGGCTCTGGCTCTGGTTCTCGCTCTGGCTCTGGTTCTGGTTCTGGTTCTGGCTCTGGTTCTGGTTCTGGTTCTGGCTCTGGTTCTGGTTTTGGCTCTGGCTCTGACTTTGGTTCTCGTTCTGGCTCTGGTTCTGGTTCTGGCTCAGGTTCTGGTTCCGGTTCTTGCTCTGGTTTTGGTTCTGGCATTGTCTCTGGTTCTGGTTCTGGTTCTGTTTCTGGCCCTGGCTCTGGTTCTGGTTCTGGTTCTGGCGCTTGTTCTGGCTCTGGCTCTGGTTCTGGTTCTGGTTCTGGCTCTGGTTTTGGTTCTGGCTCCGGTTCTGGTTCTAGTTCTGGCTCTGGCTTGGGCTCTGGTTCTGGTTCTGGTTGTGGCTCTGGTTCTGGTCCCGGCCCTGTCTCTGGCACTGGCTCTGGTTCTGGTTCTGGCTCTGGCTCTCGCCCTGGTTCTGTTCCTGCCTCTGGTTCTGGCTCTGGTTGGCTTTAACAGTGGTCCTGGTTATGGTCCAAGGTCCTGCCTCTGGCTCTGCTTTTGTTGTATATATTCTCAGCTCTGGCTCAGGCTCTGGTTCTGGCTCTGGTTCTGGCTCTGGTTCTGCCTCTGGCTCTGGCTTTGGTTATAAGTTTGGCTCCGGCTCTGGTCCTGCCTCTGGCTCTGGTTCTGGTTCTGGCTCTGGCTCTGCTTCTGGCTCTGGCTCTGGTTCTGGTTCTGGCTCTGGCTCTGGCTCTGGTTCTGACTCTGGTTCTGGTTCTGGCTCTGGCTCTGGCTCTGGTTCTGGCTCTGGGTCTGGTTCTGGCCCTGCTTCTGGTCATGGCTCTGGCTCTGATTCTGGCTCTTGCTGTGGTTGTGCCTCTGGCTCTGGTTTGGGTTCTGACTGTGGCTCTGGATTTGATTTTGGTTCTGGCTCTGGTTTTGGTTCTGGCTCTGGCTGTGGTTTTGCTTCTGGTTCTAGTTTTGGCTCTGGCTTGGGCTCTGGCTCTGGCTCTGGTTCTGGTTGTGGTTCTGGTTCTGGCTCTGGCTCTAGTTCTGGCTCTTGCTATGGCTATGGTTCTGGTTGTGGTTCTGGTTCTGGTTCTCGCTCTGGTTCTGTTTCTGCCTCTGGTTCTGGCTCGGGTTCTGGCTTTAACGGTGGTTCTGGTTATGGTTCTTGTTATGGGTCAAGGTTCTGCTTCAGGCTCTGCTTTTTGTTAAATCTGTTTTGTCTCTGGCTCTGGCTGTGGCTCTTGTTCTGGCTATGGTTCCAGTTCTGGCTCTGGCTGTGTCAATGGTTATTCTGTGGATCTGGCTCTCGTCCTGGCTCTGGCTCTGGTTCCAGTTCCAGCTCTGGCTCTGGTTCTGGCTCTGGCTCTGGCTCTGGTTCTGGCTCTGGCTCTGGTTCTGGCCCTGCTTCTGGTCATGGCTCTGGTTCTGATTCTGGCTCTGGGTGTGGTTGTGCCTCTAGCTCTTGCTCTGGGTCTCGTTCCGGCCCTTGTTCTCGATCTGTTTTTGATTCCGATTCTGGCTCTGGCTCGGGTTCTGTCTCTTGCTCCGGCTCTGGCTCAAAAGCCCGAGGACGACGGAAACCTCCAGACCCTTGTCCTTCGGGGCCGTTTTCCTTCCGGAGGAGGCAGGGCGCCGTCCGCCGGCTGGCGCTCGCCAATTTGCGCGGCTGCTGGCCGCAGCGAAAAGTCCCGGAGATGACCCCCAGCGGCGGCGCGCACCCGCGACCGGCCTGGAAAAAATAACTGCTCAAAAACCTCGTGCACCAGCCATCCTCGCAGCCGCCCTGTCGCGGTGCTCGTCTCCCCCCTCATCCTCTGCGTTCTCTTCCTCCTCCTCTTCCTCCTCCTCCTCCTCCTCCTCCTCCTCGTCCTCCTCCTCCTCCCTCCCCCCCCATCTGCCTCCTCCCCCCTCTCCCCCACCTCCCCTTGCCACCCCCCGCCGACAGCCCGCGCTTCCGCGGCCTCTTTGGCTGCTTGCGGGGGTTCCTCAGACAGCGGCGCGGTTCAGCTTCTCGCGGAGCAGCTTCTCGCGGCGATGGTTCCCGCGCGCTTCCCTGCGCTGCTGCGCCGCCCCCACGGCGGCGCAGCGGTCCTTCGCCTCCTGGACGCCCATGCCCAGGCGCCCCGCCAGGGCAGTGCCCTGCGCCAAGTGGCCGGCACGGAGCACCCGCACCGCCTTCATCACGAGGACATCTTTCTTCTTCTGGTCCGCGACATCCGCCGGCGCGGGCTTCGTCCACGCGGACTCCAACGTGTCGGCGTTATACCACACGAGGTGGCCGTTCGCCACCGTCGCCTTCTGCGACCACGCCGTCTCGTCCAGCCACGCCTCCAAGTCGGCTTCGAAAGCGACCTCCTGCTCCGTCTGCTGCAGAGCATCGCCTGACACGACGCGAAACGCGGGCGGCACGCGAGGGGGGCGCGCGCTCGGACCAATCCAAGGCGAACCAAGCATAAGTCTGAGCGCGCTACTCCCCCTGCTGACAGCCGCTCGTTTCGCGCCGTGCGGCCTGTCAAGTGCTCGTACGGATCCCGCTGGGGGCCCTGCTTCTCCGCGTCCTCCTGCTGGCCCTTGTTCTTCTCCGTCTCTTCCGCGTCCGGCTTGGGGTCGCAGGTCTTCTTCTCGCGTTCCTGCTCTGCGTCCGTTGCGTTGCTCTGCGGCTTCCGCTTGCTGTCGTCCTTTTGCTGGCGCTGCTCCTGCTCCCCATTCCTCTTCTGCCCCCGCTCCGTCAAGTTGTCCCGCGGCTTCTGGTCGCGGCTGCGCTCCTCCTTCTTCGACCCCTCGCCCGAGTGCTTCTGCCGCTTCCAGTCCGCGCCCTCTTCCCCCTCCCTGTCCTCCCTCCGCCGGGTTTTGTCGCTGCTCCAAGAGGTTCCCGCGTGCGTCTGCCAGTTCTCCTGCGGCTGCTCCGAGGCGCGCGACGCGCGCGACCACCCCTGCGTCGGACTGTGGGGCCCCGCGGGGAAAATGCACATTCCAGAAACACGCCAGGCACTGCGACGGATTCTTTACTTCGTTTACTGCCCGTCACGGGCGTGCTCACGGGGGGCCCACGACCGCGAACGCGAACGCGACCGCGACCGCGACCGCGACGACGACGACAACGACGACGACGACAACGACCACGACGACGACGACGCCGACGACGACGACGACGACGACGACGACGACGACGACGACGACGACGACCACGACGACGACGACGACGACGACGACGACGACGACGACGACGACGACGACGACGACGACGACTGCAACGCCAGAGACGACGACGACGACGACGACGACGACGACGCGGGCGGCCCCCGGAATATGCCGGAGGCTTCCGAAGACTCTGGCCGAGAGGGGGGCGATCACGAGCATGATGGCCCCGCTCTGTCTCTTCTGCCTCCGCCCATCGCGGCCCCTGGCGCGCTCCAGAAAGTGCGATCAAGCACCTTCCTCCCCGGGACGCCCGCCCGCCGACACCTCGCCCCAGTTGGCCCTCGACCACGACGTGCTCGTCCACGACGCACTCGACCACCGCGCGCCCGACCACGAGGCCCAACCGCCGCCGCGCGGCCAGGTGTGGCCGTGCCACTCCTCACTCTTGTTTTTCCCCAGCTCGTCCTCCGGCGCCCGCTTCCCCGCGCCCCAGTTGTCCGGCGCGTTCCTGTCTTTGCCGACCCAGCTCCCGCCCTTGCTCTGCCGGCCCCCCTTGTTGTCCTGCGCGGGCCCCTTGGACCGCTCCTCCCTCTTCTCCCGGGGCCCCCTCTCCTTCGCGTCCGCCGGGCCCACGGCAGCGCGCGCCGCGACGCCCATCTCTGGACCAGCTCGAACGTACCACATCTCCTCGTCGTCGCCGTCGTCGTCGTCGTCGGCTGTCTTTCGTCGTTCGTCGGTCGCTGGTCGTCGGTCGTCGTTCGTCGTCGTCGGTCGTCGTTCGTCCTTCGTCCTTCGTCTTTCGTCGTCGTCTTTCGTCGTCGTCGTCGTCGCCGTCGTCGTCGTCGTCGGCGTCGTCGTCGGCGTCGTCGTGGTCGTGGTTGTGGTCGTGGTCGTCTTCACAGCTTCGGTTCTCGTTCTGGTTCGGCACAAGGGGCCGCCCATGCCCCGGGTCCTGCGTGCGGAGCGGGAGGGCCCGCATCAGCCTCACGAAGGGAGCGCGTGCCTTGCCCTCTGCGGGCAATGCGCCACTCATCAGCGTCTGGCATAGCAAGCATAATCGGGCCGCTGTCTGCGAGGCGCCGCCGTCCTTGCCCCAACAACACCCTTCACCTTTGCAGTCGCCCACCATGACACCGGAGACTCTGGCGGATTGCCGGGCAAGCAGCCCTCGTTTGTGCTGGTTGGAGTAGCCTGGAGCCACAACGGCTCCGGACATTCAACAGTGCTCTGGTCAGCCTGTTGACTGCAGCCGAAAACGCGCTCGAAGCTGGGTTCCCCCTCCTCCTCCTCCTCCTCCTTCCCCTCCTCCCTCTCCTCCTCCCCCTCCCCCTCCCCCTCCTCCTCCTCCTCCTCCTCCTTCTCCTCCTCCTCCTCCTCCTCCTCCTCCTCCTCCTCCTCCTATCCATCATCGTCCTCATCGTCGTCATCCTCCTCCCCCTCCTCCTTCTCCTCCTCCTGCTCTTCGGTTTCACCGTCCTCCATTCCTCCATGTCCTTCTCCTCCTCCACCTCCTCCTCCACCTTCTCCGCCTCCTCCTCCTCATCCTCCTCATCCCAATCCTCTTCCCACTCCTCCTCGTCATCATCCTCCTCCTCCACCTCCTCCTCGTACTGCTCCTCCCCCGCCTCCTCGTCCTCGTCCTCCTCCTCTTCCTCCTCCTCTTCCTCCTCCTCCTCCTCCTCCTCTTCTCCTCCTCCTCCTCTTGTCCTGCTCCTCATACTCTATACCCCATCCGCCTCCCATTGCCCGGGGATCCCGCCTAGTGTTCCGGGTCTGGACAGGAGTGGTGGCGACCGATTGGGGCGTCCAAGATGACCCAAGATAGCCTCCAAGACCCAGGAGGCCTCAGAACACCCAAGATGACCTCCAATATAGCTACATATATCTCCAAATAGCTGCAGATCCGCCACCGCGCCCCCTACGTTCAGGCGCGGTAAAATGTCGATCGCCCCCTCTTCCTGAGGATCTGTCGACCCCAGGGCAAGCCCGCAAGGTCACCACGACCAACACCATCATCATCACCATCATCACTCCATACTAATCAACATCGTCATCCCATAGTAATCATCATCACCACCGTCATCATCATCTTCATCGCCATCGTAATCGTCCTCGTCATCATCGTCATCATCGTCATCATCTCCACCATTGTCATCGTCATCGTCGTCGTCGTCATCATCATCATCATCATCATCATCACCACCATCATCATCATCATCACCATCTCTCGCTACCGCCACATTCCTCCTCCTCCTCCTCCTCCTGCTCCCCTCCTCCTCCTCCTCCTCCTCCTCCTCCTCCTCCTCATCCTCCCCATCATCGTCCTCATCGTCCTCCCCCTCCCCATCCTCCTTCTCCTTCTCCTCCTCTTCGGTCTCACCATCCCCCATTCCTCCACTTCCTCCTCCTCCTCCGCCACCTCCTCCTCCTCCTCCTCCACCTCCTCCGCCTCCTCCTCCTTTTCCTTATCCCGCTCCTCCTCCTCCTCCTCCTCCTCCTCCTCCTCCTCCTCCTCCTCCTCCTCCTCCTCCTCCCACTCCTCCTCCTCATCCTCCTCCTCCACCTCCTCCTCGTACTGCTCCTCCCCCCCCTCCTCGTCCTCGTCCTCCTGTTCCCCCTCCTTCTCTTCCTCCTCCTCCTCCTCCTCCTCCACCTCCTCCTCCTCCTCCCCCTCCTTTCCTCCTGCTCCTCATACTCTATACCCCATCCGCCTCCTATTGCCTGGGGATCCCGCCTAGTCCGCCGGGTCCGGACAGGAGTGGCGGCGACCGATTGGAGCGTCCAAGATGACCCAAGATAGCCTCCAAGACCCAGGAGGCCTCAGAACACCCAAGATGACCTCCAATATAGCTACATAATATATCTCCAAATAGCTGCAGATCCGCCACCGTGCCCCCTGGGACGTTGAGGCGCTGTAAAATGTCAATCGCCCCCTCTTCCTGAGGATCTGTCGACCCACGCAAGCCCGCAAGGTCACCATCACCAACACCGTCGTCATCGCAATAATCACGCCATCGTAATCATCATCACTATCACCATCATCACATAATATACATCATCATCATCACCGTCATCATCATATTCATCGCCATCGTAATCGTCGTCGTCATCATCATCACCGCCATCATCATCGTATCGTCGTCGACGTCGTCGTCGTCAACGTCGTCATCATCACCACCACCATGGTCATCATCTCTCGCAATCGCCACATTCCAGCAACACCTCTTCTCCTCCTCTGCCCACCGGCGACCCGGCGACCCGGCGACCTGGCGACCCGGCGACCCGGCGACCCGGCGACCCGGCGACCGAGCGACCCGGCGACCCGGCGACCCGGCGACCCGGCGACCCGAGGACCCGGCGACCCGGCGACCCGGCGACCCGGCGACCCGGCGACCCGGCGACCCGGCGACCCGGCGACCCGCGACCCGGCGAGCGACCCGGCGACCCGGCCACCCGCGACCCGGCGACCCGGCGACCCGGCGACCCGGCGACCCGGCGCGAGCGACCCGGCGACCCGGCGACCCGGCGACCCGGCGACCCGGCGACCCGGCGACCTGGCCGGCGACCCGGCGACCGCGACCCGGCGACCCGGCGACCCGGCGACCCGGACCCGGCGACCCGGCGACCCACGGCGACCCAGCGACCGCGACCCGGCGATCCCGCGACCCGCGACCCGGCCGACCGGCGACCCGGCGACCGGCGACCGGCGACCCGCGACGACCGACGACCGGCACTCCGGCGACCGGCGGACCCGGCGACCCGGCGACCCCGGCGAGAGACCCGGCGACCCAGGACCCGGCGACCCGGCGACCCGGCGACCCGAGGACCCGGCGACCCGGCGACCCGGCGACCCGGCGACCCGGCGACCCGGCGACCCGGCGACCCGGCGACCCGGCGAGCGACCCGGCGAGCGGCGACCCGGCGACCCGGCGACCCGGCGACCCGGCGACCCGGCGACCCGGCGACCCGGCGACCCGGCGACCCGGCGAGCGACCCGGCGAGCGACCCGGCGAGCGACCCGGCGACCCGGCGACCCGGCGACCCGGCGACCCGGCGACCCGGCGACCCGGCGACCCGAGGACCCGGCGACCCGGCGACCCGGCGACCCGGCGACCCGGCGACCCGGCGACCCGGCGACCCGGCGACCCGGCGACCCGGCGACCCGGCGATTCGCGGCCCCCCCCCCGCCCTTGTCCAAATCGCCCTCGTTTGTGTCTGTGTGCGTGTGCGTGTGCGTGTGTTTGTGCGTGTGCGTGTGCGTGTGCGTGTGCGTCTTGTGCGTGTGCGTGTGCTTGTGTGCTTGTGTGTGTGTGCGTGTGTCTGTGTGTGTGTGCGTGTGTGTGTGTGTGTCTGTCTGCGTGTGCGTGTGCGTGTGCTTGTGCGTGTGCGTGTGCGTGTGCGTGTGCGTGTGCGTGCGTGTGCGTGTGTGTGTGTGTGTTTGTGTGTGTGCGTGTGTGTGTGTGCGTGTGTGTGTGTGTGTGCGTGTGCGTGTGCGTGTCTGCGTGTCTGCGTGTGTGTGCGTGTGTGCGTGTGTGCGTGTGTGCGTCTGTGCGTCTGTTTGTGTGTGCTCGATGTGGAGCCCGATCTGCTTCGCGCTGGCGTCGCAGATGCATCGCCGATGCATCGCCGATGTAGCGTCGATGCGGCGCAACCCTCCGACCCCATCTTCTCGCAGCCCAGTTAGGAGGCCTCTGGGAAGCGGGTCCTGAGGGAAACGGGTCCCGAGGTTTTCCGCCGTGATTTCGGGCCCTCGGGGCCCTCCACGGGGCCTGGAGAAGTCTGGGAGTCTGAGGTGGCCCAGCACTCGCTCGGGCGATCAGGGGGGGAGAGCTGCGAGGATCTCTGGGCTCGTGAGGGTTGATGTGTGGATTCGAAAGCTGCACCAGGCGGACCCCCGGATGGATTGGGAGCGGAGTTGGCTCCATCCCCACTCCTGGCCGAGATCCTGGGGCCCCAACCAGTTTAGACCCCCTCTGGCCGCCTCCAGGTTGATGGGCGTGTTTGCCACCGCCACCACCACCACCACCATACGTTGGAGGGGGAAGGAGGTGGAGGACGAGGAGGAGGAGGAGGAGGAGGAGGA
>CAUYUJ010011225.1:245000-411167 GCA_963575745.1 Prorocentrum cordatum
CACGGCAGGGGCACCCGCTGGACCGCAAGTGGGCCGCGCTCCGCGTCGTGGGCCGCCTGGCGCTCCGGCGGCTGCAGCGCCTGCACGAGCTGGGCTTCCTGCACCGGGACGTGTCGCCAGAGAACATCCTCCTGGGCCGCGCCCGGGGGTCCGACGAGGCCCACGGGGGGTGGATCCAAGATCCCAGACTCCCTCGCGTTGTGATTACCCTGTGACGTACCCAACCCATTTGTATCATGGGAAACGACGAGTTGGCCGAAACTTGCATGGACAATCGAATTGCAGGATCCGTTGTTTGATATGTAAGCTACTTGGGACACGCGCCTATGGAATGATGCGCAGGAGAACCGTACAAGAACGAGGGGCGACAATTACAGGCTCGAAGAGGACATGACGTGCACGAAGAGCAGGAGAAACGAAGAGCAGGAGAAAGACGTGCGGGAAGCTCACTGTGCTGGGCCCCATCAGCAGCCCGCGAAAGTGGCGACAGTCTCACAGATCGCAGCCCCCCAGGGATGGCGAGGTCCCATCTGAGTCTGCGGTAAGGACCCACTGTGCTGTGCCCCTCAGCAGCCCTCGAAAGTGACGACGGTTTCACAGATCGCAGCCCCCCAGGGACGGCGAGGTCTAGTCTGAATCTGCGGTGAGTACCCAGTGTGCTGGGCCCCTCAGCAGCCCTCGAAAGTGGCGATAGTTTGACAGATCGCAACCCTCCAGGGATTGCGAGGTCTAATTTCAGTCTGCGGTAAATACCCACTGTGCTGGGCCCCCCAGCAGGCCTCGAAAGTGGCGACAGTTTCACAGATCGCAGCCCCCCAGGGATGGCGAGGTCCCATTTGAGTCCGCCGTGTGTACCCACTGTGCTGGGCCCCCCAGCAGGCTCGAAAGTGGCGACAGTTTCACAGATCGCAGCCCCCCAGGGATGGCGAGGTCCCAAATCCCCCCAAGCAGCCTCGAAAGTGGCGACAGTTTCACAGATCGCAGCCCCCCAGGGATGGCGAGGTCATTTGAGTCCGCCGTGTGTACCCACTGTGCTGGGCCCCCCAGCAGGCCTCGAAAGTGGCGACAGTTTCACAGATCGCAGCCCCCCAGGGATGGCGAGGTCTATTTGAGTCCGCCGTGTGTACCCACTGTGCTGGGCCCCCCAGCAGGCCTCGAAAGTGGCGACAGTTTCACAGATCGCAGCCCCCCAGGGATGGCGAGGTCCAATTTGAGTCCGCCGTGTGTACCCACTGTGCTGGGCCCCCCAGCAGGCCTCGAAAGTGGCGACAGTTTCACAGATCGCAGCCCCCCAGGGATGGCGAGGTCCCATTTGAGTCCGCCGTGTGTACCCACTGTGCTGGGCCCCCCAGCAGGCTTCGAAAGTGGCGACAGTTTCACAGATCGCAGCCCCCCAGGGATGGCGAGGTCCCATTTGAGTCCGCCGTGTGTACCCTCTGCGCTGGGCCCCCCAGCAGGCCTCGAAAGTGGCGACAGTTTCACAGATCGCAGCCCCCCAGGGATGGCGAGGTCCCATTTGAGTCCGCCGTGTGTACCCACTGTGCTGGGCCCCCCAGCAGCCTCGAAAGTGGCGACAGTTTCACAGATCGCAGCCCCCCAGGGATGGCGAGGTCCCATTTGAGTCCGCCGTGTGTACCCACTGTGCTGGGCCCCCCAGCAGGCCTCGAAAGGGGCGACAGTTTCACAGATCGCAGCCCCCCAGGGATGGCGAGGTCCCATTTGAGTCCGCCGTGTGTACCCATTGTGCTGGGCCCCCCAGCAGGCCTCGAAAGTGGCGACAGTTTCACAGCCCCCCAGGATGGCGAGGTCCCATTTGAGTCCGCCGTGTGTACCCACTGCGCTGGCCCCCCAGCAGCCCTCGAAAGTGGCGACAGTTTCACAGATCGCAGCCCCCCAGGGATGGCGAGGTCCCATTTGAGTCCGCCGTGTGTGCCCACTGTGCTGGGCCCCCCAGCAGGCCTCGAAAGTGGCGACAGTTTCACAGATCGCAGCCCCCCAGGGATGGCGAGGTCCCATCTGGGTCCGCCGTGTGTACCCACTGCGCTGGCCCCCCAGCAGGCTTCGAAAGTGGCGACAGTTTCACAGATCGCAGCTCCATTTGAGTCCGCCGTGTGTACCAACTGTGCTGGGCCCCCCAGCAGGCCTCGAAAGTGGCGACAGTTTCACAGATCGCAGCCCCCCAGCTGGCACGCAGCGACGAGCGAGGCAAAAGGCAAGGGGGAAGAGAGGGGCGGGAAGGAAGGATGAAGTAAGGAAGGCGACGCGCGAGCAGTGCTCCATTCAAAACGAGAACCCAACACAGGAGCATTGGGAAAAAACATGACCGGAGGTTTTTCGGTCTTCTGGGCCTCCAGGGGCCCTTCCCGGGCCTCGGGGCGATCAAAAAACGATTCGGGGTGAAAAGCCAGTCCTGGGGAAGGGGTCGACGTTGTGAAGAAATCACGACGTCGGGGGTCTGGGATTCGATCGCAAATCACGGAAGTCCCCTCCTCTTGGATTAGATATACCGGCGAAAAAGCTTGCAGAAGCGCCCAAGAGCGCTCAACCGCGCCAAAGAGCACCCGAATGAACTTGCGCCTCCACGTCGAATAGCGAACAGTCTGGACAGCGCCCAGCAGCGACCAACAGCGCCCTTGACTGCCACATGAGGGAGATGCGTTCTGTCCGCTTTGCGTGCTATCGGGCGCCATGGGGGCGACCAACACCTTCCCTGCACCAAAGATTTTGTGTTATCAGCCTCCCAGGGGCCCTCGCCGGGCCCCTGGGACCGTCGCAAAACGACTCAGGATGAAAATTTGGTCGAGATTTCCTGATGTACCCATAGTGGGGAAAAACACGACGTCGGGGGTCTGAGAGGGGGTTGAGAGTTAGGAGGAGGGATTTCATGGCCAGGGCCGTGAGATCTCCCAGATTTCATATGGCTCCTCTTCTTCCTTCCTTCCGCACGTCCTCTGGCCTCCCCTCGTCCGCGCACATGCCTCGGGCCAGGCGGCGCTACCCCCTCCCCTTCCTGGCCCCCCCCCACTCCCCCCCCCCCTCTTCCTGGCCCCTCCCCCACCCCCGCCCCACGCGCACGCGGGGGTTCGATGCGGGGCAGGAGGATGCAGCAGTACGGGAGACGTTGCGCGTTTCAGGGCCTCGATTGGGCCTCTGCAGGCCGCGGTGGTGTCGCCACAGAGCATCCTCCCAGGTGGTGCCCGGGCGTCCGACGAGGATCGCATCGGCGAAGTGGGGGAGGAGGATTCGGGAGGGACGCAGACGAAGTTCGGACGTTTTTGTTGAGTCGTTGGCCTTTGTTTCGGTCTCTGGAGACTCGCCAGGATATTTAGGGGCATCCAATTAGTTCTGCAGACTCGGGAAATGAGTCCCAGGAGTGGAAGTGTTGAGACCGTATTGGACAACCATTGCAGCGGCCTGCTGAGGTCAGCCTGGGCTACCCCTTGGAGTTGTCTCGGCGCAGCCCCAAGCCCAATCTGAGATACAGAAATGATTAGGTCAATATTTGACTGCTTCCCGAGGACGTTTTTCATGTCCGGGGTGGTTTTTTGGCAGCCTCGGTGCCAGGAAGCGGCTCCATGAGACCAAGGATCGCGACAAAAACGCCTGTCGTCTTGATTTCTGGAAGAAAGTGCAGGCCTCGGGCAAGCGTTCCTCTGCCTACTCCCCCCGCCAGGTCTTAACTCCTGGGAGTTTGAGTCAAGCGTCGGCCCTGTCATGCCCTGGGCTCCATTCTGGACGGATCCGACGTAATCCGACACTTTCCGCTGGATCCCGTTCAAACCGGCTACAGCAGGGGCTGAGTCCGGCCTAGTAAGGGGGATGACTGTTCAGACAATCGCACATTGGGTTGGGGGAATGATGACAAAAACTATATCCCTGCCGCTTCGCAACACTGTCGGAGTGGACAATCAACGAACCTCGTTGACGACGACAACGCCCAGGTGCACGCCTGAAACCTGAGTTGTGCATATCATCGCCCAGGTTGGGGGGGGAACGATCAAGAACATATATCCCTGCCGCTTCGCAACAATGTCGGAATGGACGATCAACGAGTCCCGTTTACATCATCCGTCGCGCAGCAGGAGACTGCTCTTTTTTGGTCCTCCTCCTCCTCCTCCCTCTCTTTTTCCTCTTTCTCCTCCTCCTTATCCTCCTCCTCCTCCTCCCCTCCTCCTCCTCCTCCTCCTCCTCCTCCTCCTCCTCTTCCTCTTCCTCTTCCTCGTCATATTCCTCTTCCTCCTATTCCTCTTCCTCTTCCTCCTCGTCCTCCTCCCCCTCCCCCTCCGCCTCCTGGCTATTTCTTCCCCACGAGCAAAAGCGGCGGGCGCAGCCATCTCGCGGCCGCACCACGGCCGGCTCGGTTTCCAGCTGCGCCACCCGCCGCTGTCCCACTGGATAACCTGACCTAGGCCCTTTCCCCCTGCTGGATAACCTGACCTTGTCGGCTGCGCAGGGCCGAAGGGGTACGCAGTACCGGTTCGCGCGGGCATGCGAGGGACTGCCCCAATGCAAAAAGGTGATCTAGGTTATTGCCCGCCACCTCTTGGCGGCGGGCGAGGGGAGAAGTGCGAAGGGGCGGGCCTTCTCAGAAGGCTCGCAGGTCCCCCGACCTCCTGAAAGGTTTTCCAAGCCCGCCCCGAAAGCGCAGACAGCTCCTCAGAAGGCCGGAGGGCTTCTGAGAAGACCCGGCGCCGTCTGAGAAGGCTTTCTCCTCCTTACTTCCCCCCCTCGCCGCCGACCCCCCCCCCCCGCCCTCCCCGCCGGGTAGAAGCGGCCTCCGGCTCCTCAGAAGTTGCCGCTCGTTGCTCCTCTGCTCTCCCCCCCCGATGCCCTGCGGTGCCTGCCCTGGCGGCCGCCTGCGGCGCGACCTGAGGCGCCCGTCCGGAAGCCGAGCGCGGGAACTCCTTGCCGGCCACGTTCGCCCCGTCCCCCCTTGTCGGCCACGCGCAGAGGGGGGGTAAAAGGGGAGGGGGGGAAGAGGCTTCCTAGAAGCACCCCTGCTTCTTGCAGGGCGCGGGCCTTCTCTGTAGATGTAGGGCAGGCGCCTTCTAAGAAGCCGGCTCCCTCTAGGGAGCCTCCACCCCTCCCCCTACCCCCCCCGTGCGCGCCGCCGACTCTGGCTGGGGGAGCCCCCAAAGGGTGTGGTGTGACCACACCGCGCGTCGAGTCAGTGGGGCTTCGAGGTCATCGCACGGCTTCGGGACCGGGGTTGTTCTCCAAGGGCGTCTCGGGCGACTGGGGCCTCCATGGTCCTAGAACCATCCGGTTACGGACCGCGCGGTGAGGTCGTTGGGATTCCGAGGACACCACGTGGTGTGTCACCACACGTTTTTGGGGCCCTGGCAAGCATCCTTCTAGCGTCCGACTCTCTCTGGGTGAGCCGCGTCGCTTCTGGTTGCAGGGGGACTCACGCCCGCCTTCTGAGAGAGAGGTCTGGCCTGAAAGAGGGGTGGGTGCGAGGCAACTGCCTCGAGTGCCCGCCCGCTCATAGTAGCAGCCGGCGGCTGAAGGCAAGGCATTGCCAGGTTGCGTCCAGCAGCATATATTGTCACCTCTCGCCTTTCGGTCACACTCGACCACCGCATATCCGAGGCGATATAAGCGTTCGACAAATGCTCTTGCTGACAACTGGTGAGGCATCCGAAGCACGAGCAGAGAAGGCGACTGAAGCCATTGCCAGGCCTCCATCGCACGAGCGACCTGGGCACCGCTCCCAGGCTCAGGCCAGCGCCTTCACACTCGACCTCCTCCCTCTCCTTGGCGCCCGCGAGACGCGGTTGAGTTTTGCCGCGCCGAGAGGCGCCTGGAGGACGAGGCCCGACTCCAGTCAGGTCGGAGTGATGAGCCCGAGGAGCCCGACTAAGTGTCGGTCCGCTGGATGCGAGGGATGTTTTCTAAAGCCCGTAGACCTAGAGCCCTTCTCCTCGGCGCTTGACGGTCTCAGTCGTCTCGGGGGTCCTTCTTTGGCCTCCAGAGGCTTCATGGAGGCCTCAAGAGCCCCCTCCCAGACACCTTGCCATCGCTTGGGCGTGCGCATCTTTTTTTCAACGCGAGGGCCATCGAGGCGCCGATCGGAGCCTCGTTGCGGAGCAAGCTGCCGCGCGAAGTCGATGATACGTGCGCGGGGGGAATGGACCTCCGAGCGGTGGCCGGGTCTCGGGCGTCGTGGCTTTCCCCTCGCGGGCCCCCGGAGCCCTCTCGCCGACCCCCCGATCATAGGGGGCCCCGGCCGGGCACTTGTGCCGCCTCCGCCCGGCTCTGGCCCCCTGCCTCTTCGGCGCGGCGCGCTGGGGGCCCGCTGCGGTTCCTTCGGCTCGAATTCGAGCCCATTTGGCTTCGGCTTCCGCTTCGACTCGGCTTCGGATGCCGATCTGGGCTGACGATTTCTCAATGCCGACTTCGATTGTCGCCGATTCGATTTCTGCCGACTCGGCTGCCGATTCCCGCCGATCCGATTCATTTCGATCGCCGATCCGACGAATCGATTTTGGGCTCTCCTGCACGTTAACCACTTCCCAGTTTCAAGCGTCAGCGTCCCGAGCCCTTTCCAGCCGCCAGTCCCGCGAAGCGGAGGTACACGCCATCAGCTTGCAGAGCATGCGTGCCGCCGGGGCCGCCGCTGCGGCACGCGAAGCACAGGTGCCTTCCCAGAACTTCCGCAGTCGCTGCAGCTGCGTATTTGGCGGCCATGGCGCCCGAAAGCGCCCACCAGAGGTCGAAATAGATAGTGAAATGCCTTCGTCCTGATTCTTACTGCATGCTCATGTCAAGGGTTGCTTCGAAGTCACATGGCCGAAGCCATCTCATGGGGTCGAATTGCGCCATCTTCGAACACGCCCCAGAGCCTTGAGCGCAGGTATCTTCACTATCATACAAGATCCTGGGATCCAGAGATCCGGCGTAGCCTCGTATTCCGCAAGGGGCCCCAGAGCTCTCGTAGCGACCGGTCGACACTCCAAGTCGGTCGCGACGGCTCGCGGCCGATCCCCAAATCGGTCGTGATGGGTCGCCACCGATCGCGACCGATCGGTCGCGAGCGACCGATACCGACATTTGAAGCAAGATCGGTAGCGGCCCGTCGCGACTGGACATTTCCAGCATCCAACGAGCAGGGTAGCCGTGCGGGAGTGACCTCTGGTGCGGGCTCGTCGGGGTCTCCCGATCGTCCCTGCATGCATGCGAGGCGGCCGCCGCAGCTCGCGCGCGCGGCTGGTGGGCTCCCCCGCGCCCCGCCCGCAAGCCGCGCACCCAGAGGGCATTCTCCGGACGGAGCTGTGGGACGAGGGTAGAGAGCCGTCGCATTGCGTGCCGGAAGGCCCTCGGAGCGCCCCAGGACGCCCTGAAGAGGCCGCTGCGCCCGATACGTCCCCCAGAGAGCTGCCAGATCTCAGAGATGCTGGGTTATGATCCCCACCCGAGGTTTTATCCTCGTCCTGGCGTCGGCCTAACATGTCACCCTTGTCCAGGGGTCACACTCTTTGCGTTCGGCCGAAGGCCAACCCATTACCTCATCGATGAAGAGCCGCTAGATCTCAGATATTCTAGATTTATCCTCACCGAGTTTTATCCTCGTCCGTGTTTCGGCTTGAAATGTCACTTTCTTCCCAGGGCCACTCCTTGCGTTGAGCCGAAGGCCACCCTGTACCTCATCGACTACGAGCACGCGCAGAAGTACCCCGGCGGGGGGCGGGCGGCGGAGAGCGACGTGGGCAGCGTGGAGTGGAGCTCCATCCGCTCAGCGGACGGCGCCCCCGGGCTGGTTCGGAATCTCGGGGAGGAGGAAGAGGAGGAGGAGGAGGAGGAGGAGGAGGAGGAGGAGGAGGAGCGAGGAGCGAGGAGGAGGAGCGAGGAGGAGGAGGAGGAGGAGGAGGAGGAGGAGGGGGAGGAGGAGGAGGGGGAGGACGACGGGGGGGCGGCGAGGGTTGGGGGGCACCCCGGCGGGGAGACGAGGGAAGGATGGGGGTCCGAAGGGGGGGGGGCGGGCGAGAGGGGGGCGAGGCAGAGGGCGGAGGGGCGCGCGGCGGCGGAGAGAGGCCAGGGGAGCGGGGCGGGGCAGGGGCGAGGGCAAAGGGGACGAGGGGCGGTATCGCGAGGGGCGAGGGGCGAGGTGTCGAGGGCGAGGGGGCGTTTCTTTAACGCGCGTTGTGCCTGCCCCCTACCCATAACATAACGCTCCCCCCCTCAGTGCGTGACCGGCACTGCCGCCGTGCGTCGGGCACCACAGTTTGGGTTGGGGGGAGCGCTACGTTATGCCCCCACCCGTCCCCCCCCCTCCCCCCCCCACGACGCCCCTTATGGCCGCGAATTTTCAAACATGCGCTTGAGCTTAAGAGGATGGAGAAAACATGCTGACGGGTGTTGGAGCCGTCTGCGGGTCTGAGGTGGCCCAAGGCTGGCTGGTTCTGGCCAGCAAGAAGGGCGGGCAGGCCCGAGGCGCTGGGTCTGGGATGGTTTTGGGGCTTTTGCGGCCTCCGGGGGCTCTTTTCTGGCCCTGGGACCGCGAACACAAAAATTCACCGGATGGCCCCCGGAGGGCTCCGGGAATCGATTTTGAACGGATTTGGCCTCCACCCCCCCCTCCTGAGGCCCCAACCAGTTCAGACCCCCTGGCCGCCTCCACACGACGGGTTGGCATATTCCACGCAGTTAGAAGAACATCGTTCTTGCCGGTGCCTGCAGCAAAGAGAGCACAGGTGGCGAGCCCAGACCGATCGACGACGTCGAGGCACTCGGCTGGGTGCTGTTGCACGGGATGTTTGGCAGGCTGCCTTGGTTCGATTGGCTCGCCCGCGCTTACAAGGACTATGCACCTCCGTTGTCCTTCGTCCATCCCCTTCCTCTTCCATCCTGGACATGGTCCGTCTCTCCTCCTCCCCTTTCTCGTAACGTCCCGGGCGACACAGCAGGTACCGTAATCCAGATGCCACGGCCTCATCTGCTTGGTTTCAGCTAGGGTCAGACGCTTGTCCCCAGTGGTGGTCGTACATTCATCCCTCCATTGCGGATTGTCGTTCTGGCCGTTCTTGTTGTCGTCGTCGCCCGCATCCCGCCCCGCGGCTCGCCCCGCGCCCGGCCCCGCGACCCACCCGTCACCCACCCGCGACCTACCAGCGACCCACCCGCGACCCACCCGTGACCCGCCCGCGACCAACCCTAGACCCACCAGCATTACGTTGACGATTCATTGGCGCTTGCGGTGGGCTTGTTATGTAACGTGGAAAAAAGTTTGGCGCCTGCGGCGGGTTTCTTCATATTTGCTTCCGAGCCTCGCGGGCTTCTGACGACCCCCAGCTCCCCGCCCCCTCACGAGCAATTTCAGGCATCCTGGTGCCCCAGGCCTTCAAGGGCTACCCTCATGAGGTAGCTCGACCTGCACTATCATGTCGTTCCCCTCGCCTCCCACCTGCAATCCAATCGTACGACCAGCTCGGCTCCCCCCAAACGTCCACCATGCTGCGTTGCATCTGCTGGGCCAGCCTTCTGACTTCATTAGTTATACTCCTCCCTGCGCCTCCTTGAACTTTTCTGGGGAACGAGCAATGACATACTGATAGCGGAGACAAGCCCCAATCAGAGTTTCTTTAGGGCTATGAGGCTATTGGGCTATAGGGCTATGGGGCTGTTATGGGCGATAGGGCTATAGGGCCGCAGGGGTGTATATATATATATATATATATATATACATAGGGTTATAGGGCTATAGGGCCATGTGGCTATAGGTCTATAGGGCTATGGCGCTATAAGGCTATATGACCATAGGGCTATGGCGTTATAGGGCTATATAGGTATAGGTCGATTGGGCAACGGGCATATAAAGCTATAGGGCTATATAACTATAGGGCTATAGGGCTATGGGGGTATAAAGCTATAGGGTTATTGGGCTATAGGGCTATAGGGCTATTGGGCGATAGGGCTATAGGCTATAGGGCTATAGGGCTATATGGCTATTGGGCTATAGGGCTAGGGGGCTATAGAGCTATGGGGCTATAAGGCTATAGGGCTATAGGGCTCTACAGTCATAGTGCTATAGGGCTACAGGGCTGTAGGGCTGTAGGGCTGTAGGGCTATAGGGCTGTAATTCTGTAAGGCTATAGGGATATGGAGCTATAGAGCTATTAGGTTACAGGGCTATAGGGCTATTGGTTATGGGGCTATAGGACTATAGGGCTGTAGGGCTGTAGGGCTATAGGGCTATAAGGCACCCGGACACCCGGGCACCCGGGCGGGCCGCGGAAATCGGTGACAAACCTCCCGTAGCCATATGAATCCGCTAGGGCCCCTACAGAGGCTAGCTCTGATTGTGGAAGTATAAGCTTTCGGAGGTCCGCATGGATTTCTCGAATAGGCGCTGCATCCCCCCCCTGGCGCCAGGGGAGGCACCGCCAGGGGGCAGCGCCGTTCCGAGGAATCCGCGCGGACCTCCGATGTCTACCGATTGGCCTCTTGTCTACGTAAAGAAACGTCGCAAAACCTCATTGAGCTCTCTCCTCTCCTTTTCGCCTCCTCGTCTTGCAGCCCCTCGTCCTCACTGCAGGACTGGGATGCCGATTCGAAGTGGTCGCGGGTCCAGGCGATCCGCCAAGCTCAGCTGGCAAAGGTGGCACAGCCTCAAGCTCGGACCGGTAAATGTCGGTGAGGGCAGACAGCAGGAGGACGATGGGCGGGAGGCGGGGGGAGAGGCGGAGCGCGACGGGGATCAGGCGCAGGAGCGCGATGCGACAATTGCGAAAGACAAGGCGGCATACCATGGTGATCACGATGATGATGATGATGATGATGATGATGATGATGATGATGATGATGATGATGATGATGATGATGAGGATGAGGATGATGATGATGGTGATGATGGTGATCATGATGATGATGATGATGGTGGTGATGATGATGATGATGATGCTGATGCTGATGCTGATGCTGATGATGGTGATGATGATGATTATGATGATGATGATGATGATGATGATGATGATGATGGTGGTGGTGGTGATGATGATGATGATGATGGTGATGATGATGATGATGATGATGATGATGATGATGATGATGATGATGATGAGGGTGCGTGCACGGATATGATGAAGCGGGGAGTGGGGTGTCGTCTGCCATCGACTAGCAGGGAGCATTGCGACCGCAGCCCTTCTCTCGGTTCTCGGGGCATGCAGTGGCAGGCGCCTCCGAACCTTCCTTTGTGGCTGGTTCTCTGGTTGCAGCTCGGCGAGCTCGTGCAAGAGCAGCTCTCGCAGGCCGTGCGGGAGCGCGAGCTGGCGGCGGCTCGCAACTGGACGGCGAGCGCGAGCCCGCCGCCTCCGCCGCCCCCGCCGCCACCGCCTGCCGCGCCAGCGGCCGCGGGGCCGGCTGGGGCGCCCCCCTGGGCGGCGGCCGAGTGCCCCGCCTGGGAGCCTGCGGCGCAGGAGTGCCCCGCGCCCGCGCCCGAGCCCCCGGCAGGCTGGGGGCGCGGCCCGCTGCTGTGGTGGGCGGGGCAGGTGCTTGGCAGGGCGGCGTGGCACGTGTGGCAGGGGCGGCGAGGAGTGAGGGCAGCGACGGCGACGTCAGATGGCGAGAGCTCACGTGCCGTCGCGCCTCGCCGCAGGGGAGCAGGAGTTCTGGCGTGAGGCGGCTGTGGGCTCGCGGGCCCGCGTGAGCTACTCAGATGATGATGTGGACCACGAGAGATATCTGCTGTGGCCAGCTCGACGTGTGCGCGATGGCGGGCCGGGCATAGAGGACGACGAAGTGTGGTGGGTTCTTTCGCCCGACGCAGACGTGTGGAAGGAACGGCTCGACGGAGGAGATCCTCTCACGGGCCCCAGCGGGGCTCGGCCGATGCCGAACGTAGGCTACCCACTACTTGGCGCTCGGCGGCTGTACAAGTTCAGGGGGAGGCCGAGTTACGAGCAGATCATGACCTTAAGCAAAGGATGCCGCGACGTCGAGACGGCGAGGGGGCAGAAGCTGGAGCAATGGCCCAAGTACGTTATCGGGGACGACGGTCATCGAACGGAGCTGTCGGCTGTTCTGCGCGCAGCTCGAGCCGATCTGGCTCCTCTGGTGGACGCCTCACTCCCTTCTGACACAATTTGGGTGCTGATGGAGCCCGGCGGCGGACGGGCCATAGGGGAGGTAGTGCACATGACGCCGACGGACGTGATTACTGGCATTGACGGGCTGAAGTTCATGGGCTCGGAGGTGTCTCGAGTGCGTCGAGTGGGCGTCGGTAGCGCACCCGCCTTGGCCATCGAGCAGATCTCTCGCCTGCGCCGAGCCCTAGACGCATTGGAGCCTCAGGTCGACAGATCGGTGGAGAAGGGAGTGAAGGACCAGCTCGGGCTGAGCACTGGCGAGACCGTGGGCGAGGCTGGCAGTGGAGAGGAGCGTAGAGCGACCAGTAGCGTAGACGACGTGAGAACTCTCAGCGTGGACTTCGACGGGCACGGGGAAAGGTTCAAGGATTGGCGCAGTGTGGTGAGCGAGATCACGGCCGAGAGTTTCCTCGACGACCCGATCGAGGGGCCCGTGTCGATCGCCCACCTGGCGAAGGCCATGTACAAGAGCGGGGGCGACCCGATGCGATGGCTGGCCGAGTGGAGTCGAGAGCACCGCATCGAGCGCACGGGTCGGATCTACCACGAGTTGGAGGTTCTCGCCACGCCTTGCTGCTAGCGGGGACCTACGACCAGGTGAACTTGGGCGGCCTGCGGTCTCTGGAGAGGCTCGCGAGGCGAATTCAGGTGATCACCGACGCCCACTCTGTGCCTGGAGCTCCAGCCAACTGGCGGATGGCCCGCTACCTCACAGGCGAGACGGGCCCTGGGAACGTGGTGGCGCCTGAGCTGCGCAGCTTCGGTGCCAAGCGGGCCAAGGAGGACGCCGAGTTCTTGAACGCTCGGGTGCGAGGCCTCACGGCGGCCGAGCGGCCCAAGTCAGAGAAAGGTGACGGCAAGGGCGACAAGAAGGGGCCGAAAGGGCCGAAGAAGGCCCCCGACGTGTCCGCGCCAGGGGCTGACAAATGACGACGCTAGGAGCGGCCGCTGGACGTGGTCCAGCCAGCGGCCTCGAGTGTGCAGGACCGCCTGGGCCGTGGCCTGGGGAGGGCGTTCGCGACATCTTCCCGCTGCCTGGGAGGGAGGAGCTCGTGGGCCATACGGCGCCAGGGCGAGGTCGGTGTCGACTGCGTCAGCGGCGATTTCATGATGTGTTGGTGAATGAGGTGGTGGACAGCCTCAATTGGCTGGCAGGGGGATCCGCGGGGTCCTCCACGACGCCCCTGGCGGCCGCGCAGCTCGACGTCATGCAGCGCATCGATGGGCAGGTGAACGATATCGCGCAGCCGATGCGAGGCGTGGGGCTGCAGCCTCCGCATTCAGCCCTGCGGGAGCTGATGCGAGGGAGGTCGCCTTACCTTGGTGGCCCTCCCGAGGACGTGCTCGCCCCTTACCGACCTGGGCTGCCGTCGCTTCCCGAGAGCATCGCCGAGGCGCCCGCGCTTCGTGAACTGCTTCGGGGGCGAGCGCGCCAGTACGTGGAGGGGCAGGGCGAGCGCATGCTGCGGGGCCACGAGAACGTGCTCGAGGCACTGGAGCGTTGTCCGCGAGCGCCCTTCAGCGAGCCATCGCCGGTACGGAGCCGGCGGCGGTACGGTGATTTTGCGAGGGATCTCGCGAAACGTGGACTGGTGTCATTTGCACGTCAGGTCTCGGAGACGGTGGGCATCTTTTTCGTTTGGAAAAAGGGGGGGGGGGGGGGGAACAGACTTGCATGATTCTGGGTTGTCGCAGGGGCAACGCTTGATTGATAGATCCCCCGTCGGTGCAGTTGCTGACAGTGGAGGGTCTCTCGGCCTTCGAACTTGAGGAGGACCGGGACGCCGAGGACCATCTGCAGGCGGCCTTCCAGGCGGCGCTCGAGGACGTGGAGTTCTCGGTGGGGGTGGCGGACGTGAAGGACGCCTTCCGCCGCGTGCGACTGCCGCCCAGGATGAAGCGCCTGTTCGGCCTGCCCGCCCTGAAGGCGGGGGGCGTCAGGCTCCACGGGGCGATGCTGGAAGGGAAGGTGCTCGGCTACGACGTCGTCATCTTCCCTGTTCCTGAGGCTCCCCCGATGGGATGTGCGTGGGGCCTGCGCCTGTGCCAGAGCGCGACGGAGCTCCGCTGTCAGTTCGCGCCGGGCCTGCGCGACGGCACGCCCCTCAGTGATGCGGGGGAGCCATTGGTGCTCAGGTTGGCGGCGGGCACGGCGCAGATCGAGCACTACGCGCACGTCGACAACGCGGGCGCGATCGGGCAGAACGGGGAGCGCGTGAGCCGCAGCCTCGACGAGCGGGCGCAGGCTTTCGAGGCAGTGGGTCTACACGTCCACGGGCGTGAGGTTCGGAGTGACGGCATCGAGGTGCTGGGCGTCGTGCTGGACGGCCAGAGGCTGCAGACGCGCCCGACGGCGAAGAGGCTCTGGAGGGTGCGCCAGGCGAACACAGGGCTGCTCCAACTTCGTGCGGTCCGTGGTGATGATCTGCGGGTCCTGCTGGGGCATTGCACGTGCCTGGGCCTGGTGCGCCGCCCCGTGCTCTGCGTCTTTCACTCTTGTTACAGGCTCGTGGCTAAAATGAGCAAAGATCCAGCATCCCTTTGGAATAGTTGCCGAGAAGAGTTGAAGGCGTTTCGGGGCCTGCTTCCCTTGATAGTCTCAGATTGGTGGTTGCCATATAATCGCTGGGTGCAGTGTTCGGATGCTTCGGAGAATGGGTTTGGCATTGCGGGAAGCTTCTGGGACCTCCAGGCTCTCAACTCCGCGGGACGCTGGCGGGAGAGGTGTCGTTTCCGCACCGAGGGGGGGGGGGGGGGTCGACGCTCGTCGCTCCGCCTTCTCTGCCGCGGATATTGGGGAGTTTTTGACTGCCAGGGGAGAGGACGTCGCTCTCTGTGTTGACGAGGGCGAGAAGGCCTTGACCGAATCCACGCTGCCCAGGGGGGGACTACGAGATGGACCCCCAGTTCCGTGAGGTGCCCAGCTCTCTCCTGTCTCATCAGCTTTGGCGTAACGCTGGCCAGGGGACATGGAGGTACTGTGAGCACATTGGCATTCTAGAGTCCAGGGCCCTCGTGAAATCTCTGAGGCATATTGCACTCACTCGTTTCGGCCTCAGTGCCAGGCAGATCTTGTTAGTTGATAGCCTTGGTGTAGTACTAGCGTTTGATAGATGTAGGTGTCGTAGCTTCGCGAGATTGCGACATATTCGTAGATTCGCTGCTTATCTTTTAAGTCGAGACCTCAGGGCAATCGTCCGCTGGGTCCCAAGCGAGCTCAACCATAGTGACGAAGGCTCGCGGGCTGACGGTGGCGAACCGTCCAATATTCTAACGCGTCTGATTCCTGTCTCTCTGCCTGCCTTTTCTCTTCCTCCTGAGTCGAGTCTCAGGGGCGAGGATGAGTCGAATAGTATAGTTGGCGACGACCCCCCCGTGTCCGTGCACGCCGTTCGCCCCCCTTAAGCTGTCGGCGCGTTGAACCCGAGTCAGTTCTAAAGTCAGCCAGTTCTAATTGCAGCACTGCTGAATGCGAGCAAGCGAGTAGCCCGGTTTCAATGCACCCTGTAAGAGCTCTAGAAACAAGCGTGCATCACCGTCACCCCTCCTCTCTCGTCCTCGGGGCTCCATGCTCCTCTGGTTCCGGAGGGGCCCCTGCGTCTCCGTCTCACTCCGTAGCCGTCTTGGCTCAGGCCGTTGTCGACGCCTCGGACACTGCCGTGGGCTCGGCCGATTGCGACGGGCCCATCCCCAGCAGCAGAGCCATCGTCGGCGCGGCGACTGAGGGTGCTCACGCAGGAGAGAGATCGAGGCGCGAGCGGAGCCTCACTGGAAGGCCGAGGGCCGCTTGTGCCAGCGGAGGGCCCGCGAGCGCAGTGCCTGGAGGCGTCGGCGGAGGCGCAACCTGCCGCCATCCGAAGGCGCGCCACTGGAAAGCGGGCTTGGCCGGCTGGGGAGAGCTCGAGCGGCGCTGCCAGCGAGTCCGAGGCCGCCGTCGAGCCCACGCGGCAGGGGACACTAGTGAGGCGTGTGAAGAGGCGGCGCCTTGCGGGAGCATGGGCGATCGAGGACGGAGTGCCGCTCGACCGATATTTGGTGTCGAGCACGGCGACGCCGCGAGCGAGGGCCTAGTGCGAGAGAGTGCTCGATCAGCTGAAGCAGAGGTGGGGCCGCCAGGCCTTTTCGGAGATGCCAGCGGAGGCGATGGACGCCCGCCTGGTATACTTCTTCACCTCGCTATTCCTGCTGGGCGAGCAAGCTTCGACGAGGAGGTATGTCGTAGTGACTGTGAGCCATTTCTACCCAAAGTTTGGACGCCTGGGAGCGGACACACTACGCCCTGTCGACATAGTGAGACCAGGAGGTCGCAGTCAGCACTGGGGATTCCTGGTGCGCCCCTTGGAGCGAGCAACGCCCGACAAAGTGGGGGAGTTCGACCTGAGCGGGAGGCTGGGCTCCTCGTGGCTACGGTTGATCGGGCCAGCCCTCAGCGAGATGCCGATGCTCGATCCTCACAAGCCTGGGCAGGACTTCGACTACCCCGAGCTGCTGCGCAAGATGAAGGCGGCCTGCCACATGATACAGCCGTGGCCCGTCACGCCTCACCAGGCGCGGCCCTCGGGGGCGAGCATCGACCGTGCCAGCGGCGAGAGGGCACAGGCGGAGGTGCCACGACGGAGAGGCTGGCGCCCGTTGAAGAACATGGCGCGCTACGAGGAGAGCGTGCGCCTCGGGCAGCTCGCGCAGATGCACGGGCCGATGCTGGAGGCGCACGGCGACCAGTGCTTGGGCGAGCAGGAGCGCGCCTTGGTGCAGGGGCGAGAGGGGCCTCCGCCAGGAGGCATCCAGCCCTCGCCGAGCGGTGCAAAGCGCTCCTGATCGGGGACGGGCTGACCACGATCGGGTCGGGCCTCGCTGAGGGCAGAGTGCCTGCCTGGATGTGGCGAGGCGACACCCTCAGTGACGAGCGGCTGGGCGCGCCCCTGGAGCGCCGCCTTCAGGCGCACCTGCGGCGTGGTGAGGTAGCTCTGCTTTTCCTGTCGCCCGCGCGACCGTCGGCGAGCAAAGCTACGGGTAGGCTAGCAGGCCACCGCCGACTGCGGAGGTTTGCAGAGAGATTGAAGCGGCTCATCGCCACAGCGTGGCGAGCTCGCGTGCCGCTCCTCCTGGAATTACCCCAGGGTAGCCGGCTCTGGCCATATCTCGTTAGCCAACCCGAGGTGCCAGAAAGTTCCAGGACGACAGTTGTCAGTGATAGATGCATGCTCGGAGCCCCTTGGAGACACCGTCGTATATACATGCACGTCGGCACGGAGCCAGAAGACATTCAGCTGCACAGGTATTTGTGATAGGACTGGCGTCCCTCATATCCGCCTGCGGGGCAGAGGTAAATTCGGTGTGAACCATACTAGTTGCTCGCTGAATCGCCCAGCGTTTTTTTACCAAGCGCTCACTCACTCCCTCCAGTCCCTCGCGAGAGCCTCCATCTATAATGCTAACCCTGTGTAGGGGGCAGGGGGCTCCCGCGTCGCGGGGGAGGGTTTGTCTGACTGTCTTCGTTTCCCTCAGAGCGGGGCCTTTTTTCGGCCCCTCGTCCCAGAGCTCTGGAGGAGCAGCTCGCTGATCGCAGCGAGCCGTCGTTATCAGAACTCGGTTCTCCGCCAAACGAAACAGCGTATCATGGGGGTGCGTGCGCGGATCTGATTAAGCGGGGAGCGGGGTGTCGTCTGCCAACGATTAGCAGGGAGCATTGCGACCGCAGCCCTTCTCGGTTCTCCCAGCCCGCCCAACCCTCGAGGGGGCTCCCGCGTAGCGGGGAGGTTTTCGTCTGACTGTCTTCGTTTGCCTCAGAACGGGGCCTTTTCGGCCCCTCGTCCCAGAGCTCTGGAGGAGCAGCTCGCTGATCGCAGCGAGCCGTCGTTATCAGAACTCGGTTCTCCGCCTAACGAAACAGCGTATCTTGATGATGATGGTGATGATGATGATGATCATGATGATGATGATGATGATGATCATGATGATGATGGTGATGGTGATGCTGATGCTGATGCTGATGATGATGGATGATGCTTGTGATGGTGAAGGTGCTGATGCTGATGCTGATGTTGATGATGCTGATGATGCTGGTGATAATGCTGTTGATGATGCTGATGTTGATGACGATGCTGATGCTGGTGATAATGACGATGATGAGTATGACGATGCTCATGGTGCTGATGATGATGCCGATGCTGATGCAGCTGATGATGCTGATGATGCTGATGATGATGATGATGCTGATTATACTGATGATGATGCTGATGATGATGATGCTGATGATGATGATGCTGATGCTGCTGAGGAAGAGGTAACCATACCGCTGCCCCTCTCCTTTGTTCTGCTTTCTGCGCTTCCAGGGAGGCCCGCGTCGCCACCGCAGAATTTGCCTCGAACTTCTGGGCAGAACACACCCCAGGAGAGGACTGGGGAGTAACGGTGTCGGTACCTGTTGGTTTCCCCTGAATTTGCGCAGGAGAGGGACTCCCTCTCATACTCGAGTAGGAGAGGGCTCCATCTCCTGCTCGAGTAGGACACAGATTCAAAGATGGGGGGGAAAATGACGAGTGATGTTACTGCTCGTGTTTCCCCCCCCCTTCGACTCACACGAGCAGTAGGATCTGGCGGATGGCAAGGAGGCAGTGAGGAATACGAGGCCAAGTAAGCAGGAACATACCATGCCGCCCTAGTAGGCTCTGCCTTGAAGACGCAGGGTTCAGAACACATGGCACCGTGAGGGTGGGCAGACGGGCGGCGGATGAGGGCGCGATGAGGATGAGGATGCCCTCCGTTTGTCCATGGGCCCGTGGCCGACAGGCTGGAGCAGGCGGAGAAAGAAGAGACGGATAATGAGGAGGAGGACAAGCAGGCTTTTCTGCTCCCACGTCTCCCCCTCCTCTTCCTCCGTCTGGCTCCTCCCTGCCCGTTCTCTGGTGCTCGGCTCCACCTTCTCTCTCTTGTTCTCTTGAGGGCTAGGTCTAATACAGTGGAGACCCATGCCAAGAAACACCCTGCGTGCCTCCAGGGTGCTCTGGGCTTCTTGGGTCCCGGTAGTTTTGATACGGAACGCGTGACCTTCCCACACCAGGAATAAATGGACGTCCGAGGGTCTCAGGGTTGGGCTTCTTGTGGAAGGCTTCTTATGGACTGGCCTCCACTGTACTCCGTGCGATTGGTCGGCCTGCCTGCCATAGCCCAGCTCGTCTTGGCTCCTCCGCCTCCGCCTTTGTTGTTCCTGGCGGCCACGGCCACTCACACCTGGGAGGCCTCGGCCACCAACGAGCTGGACTGCGTTCCTGGGGGGTGGGGGGACGCGGTCAAGATTAGCCTCCCCTAGACGAGAAGGAGGAGGAGGAGGAAGAGGAGGAGGAAGCTCTGAGGAGGAACAGGTACCCATACCGCTACCCTTCCCCCGTTTTCTCCCTTTTCTGGCCCCCTGGGGAGGCCCTCGTCGCTACCGCTGGACTCGCCTTGAGAGACTGGAGTCAGAACGCAACCCAGGAGAGGAATTTCGAGGCGGATCTAGCCGCGGCGACGGGAACGCCTCCGGAGAGCCACCATGGGCGAAGAACATCGAGACCCTCTCGGCTTGATCCTCGATTCTCGGTCCTCGGCCCTCCTCCCTCCTCCCTCCTCCCTCCTCCAGCTGCCCGCAGGTGGAGCTGCTCCAGAGCGGCTGGCGGGCATTGGGCTGCACGGGGGGGAGAGAAAGTGCCCCCGCCGCCCGGTCGCCACGGTGCCCAAGCGGGTCTTGGGCGTCGCGCAATGGGGGGGCGATGACTGGGGGGGGCAGCGAGGGCTGCAGAAAAGGAGCCCTGTTGGGCCCCCGTAGAGCCCTTCAGGGCACCAAGGGATTTCAGGGCCCGAGAAGTGAACTTTTCTTCCCCCCCGACTATCGGCCCCCATTGCAGTCGGACCGGGGTACAAGGTCGAGGTCGGTTCGGAGAGGGTACCCCAATGTTCTTCGTGTTTGTTGGCTGCTCTTGTGCACCCTGTGGAGGGTACCCTTGGATGTTCTGTGCGTCCTGGCCATCGGGGGGTCTCGTGTTCTTCTTTTGGTGTGTTCTCCTGTCTTAGGCTCAATGGTAAGCGATGCCCAAGCTGGTCCAGCGTGGCCCAAACCCTGCTCATTAGATACTGGAATGTTCCATTCGTGACCGACGAGATCGGTCGCCACCGATGTTGCTTCGAATTTCGGTATCGGTCGCGACCGATTTGCGTCAAAATAGCTCGCGACCGATCGGTCGCGACCCAGCGGTTGCGCTCGGTGGCGACTGGTCGCGACCGTTTTGGGGGATCGGTCGCGATCGGTCGCGACCGCTTTGAATTGCCGATGGGTCGCTACCGATCGCGACCGAACACATTCCGTATCCACTGATCTGGGCGCGCCTGACGTTGCCCTGGATCATGCTAGGAGCACGCGGAGGAGGAGGAGGAGGAGGAGGAGGAGGAGGAGGAGGAGGAGGAGGAGGAGCAGGAGAGGTGGAGGAGGAGGAGGAGGAGGAGGAGGAGTGGAGCGAGCGACCAGGAGGAGGAGAGGAGGAGGAAGAGGAGGAACAGGAGGAGGAGGAGGAGGAGGAGGAGGAGGAGGAGGAGGAGGAGCAGGAGGAGGAGGAGGAGAAGGTCGTGCCCCCCCCCACTGGGCCGGGCGGCCCACCTCTGCGCGCGCCGAGAGAGGGGCCTCTCTGGGCCAGGAGAGACCCAGGGCCCAGAGGGAGCTGGGGGAGGGCCGACGGGGTGCCCTGAGCGGGAGGCGAGGCCACCGAGCGTCTCCTGAAGCAGTGGCGAAGCGTCCTGTCTCGCCCAGAGGTCCAGCACACAATGTTCTAAGAACCTTCTGTGCGTTGCACGAGGTGCTCTCAGAACACGTATGGCTGGGCTGGGGCTGTTTTGTTTTAACGCATCGGGTTTATGTTCTCAGAACATTGGTTTTGTTTTTGGAGCAATTTCGGGTTCTAGGAGCATGTTGTGGTATGCCTAGGAATGCTGGGACGGTCGGTCCCTGCTCAATCTCCGTCCTCTCCGTCGGTCGCGCGGCCTTCCGCGGGCCCCCGAGCTGTAGAGTGTTTTTGTTACCCTCTGGGCTATAACGCGCGTGACGCCCCCTACCTTCCCCCCCCTTTCCTTGACCCAAGATCCAACGCATTGGAAAAACAAAAAAAAACTGCGTTTTTTTCCCAGTCTTCGGCCCCTGGGGGACCTCGCCGGGCCTTGGGTCCGTCAAAAAACGACTCTGGATGGACAACCGGCGCTGGGGAATGTGTCGAGACTTCTAGGGGCCCCGTATAGACAAACTCACGACATCGGATCTCTGGGAACGTAACGCCCCCCCCTCAGTGCGTCCCCGGCACTGCCGCAGTGCGTGCGTCCGGCGCCAGTCTGGGGGGCGCGGGGGGGGGGGGGGGGGCGCTACGTGATGCCCCCTCCCGTCCCCCCCCCCCTCCCCCCCCCTCATGAGTCCGGCACCACAGTCTGGGGGGGGGCGTAGGCGCTACGTGATGCCTCCTCCCGTCCCCCCCCCTCCCCTCCTCACAAGTCCGGCACCACATTCTTGGGGGGCGCTGCGTGATGCCCCCTCCCGTCCCCCCTCCCTCTTCCCCCCCGCCCAGAACGCCCGCTGTGGCCGCGACTGAGAAACTTGCGCTCCAAGAGCCGCGGCCCGTGGCGAAGCGCCAGGGTGCCGAGACCGGGGCTCCTGAAGGCCCTGCCCCTGGCGCCGGCGACGTGGAGGCCTGGCGGCTGGGGGCATCTTCCTGGCGCCCTCAGGCTGGAGAAGGTCGCTGGGGAGGGGGGGCGGTAGGCCAGCCACGCGCAGAGGGGGTCAGGGGGAGGGAGGAAGGATGCTTAGAATCATACCTGCTTCTTAGAAGGCGCGGGCCGTGTCTGTTGATGTCAGGCTGCCGCCTTCTAAGAAGCAGCCTGCTTCCAAGAAGCCTTTCCCCCTCCCCCATACCCACTCTATGTGCGAGCCGCGAAGTAGGATCGAAGTAGAAAACACGGCATAAACTGAAATTTGGGCGTTCCGCGCGGATCTTTTTGGATCTGCACATGGAGCGCCCTGTCGGCGCCTCGGGCACCGCCCCTGGCGCGCTCCGCGCGCCAGGAAGGGGGTCCCAGCGCAGATACAAGAAGCCAGCGCGGAGCGCCAAAAGTTTATGTTAATGCAGCTTGTTCTTCTTCTAGAGGAGGGGGGCGCCAACTGCGCACCAGCGCAGCCCCTCTCTGCCAGGCTGGCCCCTGAGCCCAGGACCAGTGCACGTGCCCGCCGGGGCAAGGCCTAGAGGGCGCGCGCATATCGAACCTGGGCCCAGAGGTCCCTGAGATCCGACGCCGTGGACACAGCGAGGGCGTCTATCAGATCTCTGGGCATTTTTAGGATTCTGAGGGGCCCCGAGGATTCCGACCCAGGCAACGGCGCGTTCTGTGGACGCTGGAAAGGGGGGAGGTCGAACGGGGGGAGGTTCAAACCGCCGCCCCCCCCTCACAAAGGTCGAGGGGGGTTCGAACTGGCCTTGACTTGTAGGGGAGGGGGGGTTCGAGATAGGAGAGGGTCCCCCCTCTCCCAAACCCCCTGAATTGTAGGGGGGCGGCCGTCGAACGAGAGAGGGTCCAACCCCCTCTCCCAAGGGGGAGGGTTTGAACCACAGCCGGGGGGAGTTCGAACGGGCCCCCGCCCCCCCCCCCTGCAACCGACGACGACTAGCGCCGGCGCGAGCGCCAGCACCTTACTGGCGGAGACGACGACGACGTGACGACGACGAGGACGACGACGACGACGACGACGACGACGACGACGACGACGATTGCTCGCTCGCTTGCCCGCCCGCTTGCTCGAGGGGGCGAGCGAGCGAGCAATCGATCACCGTGTACTGAATGCCCCGCCCGCCGATTTGACCCGCCCGACTCGCTCGCCTGCTCGACCTAGCGAGCGAGCACGCGAGCAAGCGAGCACCATGCATTTCATGTCCTGCCTGCCCGGCCCGACACATCCCACTCTCTCGCTCGCCTGCTCAGGGGATGGAGCGAGAGAGAGGACCGACTCGCTTTCTCGCTTTCTCGCTTTCTCGCTCGCTCGCATGCCTGCCCCATGGAGCGAGCGAACGAGCAAGCGAGCAGCATGCATGTCATGCCTCGCACGCCCAAAACGAACCGCCCGACTCGCTCGCTCGGCCGCACGCTTGCTCGAGCGAGCGAGCTGGCGAGAGGACCGACTCCCCCCTTCCTCGCTCACTCGCTCGCATGTTTGTTCCAGCGAGCGAGCGAGCAAGCCAGCACCATGCACTGAATGTGCAGCCCGCCCGATCCGTCCCGCCTAACTTGCTCGCTCGCTCGCTTGCTTGAGCTAGTGACCGAGCGAGCAAGCGAGCACCATGCCTTTACTGTCCAGCCTTTCTGACCCAACCCGCCCGACTCTCTCGCTCGCTTGCTCGAGCGAGCGAGCGAGCGAGAGGACCGACTCCCCCCTTCCGTCGCTCGCTCGCTCGCATGCGTTCTCCAGCGAGCGAGCGAGCAATCGAGCACCATGCATTTACTGTCCCGCCCGCCCGACCCGAACCACCCATTGCTTGCTCGCTCGCGGGCTTTCTCGTGCGGGCGAGCGAGCGAACGACCGAGCAAGCGAGCATCATGCATTTTGTTAATGTCACGCCCGTCCAAACCGACTGCCCGACAGAGGGGGGATTCTATCAGAGTCTGATCGAGCCGGATTAGGATGCCATTAAAGTTGGACCGAGTTATAGTAGGAGTTCGTTTGAGCTGCATGGGGCCTCCGTAGGATTAAGTTAGAGCTGGATCAAGCTATAATTTCATTATATCGGGGGAGGGAGGGAGGGGTTCCCCAGTTCGAGCCCCCCCCCTGCAACTCAGGGGGGGACGCGGTTATGGAGGCCGGTGTCCAGGGTGAGAGGGGGGGCCGGTTCTCTTCCAGTTCTACAGGGGCGCTCAATGTTTTGGGTCCTCCCAGATCCAACGTGTCAAGATGATCTTATTCCAGGCAAGCGTCCACGAAACGCGTTCTCTCCGGCAAAGGAGTCTTGACGAAATTTTGCGGGGATTTGACGGACATTCGGGGCAACCGAGGGTCGTCAGGATTCCAGGAAGATCTCCTGTGGCCCCTTGAGGGTGCTTTAAGTTTTCTTTGCGTTCCCTTGGGCCACCAGAGCGTTCATGACTTACTCATGAATGTCAATGGGCTGTCTTTGATTATATTGCTGTTGTTGCTTGAAAGATTCAGCGAGCGCTCAGATAGAGAGTCCGTATGCCCGACGTAAAATGCATCTGGTTTGAACCCACGACGGGCGCACCGCGTACCAATGATTATTGCAAGCCGAGGCTATTAGTGTTTACGCATCCGTGCCATGAATGTGTAGTTCCATATGTATATATACACACATGTCTACTGATACATATGTTCACAGATGTATTAAGTTCTCTCGTGCCTGTTGGTCCACATACGGAACGACGGCAGGCGTAGACTCGCATCGGCGTGTTCCGTTTCAAGTGCGTTGCTGCTTCGCTGCGGCAGGCACACAACAAACATAGACCCCCTCTGCTATGGGTGGCCCTCGTCCCCTTGGCTTTGCCTGGCCAGTTCGGTGTCGGTGACTAGGTGGCTGGCCGCCCCACCCCAGGTCGTGGAGGGTCCCCGCCGACCTCGACGCGTTCCTGCGCACATGCCAGAGGCTCGGGGACCTCCTCCTCCTCATCCTCCTCCTGGAATCTGGATTCAAAATGCGACGCTCACCACGAGTCCTCCTCCTCCTCCTCCTCCTCCTCCTCCTCCTCCTCCTCCTCCTCCTCCTCCTCCTCCTCTTCCTCCTCCTCCAGCAGGAGGTAAAGGACTTTGAACAGGCAGGGAGAGGAGGGTGGGGAACTAGCAGGAGCAGGACAAGGGTGTTGGGCTTCTTGCCTCCTTCCCCTCAATCTGGTACATGTTGCGGTGGGATTTATACATCGTCTCCTCCTGGCCAGTCCGAGTTGAGCCCGGCAGCACACCTCGTGCCTTCTCCTCTTCCGAGCTTCCTTTCGCCCCTCCCTCCTCCCATCCTCTCCCTACTTCTTGACCTCCCGCCCCTATGCCTCCAAGTCCTCCTCATCCTTCTCCTGCATCTCATTTCGTCCCATTCCTCCTCCTCCTCCTCCTCCTCCTCCTCCTCCTCCTCCTCCTCCCCCTCCTCCTCCTTGAGGATCAATGTTCGAGGACCCAGGTTTGCGGTCTCTTGTGTTTTCTTCGCATCCCCTCATCACTCCCGATTCCCTCTGAGCTGGAGTCCTCCAAAGGCCCAAACGAGCGCCAAACGCGCATGACAGATGCTCCCTCGACGCCTGGGGGAGCGATTGCAGAGCTTGGGACCTCCTTTCCCTTCCGCGGTCCTTCTCCGTCCTCCTCCGTCCTCCTCCTCCTCCTCCTCCTCCTCGTCCTCCTCCTCCTCCTCCTCCTCCTCCTCCTCCTCCTCCTCCTCCTCATTATCCTCCTCCTCCTCCTCCTCCTCCTCCTCCCCTCCTCCTCGTCCTCCGGCCTGCCTGCGCGCTTCGTCGAGGCGGCGGCAGGTCCTCTTCGTCGTCCTGCTCCTCGTCCTCCTCCTCCTCCTCCTTCTCCTCCTCCTCCTCCTCCTTCTCCTCCTCCTACCTCTTCTCCTCCTCCTCCTCCTCCTCCTCCTCCTCCTCCTCCTCATCATCATCATCATCATCATCATCATCATCATCATCATCATCATCATCATCATCATCTCATCTCCCCCTTCTCTTCCTCCTCCTCCTCCTCTTCCCTTCCTTCTCCTCTCCTCCTCCTCCTCCTCCTCCTCTCCTCCCCTCCTCCTCCTCCTCCCTCATCCTCCTCATCCTCCTCCTCCTCCTCCTCCTCCTCCTCCTCCTCCTCCTCCTCCTCCTCCTCCTCCCTCCTCCCCTCCTCCTCCCCCCTTGTCATCCTCCCCCTTCTCCTCCTCCCCCTCCTACTCCTCCTCCTCATCCTCCTCTTCCTCCTCCTCCTCCTCCTCCCTCCTCCTCCCTCTCCTCCTCCTCCTCTCTTCTCTCCTCCTCCTCCTCCGTCCTCCTCCTCCTCCTCTCTCCTCCTCCTCCTCCGTCCTCCTCCTCCTCCTCCTCCTCCTCCTCCTCCTCTTCCTCCTCCTTCTCCCTCTGTCCTCCTCATCATCGTCCTACGGCCTCCTCTGCGCGCTTCCCGCGCGCGCCGCCTCTCCCTGCTTGAGGCTCGGGGAGGCCGCCTCTGCGATCGACGCGCTGCCCTGCTACTCCGAGCTCGGGAGGCCGCCGGAGGGGCTCAGAGCCGCACGTCGCCAGGTTCCGATACCGACAGCAACGATTACAACGTTTACAACGATATCAACGATAATTACGATAGCAGCGATATCGGCGAGAACACTGAGATCAACAATGACAACGATAACAACGACAACAACGATCACGCTATCGTTGGTTCTCGTTGTCGTTGTCATTGTCGTCATCGTTGTCGCTGTTCTCGTTAGCGCTGTGATCCCCGGCGATGTGTTTGGTTCGATTCCCCGCGCGTTGGATCCAGACCCCCTCGAGTCCTCCAGCAAAACTCCATACGGCGCAGGCTCTTCCACACTTCTTGTCGGCCTCCGTGGGGCCCTCGCCGGGCCGGGGCCGGCGAGCACGCGACTCCGTGCGAAAGAACGGTCCCGGGGTCCACGTCCTGGAAAACCACGGCGTTCTGAAGTACATCACGGCGTCGGGGTCGACGTGCTAAGAAACCACGACGTCGGGGTCGACGTGCTGGACAATCGCGACGTTCTGGGGGTCGACGTCCGGGCAAATCACGACGTCTGGGGGTCCTGGGGCGGGGCTCGGAGTTTGCCGGTAGCAGCTCGCTGGCGCTTGGAGGCCTTCCCGCCTCGGGATGCGCTCCAGCAGCTGCGCCTCGCCGAGGGCCCAGCGCCTTTCATCATCTCGGCATCGCTCGGGCGTTTTTTTTTTTTTTTTTTTTTTTTTTTTTTTTTTTTTTTTTTTTTTTTTTTTTTTTTTTTTTTTTTTTTTTCTTTTTTTTTTTTATATATATATATATATATATATATATATATATATATATCGGCGAGGGCAATCGAGCAGCAGCCTGGAGCATCGAGCAGCAACAGCACGCAGGAGATCGACACGTGCACACCTGCACGGTGAAGGAGCGTCCGAGCGACGGCGGGCCACTGAAGCCGGCAGTACAGTGGGAGCCCAGGCCAAGAAACACCCTGCTTGCCTCCAGGGTGCCCTGGGTTCCTTGGGCTTCAGTGCTTCTGCTATGGAGCACGTGCGACGCACCCACACCGAGAATCAATGTACGTCCTACTGTTGGATTGGGCTTCCTGTGGAAGGTTTCGTCCGGTCGAGCTCCTACTGTTTTGCGGCGAGCGAGGGGGGGGGGGGAAGTGAGAAGGAGAACGGCCTCCTCAGAGGGTTCGGAAGTCCCCCAGCCCTCTGAGAAGTGTTCTAAGCCTTCTCCGAAGACAAGATTCTTCTGAGAAGGCGCGAGGTCTTCTGAGAAGGCTTTCCCTCCTTCTCATTTCCTCCCCCCGCTCGCCGCCGAACCGTAGCGTTGCTGCACGACGCGTCCCCCTGGGCATGTGGACCCCTGGCGCCCCTCCGAGAGGCTGCTGGGGGCCGAGGCGGGCCTCTCGCCCGACCGGGCCGAGAGGGAGGACGTGCGGCAGTTCGCCGAGGTGGTGGTCCCCTTGCTGCAGGTCCTCCTCCTCCTCCTCGTCCTCGTCCTCCTCTTGCCTCTTGCCTCCTCCTCGTCCTCGTCCTCCTCCTCGTCCTCGTCCTCGTCCTCCTCCTCCTCGTCCTCGTCCTCCTCCTCGTCCTCCTCCTCCTCCTCCTCCTCCTCGTCCTCCTCTTGCCTCTTGCCTAACTGCGCGCCCAACTCCTCTGACAGGTGGCGCTGAAGAGCTGGACTAGAGCTCTGGGAAGACTACGGCACGTGGTGGGCCAACGTCCTCTGGCTGGGGCCACTGCTTGTAATCTTTGGGGAGTTCCCCTCGTTCGAGGGTCTCAATCATTCTCTTGCCATGGGTAGACAAGGCACACCTTTGCGAGCACGTCTGGCTCAGCTTCTGGAAAGACACTGACCCCGCCCCACCACAGGACCTGCACCAAAAGAAACCCCTGAAGGTCATGAGCTGGTGGGACCTATGGATCTGGGCGGGGAAACCTCTGCGCTGTTGGTCCAGCCAAACAGGTCGGGGACAGCCAGAGGACGGAGAAGAGAGGCAGCGGGTGCAACGGAGCCTGCCTCGTACATCTCGCTGAACTGCATGGGCGGACGACTGCACGGCAGCCTGGGACGACTCCCGCCGCGCCTGCGCCCTACGCTTGGCCTCATGCTGCCTGTCCATCTTGGCGCTGGCTCCGTAGACCTCGGGAGCCTGGCGCGCCACATGGTCCGCGACTGCCAGCAGGCGGGCCTGGACGCTCGCCGCCAGATCATCCATTCTAAAAATGTCTGTCAGGTCCTCCTGTGGCGGTTGGGCTGCTCTCGCTCCCTCCTGAGCACACAAGTCGGCAATGCTATTGGCCGGCCAGCTCGCTGGGGAAACCTGGGCGCTTGCTGCCTGCTCAGGGGACTGGTGAGAAGAAATTCTCTCGACCGAAACTTCACGACCCTGGGCCGAATTCCAAAAAGTGATCCAGAGCCTCTGGTTTGTGGAATGCTGTCCGCTGGGGCCCTTGCGGATTCCATCCACTACGTTCTGGGCATCAATGACAAAATGCACTGGGCCTCTAGTTCTCTCGAGGGCCTCCACTGCTGCCAACAACTCTGCAATTGGCACTGACTGCTTCCAATAGTCTACTGGCCCGTAGGCCCAAGCAACCACTTCCCACCCTCTGAGGATGGAAAAACCCCACCCACCGACGAACCCGAAAATCAGCATGATACTTGCCTCCTGAGCCGTCGGTTGCGACGATGGTAGCGTGGTCCAAAGAAACTACCGCCTGCTGGGCTAGTTCTCCCCCCACCTGGGGCTGTCCCTGGATCGGGCGGGTCGCGAAAGGGTACACCCACAGGACTGGCACTAACCCCCGGAGCCAAACACAGGGGTGGTCTAGGACTCCCTCTTTTGCTTGGCTAGCAAGCTCTCCATGCAGCCCCTCTAGGGCCGCATTACCTGGGCACTCCCAGAACTGGTGAAAAAGCGTTTCCTGTTCGGCTCCACATTTTGGGCAGGCTGGGCTGGTCCAAGTGGGGCGGCGGGGTTGTCTGACTGCCTCTGACCCTTCCTCCAAGGGCTCAAAAAGCACCTCTGGGGGCTCAGGCCACGCCTGCTCCTCCTCCCACTGGGCCTGCTCCAACATCTGCTCAAAGGAAAAAACATCGTCCTCATCTCCCTCCTGCCCCTCCTCCCTGGCCTGCTGGACTGCAGTGGCTGGCGGGCCAGGGGTGCCCAACTCCTGCGCCTCTACTGGCTCAGGCGGCTGGGCTCTGGGGGCTGGGGACGAAATGAAGGGTGTCTGAGGGTGGCGTGTCGCCTCCTCCCCAAACCTGCGACTGGCTGGCCACAAAGCTCCAGCCATGACCATCCGAAACACTCCTAGCTGGTCGTACTTGCCTTCTTTGCGGAGCTGTCTCATGCGGCATTTGTTAGTAAACAAATCAGGGCCATGCTCCAGGCCCTTGCCATGGTAATGCTTGGCAGCTGTCAACCACGCTTGTTGATCCAAAGCCCCATAGAGCTCAAACTCAACGATTCGCTCAGGATCATCAAGCTCTAGGTTGAGATGGTCCCCGTCCTGGTTTATCCATTCCCACGGCGAGACCGCCGAGAAACCTAAATCCTGCAGGGCTGCTACCGTGGCTGAGAGGGTGCCTTTGACTCGATGCCAGCGCGATTGGGACGATTCCGAGCCCGTCCACGCTTTGCGCCAGGCGATCTGTACCGCTGAGCGTCGGTCTCTAAGCAGCTCTGGCAGCATGGCTATCCACTCTCGAAAGCGCCTCAGTCTTGCGAAAACCAACGGGTCCTGGTGTGCCGAGGGGAAGGACGTTCGAATCGTGGTCGTCGCACATCCTCCTTCCTTTCGGCCAACCGTTCCACTGACTTGAGCTCTCATTTTTAAGAGCTGTGACGGGGCAATGCCTTGGCTCTCAAGGCCCCAGGAGGCCTGGGGGAGGTACCCCGTCTTGACTAGCACCACTCCTAATCTGGATGTTTTAGCCATGCGCTTAATCATTTGCCCTCGGTCGTGGCTGGCCTGTATCCTCTTTTTGCCCGTGCCAATGCTTCTCCGATGCGAGGTGCCATCGATCCCGAGGTCCTTGACGAATTGACTACGTTTCAAATCTATCCTGGCTTCCTGAAGCCTGGTCCTGATGGCCGCCGCGACCCTGGGAGGATTCGAGACCACCTTGCTTTTCACCGAGATGGTGAGCCCCAGGGGGGCGCAGCGCTGAACAAAAAACCTCACTGCGGCTGTCGTGGTTTCCACTGCAACACTCTCGTTTCCTATGGCAGATTGAGTGATGTCATCAATCCAGCTCTGGACTTCTACTGGCCTAAAAGAAGCGTGCATCTCACTGAGCATCTGCCACAAGGCCAGACGCGAGATGTCAACACTCTGGGAACAGCCTGCCAGGATGCCTCTGAAAGCCTGCAGGGGATCCGAGACCACCCCATTCCCCTGGCACCTTCGGGGCCCAACATGGAGGCTGGGGCCGAGAAGAAGGTGGGCGAGTGGGTACCCGGCTGCTGCACCTACCTGCCAGAGTTGTTCGGGATCTAGGGTGTCGTAGAATTCCTCCAAATCCCACAACACCTCGCACCAGACACAACCCTGCAGAGAGGCGACCTCCAGCCTAGTCTGCCTGAGGAGGGCCGCCCTTAGACAGCTTGATCCCGCTACTGCTACACCCCAGAACTGCACATGCTTTTCCGACCAGTCTGCTACATGCCATCTGCGAATGCGCGACCAGATTCTGTATGGCGTTTGGGTTAAAGTTGTTGGCATGTCTGCCTCCGCAGTCTTATACATTAACTGCACTAGGTTGACTAAAATTTGCTCTGGTCAGCACAGGTTTCTTTCAACGAGGTTGAGGAGGAATGTGAGGTGGCGGAGGCCTTCCTGCGGGAGCTGTCGCCACCAGCGGGGGTTGGTGCGATCCGCTCCCATTCCTATGACTGGCCGAAAACACTTGCATCCCTCGATTACCCCGTCGCATGTTATGGGGTCCAGGGTAAGGCTATGCTTCTTGGCGGCTCGGCGAAAGTCCTTCCACCAAGCCTGCTCCTTTGGCGGCCCTTTCCCTTCCCCCCAAACATTAAGCCAATGCTCTCCTTTAGCTTGAATATTCTGGAGCGGATCCGACATTCTGTGCCCACACTGGTCCTGGATCCTAGACAAATCCCGCTCTGGGGTTCCCCAACGCTTGATGTGGCGGTGTACCGCTTCTGCTCCTTTCTTTAAACTGGCCTGCGCCCAGTCCTTGAAACATCGTGAGCTCTCATGGGGGAAATGGGACTCAAGGCGACGCACAGCTTCGTCGACCCTCGGGGACCAGACCTTCAGCTGCGCCTCCCCGAGGCCCCCGAGGATGCCCAGGTCCCCATGGAGCTTTCTGATTAGGTGCTTGTCTGACTCATCTTTTAAACCTGCTGGGCGCGTGAGCAAATCTCCTACTGTGATAGCGATCACCTCCACCGCCCCCGCCACTAAACTAGACCCCCTCCTCCTCCTCCTCCTCCTCAGGCCTAGCAGGGCGTGCAAACGCGCCTGCAGGCCAGACCAGTGAGAAAGCGAGTTAGTTTGCGCCAGCCACCCTGTGGGCTTCGTGGCTAGCAGGGGCACCAGGCGCGACTCTGGGTAAAAACCCTTGTAGGTGTCGGCCGCAGGCCGCCTGTCGGGCTGCCTGCTGAGCAGCAAATCCTCCGCCGCCAGCGCGAACTCGATGTACACGACATCGACTGAGTCCATCGCCTTGTCCCGCAGCTGCGGGTGCTCCATGCCCTTGGCTGCCCTGTCCTGCACGCTCTGCAGGTGGTAGCTCCAAGGGCGGTCTGGTCCGTTGGCGTCCAACACTGGCGTCGGTTGCACCAGGATCCTCTGCATGACTAAATCTGGCGCACAGAGCAGTTCCCCCACTATGCCGTAGTGCGGCGCTGCCCATGGCCCCACCGTGTCCCATGACCCTCCTCGTCCTCCTCCTCGCCCTCCTCCTCCATTTCCTCCGCCTTCTCCTCCTCAGCCTTCTCCTCCTCCTCCTCCTTCTACTACTCGTCCTCCTCGTCCTCCTGCTCGTCCTGCTCCTCCTCCCTCCTCCTCCTCCTCCTCCTCATCCTCCTCCTCCTCCTCCTCCTCCTCCTCCTCCTCCTCCTCCTCCTCCTTCTCCTCTTTCCTCATCCTCCCAGTCCTCGTCCTCCTCGTCCTCATTCTCGTCCTCCCCGTCCTCCCCGTTCTCCTCCTCCTCCTCCTGCTCGTCCTCCTTGTCGTCCTCCTCCTCCTCCTCCTCCTTCTCCTCCTCCTCCTCCTCCTCCTCCTCCGCGGCAGGCCGCGTGATGCCCCTCGGCGGGGACGCGCAGCGCCCCCTCCCCCTCCGCTCGCGCGGCGGTCGGCGAAAAGGCGGGGTGGGAGGAGAGCGGCACAGGCGTGTCGGGGCAGGAGGGGTAGGAGGATGGAGGAGGAGGAGGGAGGAGGAGGAGGAGGAAGAGGAGGAGGAAGAGGAGGAGGAAGAAGGAGGAGGAGGAGGAGGAGGAGGAGGAGGGAGGAGGAGGAGGAGGAAGAAGCAGGAGGAGGAGAGCGGCACAGGCATGCCGGGGCTGAGCTTCAGGGGAGGCCAAGCGCACCACCAGAACAGGCGTACCCTGGAGAAGGGGCCTCATTGCCCACCTCGGGGCGCCCAGGGGCTGCGTTTCGGCGCCCACGGTGTCTGGACATTGGTCGCGGCGGCACCTCACTGGGGGCACGTCGTCCTGGGGGTGCGTTTGGCCCTTCCCAACACGGGTAGGCTTGGCCTTTCCCAAAACGTAATTCTAGGCTTCCCAGATGCTGCCAAGGGGTGGGGGGATGGAGGGGATGATGACTCGTGGTGGGGGGGAAATCATGGCCAGGACCATGGGATCTGTACAGATTTCGTGGCCCGTCCTTCTTCTTTCAATACGTTCCTTGGCCCCCCCTCCCCTGGCCTCCCCTGGGAGCCGGAGGAGAAACAGCGGCACAGGCCAGATCCGTCTGGGGGTCGGCCTGAGGTGGCCCAGCACTTGTTCTGGCCAGCAGGAGGGGCGTGCAGGTTCGAGGCTCTGTGTTCTGGATGGCCACTTGTTGCCGTTTCGGCCTCCAGGCGCCCTTATCGGGCCGGGACCGTGAACATCGGAGGCATACAGACTGAACACAACGTCGCACTGTGATCCGCAACTTCTGTTAAAACTTTCGTTGTGAGCAGATCTGGCACATCAGACAGAAGAAGATCGGGGAGATGAGGACCGCGAGTGGGTGCTCGAATGCACTCACGGAACCCCCGCTGCTGGCACCAATTTCCCAAAGCAGTGAAAAGTTGCACCAGATGGACCATGGGTTTGGAGGATCGCGCCGCATCGTCGACGCCTCGGCGATGCGACTAAATGCGGAGGCCGGTTTTCTGCACGCCGACGTGGCCGACGTGTCGCCGACGCCGCCGATGCATCGCCGATGCACCGGTGCTGCATCGACGATGCAGCGCGACGCATCGACGACGCAGCGAAGATGCAGCGGGAGTCGGAGAAGAGAGAGCGACACAGGCATACGGTCGGGAGCCCTAGGATATCGTGTCGCGCCGCGGGTTCTGGCCCACCGCGCCTCTGTGCGACACGCTATCCACTTCGCGGCCCTGAGGCGTCCACGTGCCGAGCTTGTCCGAGCCTCCCGTCCCGCGGAGCGGAGCGACACGCTATCCACTTGCAAGGCATGTCTTTCGCTGGGGCCGCCACGGCGATACGCTTTCCAAGAGGTCCCGACCGCATCGGGGCTCACGTAGCGGGGGCACCCCTTCTGGCTCTGGCCTGGATCTGGGAGCCACCTGGGGCCGATCCCCAACTGCGCACATCTGGACCCGGGTTCGGGAGCTACCCAGCGGCCTGCCAGTCTTTGCGACAGGGCCCAGGCCGACCCGGGTTCGCGCTGACCCGGGTCAGTGCGTCCCCGAATCTGTTCGCCCGAGGTCCGCGAGGATCTCTTGGATCGGCGTTGAGTGCGCGCCGCTGGCGCGCTCCACGCACCATTTCTCGGGTCCAGCGCCAGTGCCAGCAACCCGCGCAAACTCGCTCCCCTCGCGCGGCCGCCCTCGTCTTCATTCCTTCTTCTGGCACGCCAGACAATTCGCCTTTCGTCTGCCCCGATTAGCCCCACGCTGGTGCGGACTGCCCCACGCCAGGGCGGTCTGGAGAAGGCCTTTTCCTTCTCACTTCCCCCCCTCGATCGCCGCCAAGGAGAGCTGTCCTTCCCTCAGGCTCAAGGTGAGCGACGAAAAAAACGGGTTCGTTTGCGCTGACATTGGCGTGTAAGTTGCTCGCGTAAGGCCGCGCGTAAGCGCCCTCGTCTCCAATGTGGGTGTGCCGCGCCGGCGGCCCGCGTTAAGCCACCGCGTGAGGTCGCCATGTCATCTCGCGTGGGACCATTTCCTTCTCGTCGCCCAGAGTTCGAAATTGAGAAAATGCTGGGATTGCAAAACACATATCCCTCGGAGATTTGTATCATGATCCGCGGCCTCGCGGGCGGGGCCTCTGGGCAGCGACCCCGCGGATGCGGGGGCGTTTCTTCGCGGATGCCCCGCGCGAATCGTGCCCGCGCGGGGTGGATGCCTTTCTTTTGTCGCCAAGGTGGTGTCGAAGGGGCGCGAGGAGAGCCGTGCGTCGCGCAACCTCGGGGCGCGACTTGCGAAGTTAGGTGGCTCAAATAGGGCTCATGCCGAGGTCCTGGCCAGGGGCGAGCCCTTGAGGCTCACTGAGGGGGGGCGGAAGAGGAGGAGCAGGAGGACCCAAACAAGAAGGAACGTCAACGGTACGGAATGCGAGCAGCCTGCACGGCACGGAAGATACGGATCCGACACGCCCAACGGCGGCAAAACTCGAATCCGACCCGAGCCGAGCAGGGCTTACGAGCTCGTCGAAGACTGCCAAAACTTGGCCTGTAGGCGGGCAACAAGCGCATCCATTCGAGGATTCCGAATGAGAGAGGCGGTGACGGAGGAGGAGGAGGAGACGTCCGCCCACCCAGCCGTCCCACCCACCACCCGCCGAATGAGATCGCACTCAAGAGGGGTCGGCGCCTGGAGGGACTCCTCGCGTCGACGAGAGTGCGGGTGAAGCCCCGCCTCCAGGCGCCGTCGGTCGTACGCCCGCTGGGGCGTCGAGGAGGGGCGACAAGGCTTGAAGAGGGTCCCACTAGACCTCTCCTCAGCATACGCCCCACATTTACAGCAATACACAAGTACCTGATCGCGTGCCGTCCAGCACGCTCTCAGAGAGTGCCCGCCCATCCCTTCACACTCGCGCAGCTTTACAAGGAGCGGAGGGGGGCCTGGGCACTGAGTGAGGGGGCGCTCGTCCTGCTCGGGGCACGACCCAAGGCACCGAGCACAACGCACCCTCCAACTACCCACCCGACACCACTCGTGCCACGACACAACCTGCGTTATGCTCGGCACCTTGATCTTCTTAAAGGATGGGATAGGGAACGCTGGGAGGACCGCCGCCGCCACACTGATCGCAGCGCGGAGGCGTTTGATCATTAGCCCGTGCAACTCAGAGGAGGCGGGAGGGGCACGGGGGTGGAGGGAAAGGGCATCCTTGGCCAACAAATCGGCCAGTTGGTTGCCCCGAGCGATCCTTTCCTCGGCTGGTGGGAGCGCGGACATTACCTCTTCGGAGCGATGGGCACGGGTATGACTGACGTGCCCAATGTGTATGTGCCCTGGATGCTGCAGCGCGCCACGGCGCAGTCCAGCAAAAACTTGAGAACCGTTAAGCTGGGCCTGGACAGGCTTCTCCGTTAAACGCACAGCACCCAAACAATCAGAAAACGGCATGGTGGTCCCAGGGCCCCGTTGGAAAATGGAAAGCAGGGCGAGGGCGAGGTGCTCGGCCGACGGAGCAGTCTGCGGTAGAGACTCCCACACCACACCCTGCATCCTACATCGAACTTCACACTGCTCAGAATTCTCAAGAAAGACGGCGGCATACGCCGCTCGGTTGAGCCGAGTGAATTCAGTTCGAGTCGCACTGCCGTCGACACACACATCACATCCCGCGCTGAGCTCCTGGAAAGTCTCCTGGGTCACAGGGTTGCCCTGGGCATCCTGGAAAACAGGAAACAACTCAGAGGAGGGAGGAGGGAAATCGTCGGGGCGAGGTTGGAACACCAGGAGCCTGGACCACAGGAGATCTTCGGGCTCATCACGCGCAACTGCTACAATCTCGCTAGACGTCGCCTCCTCCCTAGCAGCGGCCACGGCTGGGCAGCACCAGAGGCGATGATGAATCGAATCGGGCTGGGAGCACAAGGGGCAGAGGCCTGTGGATACAAAACCGTGGTGTGCGAGGCGGTCCTCCGTCCACGTGCCACCAGAAAACACTGACGCGACAACATGCTTTTGCAGAGCCGAGTATTTCTTGGAACGGACTGCCTTGACAATCAAATCAGCTGAGACCTCCTGTCCCTGCCCCTGAGGGAGAGTGGCAGCAAAACTACGGGCATGGAGGCGAAGAATACTAGCATGCAACTGCTTAGCAAGCAAGGCAGGCGAGGTGAAAAACAAATCGTGCTCGATCTGGTTGTCATCGAAGAAAGTCTTGAAGTTGGTGAACGTCCATCCTAGGCGATGCAAACACAACATGGCACGATGAATGGGACCAGCACTCTTGTTCCACTGCGACTGCTGCAAGACAGGAAACTTCAAGGCTACGGCATCCCACGTCTGTTGCAAGAACCTCCACGATAATACCACACGGTCAGGTTGGACAATCGAGTTCCATACTGCCTTGCAATACTGAATGACAGGCGCCACTGCTATCTTCCAAGCTGGGTCATCATACACGAGCATGCGAGCGGGTAACGAGCCTCCTCGGGATGGGACGAGCGCACGTCGTAGCGTCAACAGCTCTCTATCCGTCATGCCAGTGACAAGGGATCCATACGTAGCCGCAGGACGCACCCCAGAGATATATATCTTGTGAAGCTTCGCCTTGCCCACAGAGATCCGTCGTCGTAAAGCACGGAGGAAACCAACACGTCTTTTCATAGCTCGAAACCGCTTTTTCATCTGACACGTAGCACCAGGAGCAGCACGAGGACGAGCAGGAGCCAGGTCAGCACCGAGCGCAGTGGCAGAGGTCGTCGCAACAGCCGAGCGAGCACCGACTCGAGCAAGCCGTCGATCGAGTTGTCGAACGACATCGTGGCAAGACCCAAAGACCACTGCCTTGTCGTGGGAGAGGCCAACCTGGAGCTCCTCCCTATAGACGGTGACGAGGTCCTTGGCTGCCTCCACGAGCGCTGGTACGAGGTCTTCACGGGGGCCCGTCATGGAAACACAGTCATCATCCACGTACACGCCGAGGTCCAAGCGGGGGTGCCGCGCCACGAACCCATCTAGGGCCCCGAGGAGATAAATCTGCACGAAGGCGTCATTGAACACGTCGCCGGCTGGCAACCCTGAGCTAGCAAACTGCACGAGAGGACAGTGGTGAGCTCCCAGTCGAACCAGGCGGGGCCCCCTCCAGAAGTTGAAGAGGACCTTGACTAGGGGCCGCGGGAGCCCACACGCCAGCGCTCGATCACGCAGGAGCACTAAGTTAAACGACTCATAGAACTTGAGGCCATCCCACAGAAACCCCGCCGTCTCCTGATCTACAGCCTGGCCCCGTTCTGCACGGACCGCAGCATGCCACGCCGCCTCCTCGGCTCCCCTGCCTTTACCAAAGGACCAGTACTTGCGGGAAGACGATTCGAGGAAGGGCTCCACGAGAGGACGGCGCGCCTTTTCCCACACTCGCACAAAGGATGCAACGAGCAAAATTGGGCGGTAGCCGCCCTGCGGCTTCTCAAGCAGTGGAAAGAGAAGCCAGAGGAGCTGGGCAGGAAACAGTCCGAGGCGCTCCGTGCACGTGAAAATCACACTGAGCTGCTCAAGCGCTGTGCCGCTGAGCATCTCCACATGCCGCGGGTGAAAGCCGTCTAAGCTTTGGGCCGTGGACTCCGAGAAGGTCCGAGCCGCCGCACGCAACTGCACACACGTGAGGGGCTCCAAAGCCTCGCGATCAGGAATCCACGCCTCGGGAGGTTCAACCTCCGCATGCCAAAAACCACCGAGCTTCACGGTCTCCTCCTGCACTAACTGACACGGCTCAGACGTGAACGACCCAGGGACGGAGGAGGAGACCGTGGGCTCCCAAAGCTTCTTGATGCGGGTGAGTCGGTGCATACGCTTGGCCGAGCCACTGAGCGCCGAGATGTGCCACTCCTTCCAGGAACGGTCTCTGGCCTTGGAGTGCTCAGCCTGGACTTCATCACATTCCGCAGCTAGCTCCTCGGCGAGAGCAGCAGCTGTATCCCACCACTCGCTGCCCCCAGACATCTGCGGAGACCATTGAGTGAGCAGGAGACGGACTGACGCGAGCGAACGGTCGAGGCGGGCGCACAAGCCCTCACCAGCGTGCGGGACTCGCACCGCAAGGAGGTGGTGAGCGCCCTCGCCCGAGACCCAATCGACGTCCTCGCGACGTGTGAGTGACAAAAACTCGCTGAGCATACCGCACATCCATTGCCAACAGTTAGCCACCAACGTGCCATCATCGGGCTCCTGTCGGCGATGGACGATAGGCTCCCCGACTGACTGCACGCGAGCTCCTCGCCACCCCGCACGGGTGGCGGGGAGATCGCAAACATCGAGCAGCTCCTGCTCAGCAGCATTGGCAAACAGAGACCACACCTCATTCATGAGAGCCCAAGCCTCCTGGGAAGAGCCATGCTCCGACAGAAACTGAAGCTTGGGCAGGAGGCGCTCTGACAACGCCCACGATGGAGGGGGCCGAGCACAGCCGATCGGGAGGTGGGTGGGGATTCGAGTATGACGCCGAAAAACCAACTGACGGACCTGGAGTGCATTCTCACGCAGCTCGAGCAAGGCAGGGCGATGCGGTCTGACGTGCCACGCACTATCCACAGAGATACTTGCAGCAAGAGTAGACAGAGCATGCCCTACAACGAAAAAGTCAATCGTGGACGTAGACGAACTGGTACGGCAGGTGATCGCGGCGGGCGCCAGTATGACGGCCTTCAACTTCTGCACGAACCCCGTGGCCTCGACGGCAGCAGGTGAGTTGTTCCAATCCGCCGCAATGACCGTGAGCGGAGGCTCGACGATCTTGGCACCGATAGCACTGAGCAAGGACAAATTCTTCTCACGCACGCCATCATTGACGTGGAAGTAAGCACACACAATGTTGAACGAGAAACCAGGCAGGTCAACGGTAACCTGTATAGCTCGATGTGGTACAATAGCCTTGCACGTCGGGTCGGTCCAGCGCAAGCCGAACCCATCGCGAACAAAAACTCCCACGCCAGCCGAGCACCTCTGCGTCTTTGCGTTGAAGTAAGACTCGCTGATGAGGAAACGCCAGCCCAGGGCGCGCACTGCAGCCAACGACTGCGGTGCGGTGAGCTCGGAGAGGCCAAGCTCCTGGGCGCATACGATGACACTGGTGGTCATGGTGAGCCGCTCTCGCAGCGTGGACCACCCCGAGCCATTGAACGTCTCGATGAACTGTGTCGCCGTCGATGTCGGCGGCAACACCTTCCTACAAATCGGGGGCATGGGTAGCCTCATACACGTCAAAGGCAGGCCACATACCCGCGGGTGTACTGCGCCGCGGTGGGCATCACCCACGCCGCGGCTTCTTGGCGACGAGGCCGAGGGACTTGAACAGTTCCTGGAGCTCCCGCTTGTCACCTGAAAACTTGGTGGTGGACATGACCTGGGAGATGCCTTCCTCGTCAACATCAATGTATTCATCACCATCCGCTGGGACGGGGACCGATTCACCACTGTCGGTGCCCGCGGGACCCGCGGAGGTTGGGCCAGCAGAGGCGGCCTGGGCAGCGGCGGCAGCCCGCACGGCCTCTTTGAACTTGTCGAAGATAGGAGACTCCACCATAGCCTTGAGATCGGCGTCGGCCTCCAGCACAGTAGTAGGGAGGTCGGGCAGCACGAAGGTGACAGCCTCACTCCCTTCAGGACGCAGGTCCTTGGGGCACGACTCACGCAGCTCAGCCTGGAGGGTGCCAACCAGGTCCTTCGCGGCCAGCACCTTGGCCTTGAGCTCCTGGAGATGTTCCTCGGCGGCTTCGACAACCCTGACCTGCGCACTGACGTCTGACTCGAGCTTCTGCTGGCGCTTGATCGCGTCCTGCAGCTTGTGCCCGAGGGTGGTGTGGCGCGCAAGCTGCGGCTTGGCATCATTGCGGGCCTTGCGCGCAGCTGCAAGAGACTGCTCGGCACTGACACGGCTGGGGACATCTGCGCCCAAGCCCGACTTGGCAAACTGGGCCACGATCCCTTCCCAGCGCTGGACCTCAAGCTCGAGCGGGTCGGGCGGAGGGGCAGGCTCGGCGGGGGACTCGGCCTTGGACTTCTGGAGGGCAGCGTACTTGCGCTTGAGCTCAGCGAGCTCGCGGGCGATACCTCCATCCACACTGCCTGGCGGCCCTGACGCCCAAGCGCCCCCAGCACGGCGTCGGCCGCCTGCACCCCCAGGAGCATGAGGTGGACCACCAGCTTCACTCTGCTTGGCCGCCTTGCGCGCCTTGTCTGCGATGGACTGCGGGGCATGGCGGCCGCATCGGCACCGAATGCGCGATGCGTAGTTGGCGGAAGCGCCGCAGGCCGGGCAGCCCCAGAAGGGGCGAATCGGTCCTGGCAGCACATCATGATCGGGACTGGCCATCCAACCTGTGCGGGGGGGTTGGATGGAAGCGAAAAGAACTGGCTCGCAGGCGCGCTGCCGCTCCGAAGAAAGGCACCTGCAAGGCGCGCGAGAAACCTCGCGAGCCCGAAGCGGCTAGGAGCAGGAGGAGGTGGAGGAGGAGGAGGAGGAGGAGGAGGAGGAAGAGGAGGAGGAGGAGGAGGAGGAGGAGGAGGAGGAGGAGGGAGAGGAGCAGGAGGAGGAGGAGGAGCAGGAGGAGGAGGAGGAGCAGACGGAGGAGGAGGAGGAAGAGGAAGAGGAGGAGGTGGAAGGAGGAAAAAGGGAGGGGGAGGAGGGCCGCGGACGCGAGAGACGTCGGCGGGCGTCCCTGCCCCGCACCCGCGTGTCGGGGGGGCCTCACGCGCGGCGACCCAGCTCGAGGCAGATCCCGCACACGGCGGGCCCCGCCAACCAGGCCGCTGCACGCCATTTTGCGTCTCGCGATGCGGGGGGTGGGGACCGAGGGTTGCAGCAAAAGGGGCCCCGAAGAGGGCCCCCCCCTGGGGCCCCGAAGGTGCACTATTGGTGTAGCTTCCTGCTCTTGTACAGCTGTGCTCCAGAGCTCCGAGCCCTTGATTTCGCCACCGTTCGCCGTGACCCGCCTCCTTGGTCATCTCGGATCTCCCTGGCCACAGGCCCCGTATAGATCGGCCCCGAGAGGCCCGACCCCGAGATAGCACCAGGATGGCCCCAAGATGCTTCCCCTCCTCGTCACCCTCCCCGTGCAAAAGGCAGTGCATGCGTGCCACTTGTTCCTCTCTCGCCTCCCCCTGTGCAGCGGCTTTTTGGGCGTGTTGGCACATGGATGGGGTCTGGGCCGAATACAGGCATGACACCATTAACGGGGAGCCGATTATGTATCGATTGGGAGCTGAAGCAACCAACTCCGCCGTAGCTGGTGTTTCTTCGGGTGACGGCAGTTTCACTTAACTGAATGGGGCGGGGCGGGCGTCCACCGGTGCACCTTTTTGAACCAGGTCCCACTAGACCCAGTCGCGCCAACTCCCGAACATGGATGGGGTCTGGAGCTCCAGTCGCGATGTGCCACCACCCTGTGCGTTTCCACAACGCTGGATGTTTGGGCCCTTGGTACACAGACCCCATCCCGCCGCGAAAAAGCTCACGACCGCTTCGGGTTTTTCCCGGCATCTGGGAGCCCTCGCTGGGCCCCGGGGTCTGTCAAGAAACGACTCAGGATGAGCAGGCCGGTCCCGAGGAATGGGTCGAGACCTCAGGGGGTCCACGTTGAGCGTTTCTTTGTTGTCTGCTGGGCCATAACGCGCGCTATGCCCCCCCCCCTCTCCCCCCCTCCCCCCCCCAGAGCGTTCCCAGCACTGCCGCAGTGCGTTCGGCACCACAGTTTGTCACGGTGAGGGGCGGGGGCGTTACGTTATGCCCCCTCCCCGCCCCCCTCTCCCCCCTCTCGTATATCGTTTGTTCTCGCCCCGAAAAGTAGGATGTTCTCGTTGCGACAAGAATCATGACGTCAGGGGTCTGGGAATGTTTTGCCTCCTCGAATGGTGCGGTGGCACGGCTTGACCGCTTCTTATTTAATTGAACGCCCCTGAGGGGGCAGACACCGCCGCCCCATCTTTTTTTTGAACGCGGAGGCTGCGTGGGGGGCAAATCGGGATGTAGCGGGGGTGTTCACTCAGCTTTGGCTGGGCTTTGTCAGTAATCTCTTCGTGCTGTGGGTGTGTACCTCCTCTCACCCGCGCCTGCGGCTGGTGTCTGTTGGGAGCGTGCGCGCGCCAGGCTGTGTGATGTGAGGGTGCGGAAGGATTCAAGGCTCAGGCCCGGTATTCTTGGACAAGAGGGTACCAGAAGGCCCGGGCTGGGTGACCACGAGTGCTTAACAGTCGTACACTCCCGGGAAGGTACGACGGTAGGGAAGGCTCCTTCCCCAGTATTCTTGGACAGTAAGGTCTCAGAGGGCCTGGAAAGGTACGAAAGTGGGTTTTAAAGACTCTCAGAAAGCCCCAAGAGAGCCGGAAAATGATTTTAAAAAGACGCCAGATTGGACAATAAGGTTTCAGAGGGCATGGACAAATACGAAAGTGGGGTCTTAAAGGCTCTCAGAAAGCCCCAAGAGAGCCGGACCATGATTTAAAAAGACGCCAGAAAGCCCTAAGAGAGTCTGAACATGATGTAAAAAGGACGCCTGAGGGTGTGCAAAAGTGTGGGCCTCAAAAGGGACTCCAGGGACCCCCTGGGCGCGCCCAGGACGGCACAAGAAAGCCCCAAAAATGCTGCCAGACGGCCCAGGCCGGGGTCGGGAGGCGTGGAGGACAGCCGCAGGGAGCGCCCGCTGATTCCAACGTGCTTCCAAGAGCCCGCGAAAACGCACGTGAGCTCGAAACGAGGCAAGAATAGAGGCTCGACATGGCCACAAATGGACAGAATCATATGTGTTTTGCGAGGTTGTTTGCGCGTTGTTGTTTTTAGTCGAAGTGGGTCGAGGAGAGGCGGGCGGGCTGCCAGACTGTACCAAAATGGCCGGGAGGACGGCCAACATCGCCCCAGGAAAGCGTCTGGAGGCTTCCAAAATCGAGTCAGTGGGCTGCCGGAGAGGCCTCTGAGAGAGGCCGGCGACGCCTTGAAGGCGAACGTTTCCAACGAGGTGTGTTCTGAAGCGAAAATGATGACCAAAGAGCGCTCATTCCGCAGCTGTGGCCCCCGGGCCGGCGGAATGAGCAGGCCGCGGGGAGGACCCCAGGAGGGCTTGCAAGGGCTCTCAGGAATGGGTATTGGTACGAGGAGTTCGTGCGCGCGCAGATTGAGGGGACTGAGTTCGTGCAGACCATGCGGCGGGGATCTCACACGTTGCCTCCTCGAAGTGTGCGGTGGCACGGCTTGACCGCTTCTTATTTAATCGCTTCGCTCATTCCGCCGGCCCTGGAGCGCTATTTGGGGCCTTTTGGGGCCGTCTTGGGGGCTTCCTGGGGGCTTCTTGAGGGCGTATTGGGGCTCCTTGGCGGCGTATTGGGCTCCCCTGGGGCCTCTCGGGGGGCTCTTGGGGGCCCCTTGGGGCCGGAGGGGTGGTAGTCGTTGGCAGCCCCCCCTCGGAGGCCACGATCCTCGTGAGGGGTGGCGAAAAATAGCCTCCCCCCTGGGGATCGCCCGGGGGTCAGCCGGGGATCGGCCAGGGTACTCTTCGTCCGGGGGCCCCCCGGGGCCGCCCCGCGCGCGCGAACTAGAAATATTGTTAAATAGTTACCAGAGATCTTAGCACGCCTCTGGCCCGTTGGGCCGGCGAATTTCAAGAGCCCAGAATGCCGCGTAGCGAGGCTCTTCGCAACGTGGCGCCGGCGGAGCTCTGGACCTGATCCACGGAGCAGTCTCTTCGCCGACGATTTGTTGCTCCCCCACTCTCCGAGTTCCTCAGGAAAAAGGGGCAATGTTGGGATTCCCCCCGCTGTGGCTATTCGGAAGCACCCCCATCGAGGATGAACGCCCCTCCATGGTCTATCCCAGGTTGCGCCCACAATTCCTGGTCCATTGGAAAACCCCACGAAGCATGAGATAGGAGTCCACATGTCCTCTGTTATCCCTGGCCCCGTTGCTATCCTCTTCCTGCCCTCGCCTTCCGCGCGAGCGTTCCCCGCATCCTCCGCCCCTCCTGCGAAATCGCGAGGAGCGAGGAGGAGGCGCAGGAGGCGGAGGACCGTCGACGACGACGACGACGAGGAGGGCGAATGTGAAGGCGGCAGACGACGACGACGCTGACGACGACGACGACGCTGACGACGACGACGACGATGACGCTGACGACGACGACGACGACGACGATGACGACGGCGACGGCGACGACGATGACGACGACGACCGTCGACGACCCTCGACGACGACCTCTTCCATGGGCCGCCCCCCCGAAAACCCTGGCCGCGTCCGTTCGCCGCCCTTCGGCGGCCGCGAAGGCAGGGCCGACGGCGGGGTCCGCGCCTCCGCACGCTCGCTGCCCTCCTCGTCGTCCGCCTCGTCGTCTTCCAACAACACAATCGAGGTAGGTTGACGGGCCCAGAAACCCAACGTATCGAAAAAATCAAGACGGAGACTTGTCGCAGTTTGCGGCCTCTGAGGGACCTCGCCGGGCCCTGGGCCCATGAAACAACTCAGGAGAAGCGCCCTGCCATGTGCAGTCATGAGAACCGCAGTTGTGGGTATCGTCTTCCGTGGAGCTCCCACTGGGGCCACGAAACGCTGTATTGGGTGGGGCCTTCGGTGGAGCTCCAGATGAGGCCACGAACCGTGTGAGGGGTGCGCCGAAATGGACCTGGGGTCGGCGGGGAACCTCATGCGAACCCTGCTGCCGGAGCCCTCTCTGTGGAGCTCCCTATGGGGCCACGAACCGTGTGAGCGGTGTGGCGAAATGGACTTGCAGTGGGTGTGGAACCGCATGCGAACCCTGCCACTTGGGCCTTCGGTGGAGCTCCCTATGGGGCCGCGAACCGTGTGAGGGGTGTGCCAAAACTGACCTGGGGTGGGCGGGGATCCGCATGCGAACCCTTGCCGGGGCCCTCGGTGGAGCTACGCGCGGTGGGCGGGGAACCGCATGCGAACCCTGCCATGGGGGCCTTCGGTGGAGTTCCCTATGGGGGCACGAACCGAGTGACGAGTATGCCGAACTGTACCTGGGGCTGGCGGGGAGCCGCATGTGAACCCTGCCACTGGGGCCTTCGGTGGAGCTCCCTATGGGGCCGCGAACCGTGTGAGGGGTGTGCCGAAATTGACGCGCGGTGGGCGGGGAACTGCATGCGAACCCTGCCACCGGGGCCCTCGGTGGAGCTCCCTATGGGGCCACGAACCGTGTGAGGGGTGTGCCGAAATGGACTTGGTGTCGGCGGGGAACCGCATGCGAACCCTGCCACTTGGGGCCTTCGGTGGAGCTCTCTATGGGGCCACGAACCGTTTGAGGGATGTGCCGAAATTGACGCGCGGTGGGCGGGGAACCGCATGTGAACCCTGCCACTGGGGCCTTCGGTGGAGCTCTCTATGGGGCCACGAACCGTGTGAGGCGTGTGTTGAAATGAACCTGGGGTTGGTGGGGAACCGCATTCGAACCTTGCTGCCAGGGCCCTTGGTGGAGCTCCCTATGGGGCAACGAATCGTGTTAGGGTTGTGCCGAAAAGGACCTGGGGTGGGCGGGATGATGGTGGTGGTGGTTGTGTTGATGATGATGATGACGACGATGATGATGGTGATGAAGATGATGCGAATGATGATGATGATGGTGATGATGATGATGATGATGTTGATGATGATGGTGATGATGATGCTGATGCTGATGCTGATGCTGATGATGATGATGCTGATGATGATGATGATGATGATGGTGATGGAGATGCTGCTGCTGATGATGATGATGATGGAGATGCTGCTGCTGATGCTGATGCTGCTGCTGATGCTGATGATGCTGCTGATGATGATGTTGATGATGATGCTGCTGCTGATGATGATGATGATGATGATGATGATGATGATGATGGTGGTGATGGGGAGGGGGCAGCGGGAGGAGGAGGAACGCGGGGCGCTGTCACTTCAAAACGAGGACCCAACACCACAGGATGGTTGGAACAAAATCACGACATCGGATCTCTGGGGGTAGGTCGACCCTCCCAAATCAGGGGTGCTCTTACGTCCCGCGTGTCGCGGCCAATGCCTGCTTCACTCCTGTTGCAGCGCGGCCCTCGGAAGGGTCTTCCTGTGTCATCGCGCGTGCCCTCTCCAAATCAAGCCCAAAGGTACTGTAGGCCGCGCAGATTGCCTCGAAGCAGATGGGGTCGGAGGGTCGCGCTTCATCGCCGATGCGTCGGCGATGCGGCTCGACGTTGTGCCCGATTCTATATGCATCGCCGACGCGGCGAGATCCTCCGAACCCACCTACTCGGACCCCATCTGGGAGGCCTCCAGAGGATGGCCTGCGTCGGACCCTCCCAAGCAACACAGGTCGTCACCTGTTGGGGGTGTCGTCGCTTGCCTCGGCCGGCGGCGCCGCCCTCGCCTGGCTTCCCCTGGCTTGCGCCGGCCCTGCGGCGCCTGCCTCCGAGGATCCCAGGCCCAGATCATTGGATACCGAATTTCTTCGGTCGCGACCTGTAGCGACCGATCGGCACTCCAAATCGGACGCGACCGATCCCAAAGTCGGTCGCGGCCGGTCGCCACCGGTCGCGACCGATCGGTCGCGACCGTTCGGTCGCGACCGATTCTGAAGCAAATTGGTCGCGACCGACATCAAAATTAGAAGCAAAATCGGTAGCGACCGATCTCGTCGGTCGCGACTGGAGAATCCCAGAATCCAGTGATCAGGGGAGAGGGCCTCGCTACCCAGACCCCATCGCGTCGTGAACACATGTCACGGCGGAACGTGTTTGGGTGTTGTTCTGCCTCTGGGGGGGTTCTCGCCAGGCCCCAGGATGGAGTCGAGGGATCTATAGGTTGACTTCTCTTCCCAGGCGGAAGCCGACGGATGTGGAACGAGGCCAGCTTATGCTGGCGGAAGCTGGCCTCGTTCCGCTGGAGCGACGAAATTGAAAGATGCCCCCGCGTTTCCACAACCCAGAAAAAGCATAGTCGATTGGCGTCCTCCTCGCGTCGCGAAGGAATGACGACGGAAGGCTTTTTGTATGAGCCTTTCCTGGACCATCAAGGAACGGCTCAGAACTGATAATCTGGTCCTGGGGCCTCGGTCCAGATCTCTAGCGGTCCTCGTCCTTCTCTCTGTTCGCCTCCATCCTCCTCCTGAGTGGCATAGGAAAAGACGGGACGTTAGCGCGGACAATTGCGCGTAGGCTGCTTGCCTGGGATCGGGCGTAAGTAATTTGTTCCCACATGATTTGCCGCGGCCTGCGTGAGCTACAGCGTTCGATTGCTATGATATGTCTAGCGCGTGCGACCAGTATTCTTTGTCGCCTCCGAGGAATCCATCTGCGGAGGCTGGGGGGGGGCTGCGGAGCAGTCACGTTGGTGCATTCGCAAGAAGCTCGATGGAAGCTGGCAGGAGTGAAGGCATAACGCTCAAGAGAGGTAAATGTGGGCGCGCCCAGTGCTTCTGAAGCTGGCCATACCCTACACGTTCCTCCTCCTCCTCCTCCTCCTCCTCCTCCTCCTCCTCCTCCTCCCGCTGTGGCCGGGGCTCTTCCCAGCAGATAACAGAGGCGAGCATTAGTCTTTGCCGCTCGCTTGGCGTACAGCGAACAAAAAGGGCATCTGCGCGACACTCCTCGAGAGACCCAGCTCGAACCGGGAGGTTGACTGTCGGGCAGCCTTCTGTGCAGGTGAGATGTGCCTTCGACGTATCCAGCTTCTGGACGCCCATCTTGACTCATGTGCAATATCCAGTCCTTATTAGAGCTGGCAGCCACTCTGGTTCCTTCAGTTGGCGTTGACCAGCGCGTGGAGAGGAGACTTTTCTCGTCCTCATCTTTCTGGAGGAGACATGCAACATCAGCATCAGCATGAATCTTCGGAGATCCGTGCGGATTTGTGGGGTCGGCGCTGGACCCCCTCCCCACACCCCTGGCGGAGGCGCATCTGGCATCGGGCACGCGCCCTCCGCGCATGGGATGCGGATGCGGGACGCGGGGCTCGGCGCCGCTCCAAGCAGTCCGCGCGGACCTCCAGCAGCTTGTGTTTTTTGCTGAGCTCTGCCGCCGCCCCCCCTCTCCGTCATGCGGCGCCTTGACCTTCTTCAGTGCGGGGTCCCCGCAAGGCCCGACCCTTTCCCTGCACCAGTTTTTCATCCCGAGTAGTCCACCTAATCCTTCTCCTCCTCCTCCTCCTCCTCCTCCTCCTCCTCCTCCTCCTCCTCCATCCTCCGTCCTCCATCCTCCATCCTCCTCCTCCTCCTCCTCCTCCTCCTCCTCCTCCTCCTCCTCCTTCCCTGGGACCAGTTCTTCATCCCGAGCCGTTCCCCGACGGTCCCGAGGCCCGGTCAGTGCCCCCAGAGGGCGAAAACTCAAAGCAGTTTCCGTTTTGATTCTTGCAGGACGTTGCCCGTCGGGGCCTGTTCGCCGCCCACGAGAGTTCACGACGAGCTCAACCTTCGAGGGCGCCCGGCAGCCCGTGCCGTCGACGCTTGCCGTCTCGCAGCCCGCCGCCCTCGTCGCCGCCGTCGGCGTCGTCGTCGACGAGGCCCTCGTTGCCCTCGTCGTCGCTGCCGTTGCCGTCGATGTCGTTGCCTCGAAGAAGACACATCGCCATCAACATTAACTTTCGGCGCCCCGCGCGGGTTTCTTGGATCCGCGCTGGACCCCCCCCCCCGGCGGCGCCTCCAGCGCCGCCCCTGGCGCGCTCCGCGCGCCAGGGGGGGGGGCCCAGCGCAGATTCAAGACCTCCGCGCTCCGAGCGCCCAAAGTTTATGTTTATGGCGTTTTTTTTCTTCTAGTTCCTGTCGCCGCTGACGTCGAGGACACGCTGCGCGTTCTGGCGGCGGAGTCCCGCGCCGGCGCGGCCACCGCCGCCTCGGCCAGGGACGCAGGCGCGGCGCCGCCCCCCTCTCCCATTTGCGGCGGAGTTGGAGGGCAGAGCCAACGGGCGTCGGCGAGCGCTGCTCGATGTCCACTGGCCGGCCCGGCTTGGGAGCCACATGTCTTTGTGGACGGCGATCAATGGAGAGGAAAAATGTTGCCAAATAATTCCCAGATGTCTAAACCATGTTGTAAACGTGTCGTAAACATATAGAACAACATGTTCCCAACATTTTTAGAACATGTTTCACACAGTTTAAACATACTTTCAATTAAATGATCGGATTGACAGGCTGCCCATCGTCATGGCATCCACAAACATGTCTACGTTGCATCGTCGGGGATCCTCGCCTGTCTCCAAACATTGTGGCGTCTTATCTTAAGCCCGATGCGGGCTCGATGCGGACGCGACGCGGATCTGGCGTGGATGTCGGCTCGGACTCGACACGGACTCGGCACGGATCCGACGAGTCCGACGTGGCTTCGGCACGGATTCCACGCGGACAGGGCCGCGACGGGACAGACAAGGCCCCGCATCTTGCCGCACCTCCGCGGGCGCCGGGGCATCGGAGCCGTTGTGCGGCCGGCCGAGGTCTGCGGCAGGGCACGGTGCTGGGCCGATTTTCCACCACCACTGCCGTAGGCAGGAGAGGGTAGTGGAGGAGGAGGAGGAGGAGGAGGAGGAGGAGGAGGAGGAGGAGGAGGAGGAGGAGGAGGAGAGGAGGGGGAGGAGGAGGGGGAAGGGGAGGAGGAGGAGGAGGCCATTTTCGGGTCATTTTTATGTTCGGCCCCCTGGCGCCCTGCCGGCAGGCTAAACCAGGTGCCGTCTGCGCGGCTGTCAGGCCGCGCCGCCGTCGCCGAAGGGCGACTCTCTGCCCGCCGCCACGCGCGCCCGCGCCCAGCGAGCCGCGGCGGCGGGCGAGGCGAAGCCGTGGAGCTCAGCCGCCTGCCAGGCGTCCGCCGCGACGGGCCTCAGCCCCCAGCGCGGCGGCCGCCCTGCACCAGCGGAGACGCCTGCGCCGCCCTCTTCGCCTGCGCCGTCGCGGAGCACCGCCGCGAGCCGCGTCTGCTCCTCCTGCGTGGGCGGCTGCGGAGCCGAGAGCCTGGCCTTGCTCTTGGGCTCCTGGAGGCGCATCAGGAGCCGCCGCGCCTCCGCCGCCCTCTCACCAGGGGCTGGCCGCCCCTTGCAGCTGCCCAGCAAGCCTGTCCCAGCGGGAGGGGACCGCTTCCAGAAGCGGCAACCGCACTTCATGCACCAGGCACGGCCCCATCACCGTTCTCGAGGCGCGAGACGACGATGCAGTGCCCGCGCACCTCCCGCGCCACTCCAGCTCCTGCTCTCGCGGCCTTCAGCTCGGGAGCGGCCACAGCCGCCTCCGCCAGCTCGGCAGCCGCGGCCCCAGCGGCAGCGGCGGGCGCCTGGCCGCGCTCCTCTCCAGCAGCAGCCCCAGCAGCGGCGCCAGACGCCTGGCCGAGCTCGAGGTCGGCCTCGAGCGCCAGCGCCGCCACCTCCGCGTCGGCCTGCTCCGCCGCGTCCAGCGCCTCCTGCGGGATGTCGTAGACGAGGTCGGCCGTGCCCACGACCCCGTCCGAGTCCAGCTGCTCGCGGTCCACCATGGTGGCGGCCAGCTCGCCAACCCAGCGCCCGAGCTCCTCCACGCGCCAGGCACACGCCTGGAGGAACCAGACCAGCTCCTCGTCGATCGGCCACAGAGCAGCGCCTCGCTTGGCCCACAGGTCATCTGCCCTGTTGCCCCTGATCAGGAGCTCGGCCTCCCAGGTGGCAGCTGCAGAGAGCACCTTGTGCGCCTTGACCTTCCGCACCGTGGCCGTCGGGCCTGGCCCAGCCCACCACTCCTGCCAAAGGTGGCGGCGCGCCTGAGTGGCGCGAGGGCCTTGCCCTGCGAGAGCGCCAAGCCGACCGTGCCCGCGCAGTCGCAGAAGACCTCGAGGCCCGAGCCGTCGGCCGACGGCAGCCAGAACTGGGCCAGCATGTGGAACGCGTAGTCCTCGCCGTCCCTGGCCTCCTGCTTGGGCCCGTACGCCCGCGGGACGATGCCGTGCATCCCGCCGATGACCTCCCCGCTGAGGCCGATCTGCACCACCGCCCAGCCTGCGCGGCGGGCCCCGCGCAGCGCAGGAAACCTGGCGCTGCCGTCCACGAAGACCCTGCCCGCGAACTTCGAGCCAGGCGGCACGCCAAACCAGCGCGGGGCCGCGAGCGCGGCGTCGGCCGTCGCGGGGAAGGCCAGGGCAGGGTCGGGGCACAGCGCACGCGCGGAGAGCTCCGCCGCAGCGCCCCCGCGCTGCGCCACCAGCCGCGCCCCCTCCAGCAGCTCATGCGAGCACGCGTCCCGCCGCAGCATCTGCCAGGCCTCGCACTCGAAGGCCCTGTGCCGCAGCGTGCCACGGCCTCCGCAGAGGCGGCATAGGCCGTCGCGCGCCTTGCCCTCCTTCCAGAGGCGCTCCTGCGGCCAGTGGGAGCAGCCGAGGACCGCTGCGAGCGCTCGCTTGTGGCGGGCCTGCCAGTGCGGCAGCGGCGGCGCGGGCTCCTGGCGGCCTGCGCCCTCAGCGGCCTCGGCGTCGGCCTGCCCCTCGGGGCGGCGGCGCGCGTGGAGGAGGCGCTCCAGCCCCTTTCCAGCGCACAGGCCATGCCCAGGCGCCAGGCCCGCGCAGCCGCTTCAGCGCAAGCACGTCCGAGGCCAGCATCGCCGACTCACGCAGTACCTGCACCAGCATGCCAGGCGAGTAGAACTCCAGCGAGAGGACACGCGCCTGCCAGTCAATGGCGGCATTGTAGGCCACCATCTCGATGCCGACCCGCCGCGGCGCCAGCACACATGCCTGCGCAGGGTCGCGGCGCTGCCCCCAGGGGCGGCGAAGGTCGAGAAAGCCTTGCTCCCCAAGCCAGCACTCCTGCACCACCGCGGCGCTGGGCAGGCCTGTCTCCAACGTCACGCCGCAGGAGCGCGCCACCTCCACCGCATGCACCACGAAGGGGTCGCGGCAGGCAGCGCCGTGCATCGCCCGCAGCCGCAGGCCGACGCTGGCGCCCATGGGCAGCCTGCCTTCCGCACGCATGGCGGCGATCCGCAGGCCATGCAACTTCCCACAGGCGAGGCCCGTCACCGCGGGGCCCCAGACGGCGGCGGCCGCGGGGCTGCCTCTCTGGATGTGGCCCACTTGCGCACCTGCACTGCGCAGCAGGCGCGCCCGCGCGCTGACCTCCGCCGCGCGGCCGGGCCGAGCGTCCTGCTCGCGCGCGCGCCTCCAGCGCCCATCGGCGGCGTCGCCACCGAGGCATCGGGCGCCAGTCCAGCGGGCCAGCGGCCCATGCGCCCAGCAGCCGTCCAGCTCGTCACCGAGGTCCTCGCTGTTCGCCATGTAGCCCGTCTTCGCCTCCGAGATGACCAGCCCCTTGGCGACCAGGCCCTCCGTGAGGGCCGCCATGGCCCTGGGGAGCTGCTGCACCACCTGCGCCCTGCCGCCGACAGCCTGCAGCAGCACGTCGTCGACGACGTTCTGCAGGCGCACCACAGGGTTCTCACGCACGATCTTCACGAAGGGGGTGTGCACCAGCAGCTTGGCCAGCCCGGCCGCGCCGCTGCAGCCCGCCACAATGGTGCCGTTCGCCTCGAACGGCTTGGAGACCGAGCCGCGCCAGGACACGCGGCGCTGCGTGCGGCACGACACGCAGTGGCACTGCAGCAGCGCGAGCGGGAACTCCGTGGCGGCCGCCTGCACGCGCAGCTCCTCATGGTTGACGTGCTCGTAGAACTCCGCCAGGTCGGTGACACCCGTGGCCGCCGAGAGGCCTCTGCTGCGAGCAAAGGCCGCCAGGAGGTTGTGCACCACCCCCGCTCGCTCGCACGGGCTCTCCGACGTGCCCCAGAAGGCAGGGTTCTTCAGCGAGGCCTCCCAGCGGGCCACCAGCGGCTGCCGCATCCTGCTCCAGACCCTCAGCCAGATGGCCGCGAGGCCGATCGGCCGCTGGCCGCCAGTAGCCTTGGGGATGAACACCACGATCAGCTGCCACAGCGCCTCCCGCGAAGGCTTCCGCTCCCAGGCCATGAGGAGCTTCAGGAAGCGCTGCCCGTAGGTCCGCGGGAGGCGCAGCAGCTGCTTCGGGCGGAGCGCGGAGCCTATCCCACCCAAGGCCGCACCCCTCGCGGTAGGTGCCCAGGACCCGCTCGAGGTCCTCGAGCTCCAGCGGCGGCAGCACCGACTCCTGGATGTCCCAGTTCTCAGGCGCCGCCTCGCCAGCACGCGACGGCTTGACCCAGAGCGGCTGCCACGCCTCCAGCAACGCAGCCACTGCAGCATCGCCCGCAACGGGCATGCGCAGGTCGTCGTCACCGTCCACGCCCGCGAGCACCTCCGTGGGCACCACCGCGACCTGCTTGATGAAGCGGTAGGCCGCCGAGCCGCCCTTCTCGGTGGCCGCGGCCTGGGCCCAGGCGCGCCACTCCGCGGCCTTCCGCTGCTTGTCCAGCCTCCAGCGCCGCCTCGCCTCCTCCTGGACGAACTGCACCGTCAGCTGGCACGATGAGGAGCTGAGCAAGCCCATCACGCGGGCCACCGACAGCCCAGCCAGCGGGCCTTCCTCTGGCCACTCGAGCTCGAACGCCATCAGCACCTCGCGCTGCTTGCGCAGCGGCGCCCAGCAGCGACCTCCTGGCGCCGCCTCCTGCAGCGCGCGCCAGCGGCCGCATGCCGCCGCGAACGACATCCAGCGCCTGCAGGCAGCGCCGACGCCCCTCTTGCAGTCCTGCGCCCAGGCCACCTCCATCTCGACCCTCTGCGTGCGTAGCCCGCCCGCGCGCCCTTCCCAGCGGCTGGGCGGCACGATCTCGTGGAGGTCGATCAGGTAGGCTTCCACCGCCTCGGGCCACCTCCATGAGCGACCGCCCACCTCCAGGGCTCCATTCCGAGAAGGCACGCTCGAGCGGCGCTGGCCGCACTGGCGGCGGCAGCGGCAGCGGGAAGGCGGCAGGGAAGAGCGGCTGCTGCACCTTCGCCGCTGGCCCTACGCCGCGGAGCACCACCTTGAACGGCGCGTGGTCCTTCGTCGGCGCCCTCAGCAGCACCTCAGCCACGTCCACAAAGCACGTGAGGACCCTGCTGACGACCGCGAAGTCGAAGACCTTCGAGCCGCAGGTCGGCTCCTCTGGGCCCACGAGCGCACCGCCTGCGCTGCGCGCCCACTCACGGACGTCCACGGGCTCCATGTTCCAGTCGCCTATCACGACCCACGGCGACTCCAGCTGCCCCACGTACTCGTGCAGCGCCGCCAGGAGCCCGATGTTCTCCTTCGCCCTGCCGATCTTCGTGATGAAGTAGGCCGAGATGACGCGGCACGGCTCCCTGAACCCCAGGTTCACCTCGCACACTTGGAACCGATGGGCAGGGAGCCTTGGCGCGGCGGCGGCCGCCGACGGCCGCAGCGTGGCCGCGGCCACTCCTCCCGAGCTCTCCAGCGGCCCTGGGCCCGTCGGCAGCGCTGCCTGGCCATGCCAGCTGAAGCCGCGCGCCTGCATCCAGCCCGCAGCGCGGGCCATCGCCTGCTTGCCCTTGAGGCGATGCTCTTGGAGGCAGAGCACCGCAGGCAGCCGCCCCTCGTCGTCGCGCAGCCACTCGACCAGCGACTGCGCCGAGCCCCACGCGGTGTTGGCCGATACCAGCTCCACCACTTCCGCCGCCCGCGGGCGGCTACCCAGAGGCGGGGCCTGCCACCCGCTGGCGCTTGGCCAGCGCTGCGCGCCAGGCTGCGCGCTGCTGCTCGTCCTCCATGCCCACCTCGTCGAACACGGCGTCGAGCCCGACGAGCTCGGGGCCGAAGTCGAGGTCGCCGACGCGCTTGCGGTCCCCAGGAGGACCATCAGCGCCATCATCACTGCCATCAGCCGCGGGGGCGGCCTCCTGCGCCGCGGCGACCCGCTCAGCTGCGGCTGCAGCCGCGCGGGCCCGCTCGGCCGCCGCTGCCTCACGAGCACGGGCGTCGGCGGCGGCGAGCTTCTCCACGAGGCTGCGGGCCTCGGCGGCCATCGCGAGCAGGGCGCCGCCCTCCTCCCCGAGCAAGAGAACCCGCTCCCGCTCCGCCTCGAGGCCCTCGCGGCCCTTGAGCAGCACCTTGCCCAGGCAGTCCTCGGCCTCCACAGGCTCGCCCACCTCCATGGGCGACGGCCCCTTGTGCTGCTCCAGGTCAGCGCGCTTCCTAGCGCGCACGTCCTCGGCCAACTCCTCCAGCTGGTCGCGCCGCTTCTGGAGGACGTCCGCCTGCTCCACCACGCGGACCGCGACGGCCGCCTGCTCCTCCTGGACGGCCACCAGCGCAGCCTCAGCACGGCTGACCTGGCCCTTGATCTTCGCCTCCCTGGCCAGGAGGGCCTGGAGCGACAGCTCGGCCAAGGGCTTCGCTGGCGGCGGCGCGTCCACCACAGGCACCAAGGCCCCGAAGTCCTGGACCAGGGCCGCCGACCAGCCTTCCCTGGGGCCAAAGTGGCGGAGGAGGGCCTGGCGAACCTCCTCGTCCTTGCCGCCGCTGCCGCTGGGCCGCTCCTCCGCTACCCGCTTGGCCGCGCCCTGCGCCCACGGCGCCGGCGTGGCCGCGACGGCGGCAGGCCCTGGCACGTCCGAGGCGAAGCGCACGCGCTTCGCCACGACCTTCTCCTTCCCCTTGGCCTTGGCCTTCGCTTTGGCCTTGTTGATGGCCTCGCCGATCGTGCCAGCGGCGCGCGGCGGCCGCGCCGCCTTGCAGAGCCTGCACTCCGTGCGCCAGGCTATGTTGGCGTAGCCAGCAGCACACGAGCGGCACGTCCAGGGGTCGCCACCCTGGCTGGCACCGCGCGTGCCACCTGCATCTCCATTCGCCATCGGCCCGCGGGGGCACGCCGGGAAGAGGAGGAGGGAAAGGAGGATCCGTGAGTGGGCCGACGGAGAGATGGAGGGCGCCACGCCACGGCGCAGCGCGCCTGGCCTCGCTGCGAGGCCTGGCCCCCCTCCGGCTGGCAACTGGGCGCTTGAGCCAAAATGGCTACGGAGGAGGAGGAGGAGCAGGAGGAGGAGGAGGAGCAGGAGGAGGAGGAGGAGGTAGGAGAGGGTTGGGGAGGAGGATCTTGACATGTTCGACAATGTTTGACTATCTTTGACAATGTTTGAATATGTTGTTGGCTACATTTTAGTTGTCTTCAAATGCCCGCCTGTAGGATGACATGCCCGACCTAAGCTTAGCGACTTCTGCTGTTAATGCACTCCCTCCTGCTCCCTCCTCCCTGGGGGAGGGTAGAGCAAGAGGAGGACTAGGAAAGTATCGTTCTGGAGGGAGTGTGGAGAGCCGGGAACAGGAAGGTCATCGAGGAGGAGTGTGCAGACAAGTGGGTCGAGCATCAAGATGACCATTTTTACTACCATCACCACCACCATCATCACGACCATCGTCATCCAATCCAGGCAGGAGCGGATTATACTGACAGGGGCATGGCGCCGATGGGCCATCTCGAGGTAGTGCTGCACGCACAGATCGACATCATCGAGGGCCCGATGATGGGCTGACGCAAGCAGAGCAAAGGGGGAGCGAGACAGCTCGTCGTGCGACTGAGCAGCGCTGCGTGCACAGGTGAGCAAGAAGAGAGGTATTCTACCTGTTCAGTTGCCCCCCTCCCCCCCTGACTCGTTCGAGTCCCCCCCTGACTCGTTCGAGTATCCCTCGACCTTCTGCTCCTCCTCCGCCGCCCCCGCCCAGACCTTGCCAGGCCGCTGGGCGCAGTCGAAGCCCGTTTTTTTTGAGTCGGACAAGTCTGGGGCCAGGTGGGTGACGCACAGTGCCACAGACGGAGCAGGCATGCACCAGCTCAGCAGCGCACGGACATAGCACCACAGATACAGTGGGACGGTGGTTGAGGAATGTGCCCAGGAGGCCTCAGAAGGGCGGCGGCTATCTCGATGGCCATTCCGCGCTGCGAGCTCCGCCCGCTTCCAGATTTTGGATTTCTTACATCCAGGGGTTCCTTACCCGAGGCCCTCGCCTATAGTGCCGGGCTCGCGGTCCAGCGCCGCGGAGGGGCTTCTCGGCGGAGGGTGCAGCGCGTCCGAAGCGGATGGTGATGGCCCGATTCTCCACCACCAATTACCACAGGTAGGACGGGGGCAGAGGGAGGATGGGGAGGCTCTCCTCCTCTTCTTCCTCCTCCTCCTTCTCCTTACCCTTACCCTCCTCTCTCTTTTCCTCTCCTGCCTGTGGGGGGGGGTCGTGGGAAATCTGTCCATCAGATGGTGCACGCCGTCTGCAAGGCTCGACGGCGGCCCGCGGAGCGCGGGTGGGGGGCTGTCGGCCGCGGCGCTGCTCGGCCGACGGCATCGCACATGTCGGCCTCGGGCGTCGTCCGATCCTAGCGGGCCTCATGCCCGCCTCGAGGTCGGGAGAGGGGCCGCCCCCCAGTGGTGGATTGATCGACCGGCTTCTTCGCCTCGCTTCCTCCCTCCCTCCTCCCACCGTTCCTGGCAGCTTCTCTCTCCTCGTCCCGCGTCTGCTCGTGTTTCCGTCTTCCCAAGAAAGCATCCGTGGGAGGCACACCAGCTTCGTCCTATTCCTCCTCGGTGCGGGGGGGGGGCGGGGTAGAGGTAGGGTATGGGGGGCAGGGGGAGGAGATCCAGGGGGAGACGAGGGGAAGATCCAGGTGATGGGGTGGACGATAAAGAGGAGAAAGGGACAGGAAGGACGTTACAAGCGGGTGCAGGTGAGATGTCGAGGAAGGGCGGGACATAGAACAACTGTGGGGGAGGAGAAGGAGGACGAGGAGGAGGAGGGGGAGGAGGAGGAGGAGGAGGAGGAGGAGAAGCTCCCAGAGCTCGCCCGCCTCATCCTTTTCCCTGTTTGTTTCCCTTCCATCCTACCCTTCTCCCTCCCCCTGGCGCGTTCGCAGACATCAGGGGCGTCTTCATTCCCACCATTCCGTCTTCATTCACACAGCAACCCCATCTACGTTGCAATCACAAGCGCCATCATCAATTAGACTACCAACCTCAACATCATCCCCAGTGCAAAAGGACCATCAGCATTGTCATGGCTGGGTCTTGGTGACCTGGGTCCCACCTGGAGCTGAGAGACTTGAGGTGGCCCCGGGCGACCGCACATGATATCTATGGAGGATCAAGAACTCGGTCGCGACTTTCCCGAGCCCCCACTGGTCTGGGGAGGAGTGGGGAGGAGTGGTGGTGGTCACTGCGTGAGGGGTCATGTCCCGAGCAGAGCAGCACGCACCACGACCACGGCGACGCCGACAACGAGGCAGGCAAGGCGCGCGAACGATCCGCACCGAAGCGTGAACCTGCTGGGAGGAGGGCCATCCTGCGAGGCGTCTGGAACGCAGCACACCGCTGAGCGGTGATATGCGGCATCCCCGCGAGCACAGCCTCCCCCCCCCGGAAGGTCAAGAAAGGACGAGGGAGGACGAAGGGAGAGAACGAGGTGGAAGAGGAGGAGGAGGAGGAGGAGGAGGAGGAGGAGGAGAGGGGAGGGGGAAGAGTGGCGAGGTCAGAGGAGGACGCGGTCGGAGAGGAGGAGGAGGAGGAGAGGAGGAGGAAGAGGGCGAGGATGAGGAGGAGGAGGAGGAGGAGGAGGAGGGAGGAGGCAGGGGGGAGGAGGAGGGGGGAGGCGGGGGAGTGGCGAGGTCAGAGGAGGACGAGGTCGGAAGAGGAGGAGGAGGAGGAGGAGGAGGAGGAGGAGGAGGAGGAGGAGGAGGAGGGGCGAGGTCGGAGGAGGACGAGGGAGGAGGAGGAGGAGGAGGAGGAGGAGGAGGAGGAGGAGGACGATGAGGAGGGGCGTCCCGGGCGACGCCTCCGCCGGCCGCCGCCGCGCAGGCGGGGGCTGGCAGCCGTGGCCCCTTCTCTCGGAGCGCTTCCCCGTGCTGGCCGACTTCGAGGTGGAGGAGCCGGCCGAGTTCGTCCAGGAGCGCGCCCTCTCTGGCCTGTGCGGGAAGCGCCCGGGCTCGCCCATAGGTCCACCAGATTTTTGTGGTTTGCACGAGATGTTCTTAAAACATTTCTGTGGCTGAGTCTGCCTTGTTTGACACATCGGGTTGATGTTCTAAGAACATGGTTTTTGTTTCCAGAGCATCTTGTGGTTCTAAGAGCATGTAGTGGTAGGCATTATCAGACGTCTGCGGGGCTTCTCGGAGGCCCTGTGGCCGTCCGAGAACTAAGTTGTCTGCGTCTCCGGGGGAGGTTTTGGAAGACTCCTCAAAAGGCCAGCGGTCTTCCGAGCCTTTTGAGGAGGCCCGCCCCTTCTTAACCTCCCCCCCTCCCCGGCTCGCCGCCGACTGGGGCCAGACCTCCATCCGCCTCGTTGCTGGCCGGCGGCCACGTTGCGGCACACCCGAGCGGGGCGAGTTCGATGCTCCCGCGCCTCTGCTCGGACGCCACGTGGGGCCTTCCAGAAAGGGTTCCTCGCCTTCGAGGGCCGAAGGGGCCGTGGCCTCTCCCTCGGCGGGAGGCCGGCGGGGACCTCGCGGCAGCAGCACGAGGCCGCTTCTCTGCCCGCGGAGGCCAGTTTTGAAGGCCGGCGGGAGCTGGCGGACGTCTCAAACGGGGGGGGGGGCCGCCCTTACAGAGCCGTCCTCCAGCTGGAGGGCGCGTAGGGGCGGGGCTGGGGCACGAAGATACCCACCTGCCTTTGCTCGCCCTTCGTTGGGCTTCTGGTTTAGCATAGTGCCTATTCCAGCGCCGTCCACACGGTAGTTTAGAGCCCCTCACTAGACCTCCTGCGCCGACGGATCATTGGGGGTAGTGCGCGTGTGTGCGGACGTCTCAAACCCCCGAAGCCAGCGGCGGCAATCATGACAGCGAAAGACCCGAACCCTGGGCTGCCGCGTTTCGATGCTGAGGACGACCAGCGAGTGCGTATCCAGAGCATCTGCGACGTTTGCGACGGCACGGCGATGAGTCTTGACGAGCGGCCTCTTCAAGTTGGCAGGAAGGAGCGAGATGATGATAGGATCGGCAGCTATGGCCTTGCGGAGGTGAAGGAGAGTATCACGAATTTGCCCAACATGAAGGGGGGACCTATGCTGCAGTGGCCTATGAGGGGGCCGCCTGGGGGCGCTGTTGCTGAGTCTTGGAAGCTGGCGATAGACACGCTCGCGCCGCCTCTCTTGCAGGTTTTTCAACGTGGCGCAGGCGCTGGGCGACGCACCTCAGAGGTTCAACGAGGGTGAGACCATGCAGTTGAGGAAACCCAAGGGCGACGGCTGCACGGCATCGACGGACTACCGTACCATCAACTTGATCAACCACGTCGGCAAGGCATACGCCAAGGTCACCACACTTGACGGGATGAGGGAGGTGGCGCACAAGATTTCACCAACGCAGTTCGGAGCTATGCCTGGGCGGGGCACGCGAGACGCGGTGGCAGTGGCAGGCGAAGTGATTGTTCGGCATCAGAAAGAGCACCGAGCCAAGCGACGAGGAAGCACTTCAGCCCCACCTCCTATGCTGTTGGCGGTCCTCACGGACATCGAGAAGGCTTTCGACGCGGTGGTACGCCAGGATATTTGGCAAAGCTTGGAGGCGCTCGAACTACGGAGGGATGCCCGTGCGACCCTGGAGGAGCTCCATGGGGGCATGTGCTACCTGTTCCGTGATGTCACCACTCGTGTGCCAGATGCTCGGATCTGGGTCAAACAAGGGGTGCGACAAGGAGGTGTTGAGAGTCCAGGCCCTTTTGTGGCGGTCTATGATGGGATTGTATATCGGATAACGGACCAGCTACAGCAGCTGGAGTATCCAGCCATCAAGGTGTACTACGACCCCACGCTCAAGAGGATCAGGTGCAACGATTGTTTGAAAGAGGACGAGTGCGAGGCCCTGGACGCTTCTCAGTTGAAGTTCTTAGATGGTTTGCTCACGTTCGCTGAAATCGGGGAGTACGACGATGCATCCATCATCCTGGAAGTACTGAAGGGTGAGATCAAGGCTGGCGGCATGAGAGTCAACGGGAGGAAGACCGAGATGCTGCTCACGCCGTCGGGGGCCGGCAGTAAGAACAGTTTGACGCATATTCGAGCACGTACGACTGGCATAAAGACGTGGGAAGACGACGACTACTTCCCGTTGCGCCCGTAGCCGACGGTCAAGTACTTGGGGGTGCAACTGGCGGCGTCGGGCACCCACCAAGCAGAGGTCACGAACCGCATCAAGGCAGCCAACTCTACTCATGCTCGCCTGCTGCGCCGTGCGTTCAGGAGTGGTATCAGTGCAAAGTTGAAGATCAGATTGTGGAAGGCGCTTGTCCGCTCGGTGTGCTTGCACTGCCTGGAGGTCGCGCACCTCGCCAAGCGGGGGCTGAACAAGTTGGAGAGCTGGCAAGTGAAGAAGCTTCGTGGATTGTTGAATTTGCCAGCCCACCTGCATAAGACTACCAACCGTGAGATCAGGAAGCGGGCCCGTACGCCGACTGTTACGAGCACACTGTTACTTAGAATGTTGAGGCGGTGGCGACAAGTGATGTGGCCTGCTTTCAGGGGGCCCAGCGATGACTTGCACGACCCGACGCTGGCGGTCAGGGCGGCCATCTTCGGCCGATTCTCGTTTGAGAGGGTCGGCCAGGGGGAGCAGTCGGGCATGCTGACTATGCTGCTGGACGACATGCGGCAGTTGTGGCAGACCGCGGACGTGCAGGAGAAGCTCACTGCCCGTCGGCTCTTTCAGCTCCGCGGCGACCTACCTGAGCTGGCCGAGCCGTGGCTGCGCTGGCTCGCCGCCCTTGAGCCGCGCTACCTTCGCCGTGTGCTGACTTATGGCGACGAGGCGGACGCTGTGACTGATGCTGCAGCCATCTTGTGGCTGGAGTGCGACGTGCGTGGTCAAAAATGCAATGGGGAAAAGGGGCTAGCCAACAACCACAAGCCTGCAGCTCATAAGGTATATGCAAACCCAGCAGCCGAAGCCCTCACGGATACGGGCCTGAAGCAAAAGCGATGCCGCCACTGCCAGAAGACATTCACAAGGCAAGACACGCTGGTGAGGCACATTAAACAGAAACGCTGTACGGCCCGTTCTAGTGGAGTTGAGGCTCCAGCCAGACTTGCAGAACTTCCAGCGCCCGCGGTCTCCTCTGCCGAGCTCGCCCCAGCTGCTGCCAGCGATGTTCCAGCCGAACAGCGAGGTGCTGGCGTTGGTGGGCAGCCACGCCAACATGGGGGCGCTGGTCGAGGCAGGGGTCAGGGGCGAGGGCAAGGACGACCGACCCGACGTGGTGGGCACCCCGGGCACGGCGCTCGGCAGCTTGGCCCTGCACTACGAGGACATGACGAGGGCGGCGCACCGCGACAACTTCGCGATCCCACCCAAGCCGTCGCAGAAGATGGCGATCACACTCGACCAGGCTCTGGCGCACTGCGTGGACGAGGGCGCCAAGGCCAAGGCGAAGGTGAAGGAGAAGGAGGACTTCCTGGGCAACCTGATCGGCAAGCGGCCAGACGCGCAGGCACGGGTAGCCCTGTTCCGCGTGGCGGAGGCCGTGGAGGGCATGAAGGAGGCGGTGCTGGCGGCCGCCACGCAGGACATCGAGCCGTTTGGAACCAAGGCCGTGCTGGACGAGCGCCTGCGCAACGGGGCGGTGGTGCAGGACCAGCAGCTAAAGTTCGTGGCGACGAGGTGCATCTAGGTGAAGAGCAAGAACGAGGGGGCGGCCCCCGTGGAGGGCGAGTTCAAGTGGATCTTCGCGGTGAACCACTACCTGAATTTGAAGGAGGCGCTGAAGGAGGCGCTGAAGGAGGCGATGGCCGTAGTGGGCGTAAGCCTCCAGTACGACATGACGATGAGGTCGAAGGTGGCCAAAGGGGTGGAGTCGCTGGCGCTCAAGGGCGACAAGGGGGTCCAGGACTGAGGACGTCTACGCCAGCACCTGCATCCTCCCGTGAGGTGCAAGGCTTTGCCGCTGCCGCCGAGAACTTTCCCTCTTCTTCCTCTACCCCCCTTTCGACCTCCCTCTCCCCCTCCCCGCCTCACAGACGCAGCTCGGGAAATATTTTAGAAGGGGGCCACGCTAAAGGTGCGGCGGACTTTTTGCGCCTCCCTTCCACCAGGGGGGGGCGGGGGGGGCGCCCTCGCAGGTGCCGCCTCCACGAGCGTGGGGGTGCGCGGGGTGCGGGGCTGAGGCCTGTCGGCCTACCGCTCCGCGTCCGCTGTCCGTTTCAGGGCCTCGTTTCGGATTGGAAACGCGCCGCGTCGTTTTCACGGTTGTGCTGGGGCCCCCGCTAAACTTCCGAGGCAATGGGAGTCGCGTTTGAAAACAGGGACGTCTCAAACCGGCCTCCCAAGAGCTGGCAATTTCCCGTTCCAGGGTTTCTGGAACCCGCCATGTGGATCCAACGGGGTGCGCGGATGCCGGGGAAACGCTGCACCACAAACAACAACGTGCGCCCAGGAGCGCGCTGCGCCCCCCGGGCTCCCCCAACCCTCTGGTCGGACGAGAAGGGCGGGGGATGCGTGGGGAGAGGGTACGATGTCTGCTGAGTGCTGCTGCTTCGGTCGCACGTCATGGTAGCTTCGCGTGTCCTCGCAACTCCCTCTTTCGAGTGCGATCGCGTGCGCGAGCGTCTGGCAATTGATGCCAAAGCGCCGATCTAGCGTACATTCGCATCGGCCAGCGTCGAGTCGCAAGAGCCAGCAACCCAGAGATCCGATGTCGGCCCCCCGGAAGCCTCGACCCATTCCCCAGGACCGATGGTTTTTTGACGGTCCCTGGGCCTGGCGAGGTCCCCCAGAGTCCGAAAGTTGCGAAAAACATCTGCCTTGTTTTTGTTCCAATACGTTGGATTTCTCTGGAGATGGTGCGCGCGGGAGGCTCCCATCAGCTGCCACCGAATGCTGGTCTCTGCCCGGCCGCCTGGCGCTTTCCTCGACGCGAGTGCGTCCCCCCTCTTGTCCGACCCGGCACTCTGAGATTGCCACAGGGGCTCGTTGCAGATGGCTGGTTTTGGCACGCGTGCGGCCCCGCTCGAACATCGTGTCGGCGCCGTCGGGCCTGTCCTTCTGCAGGAGGAATCTTCAAGAATAGGCAAAGCGTATTCTGGGGACGGCTTTTCGATCATTTTTTCATTAATTATGTTTGAACAGTTGTTTGATGTTTCATCCAAACTCAGCCCGTAGGAAGACATGCCTGACCTACTACTAATGTTGTGTGTGCGTCGCCCCCAAGGGGGTGACGCGCGCGTCGAGCAATTCTGTGCTCCGTGGCGGGCGATGTCTGGAAATACCGCTCGGGAAGCAACGTGCTACGTACAAGATGGTGGGATAGGAGCGTGTGTGGACTGAGCTCACCGCCGCGGTTGGCCGACCCCACGGGCCGCTCTTGTCGCCCAGAATTCGCCCTCTCGCAGAATTGAGTCAGTCCCCCGATGCTGTGGGGCACTGCCGTGCCTCCACTCACGGCTCAGATTGGTGATTGCTTGCGCCCTGGTATCATATCGGCGACGCAAAAAAACAAGGGGTCGTCTGCGCCCACATTGGCGTGTAAGCTGCCCGCGTAAGGTCGCGCGTAAGTGCCTCGCGTCTCCAATGTAGCGTGCCGCGCTGGCGGCCCGAATAAGCCGCGCCGTAAGGTCGCTGCGTCATCTCGCGTAAGACCCCTTCTTGAGCGTCGCTCATATGCTGGATCTCGTCCCAGATTGTACGGCCCTGCCCGCTTGCTAGCGTGCCCCCTGCTCGCCTCAGGGTTTCGTCCAATCCCTTCTCGCTTCCGCCCCTCGTGGGATCGAATAGGTGGGGAGTTGTTTGATCAGCCGTTAGGCCGCCTGGGCTTGGAGTTGCTTTATGTGTACTGCGCGCTGTTGTTACGTTTGCTGTGGTGTGATGCCTAAGCATATTGATGGACGGTTGGGCCATGTGGGGATGCACGCGCTGCGCCATCGTCAGTCCCCCTCGCCTCGCTTCTCATCCTCCTCCTCCTCCTCCTCCTCCTCCTCCTCCTCCTCCTCCTCCTCTCATTGCTTCCCCCCCTCAGGGCCGGTGCCTTTTTTTACGTCTGGCATCATGTCGAATCCCCATGTGCAGCCTCGGCCTCACCCCGCTCGAGTGGGGCTGCGGATCCGTATCGCGACCTCTTCTCTCTCCCGGCTCGTGAGGCGAACGGCACGCGCGCGAGTTGCCGCCATGCTGATGCGATTGCTTTCGCGATGCCACGGCACGTCCTCCTCCTCCTCCTCCTCCTCCTCCTCCTCCTCCTCCTTCACCTCCACCTCCACCTCCGTGTTGTCGCGCCGACGCGGCTGCAGCCCCTGCGTGGGCGTTCAAGGTGGGACGCCGGCGGTGGCCCGGAAGCGGCCACCGTGGAGCGACCTGGCGGTCTAAAAGCCGTCGACCGTTCAAGGACGGAAGGTCCACGCGGTGTCGGAAGCCATTCCGGGTCTCGTCATGACGCGTGGAGGCCCATGCCAAGAAGCACCCTGCTTGCCTCCAGGGTGCCCTGGGTTTCTTGGGCTTCGATGGTTCTGCGCCGGGTTTCTTGTGGTCGAGTTCATGCTGTACCAGCGCGGCGCATGCTTCGTCTTCGCCGCGCCCATCGGTAGTTGGGCCGCCCCTGCCCCTGCTGGGTCCGTGTAGTTATATCCCTTCTCCAGGCCGTCGGAAGCGGGGCCGCGCGCGAGAGCGCATTCCGCTTCCGAGGTGGGGGGCGCGCTCCAATCCCAACTTCACGTTGTGCCCCACCTGATTTGAGCTTGAGGCACGATGGAAATGGGTGGGGCGCTCTGACTTCCTCGGCATTGCTAATTTGACCTACCTGTCTGTCAGGCATGACCCCCTAATTCCTGGAGGGATCTTCAAGAACAGTGCCAACAATAGTCCGGGGACGCTGTACTTGCTCTTTTGACTGGCTTGAGTATCTGTTTGACTACCTCTAGTCTTCTTGCAACATCCGCCTGCAGGAGGACATGCCCGTCCTGCACCTGCCTGCCTCCTGCCCCCCCTCTGCCGCAGGAGTTCTCGGTCCGCACCGCGGCGCTGCTCCAGGAGGCGCGCTGCGGGCCGCCGCGGCGACCCCCCGCCCCCCCTCCCCGATCTGGGCGGCGCGCCGATGGTCCCGGGCCTCCCGGAGGGGGTCGGAGGATCGCGCCGCATCGCCGATGCATCGGCGATGCGGCTCGATGTGCAGCCCGATGTTCTCCACGCCGACGTCGCCGATGCATCGCCACTGTGCCGATGCATCGGCAGTGGATCTGTGATGCGGCGCAAACTTCCGACCCATCTACTCCGACCCCATCTAGGAGGCCTCTGCATGGGGTGGAAGAGGGGGCGCGCCGAGAGGGGACGTTTGGGAGTTTCGGGTTGGAGGCCACAAGAAGCTTTTGTCGGGTGCATCCGTCGGTTCCCGCAGGTTTTCCGGCCCTCGGGGTGCTCTCCAACGGCTGCACCTCGCCGAGGGCGTCCCTTGGGTGCCTGAATGATCGTCCTGAGCGGCCACCGGAGACCCGAGCTAGTGCGCACGTCACCACCCACCAAACCACCCCAACCCAACCCGAAGGCTCAGATTTGCCCTCGATTTCTAGTGGGGGGGGGTCGGGAAACATCGAAAAAACACATGTGGAACCCTTACCCCCCCCAACCCGAAATTCGGGTCTTCGGGTTGGGTTGGGGTGGTCTGGTAGGTAGTCAGCACGAGGGCCAAGCCCGGCGGCGCGCCGAGGAGGGACGTGAGAGGGCGCAGGCCTCCTCAGAAGGCGGCGGGGCTGCTGAGAAGCCCTGCGGCTCTCCGAGACGCCATGTTGTGGCCTTGGAGGAGGCCTATAGCATACCTGCCAGAGGGCCTGAGGCCCCCCCCAGGTGCAACGATAGGGGGGATAGGCATAGGGGGCGATGCACATCGACCCCCAATGGCCCATGGATCGGCGATGGTGACCCGATAGCCCCACCCTGCCCCGGAACGTTCAGTCTTGCTATCGGGGGCCTGTTGCCGACCTATCGGCGACGTATCTCCGAGTAGAGGTCGATGCTCCCGCCCCCTGTCGTTGTCCCTGATCCTGGTCCTTTTGAAAAAAGGTCCGCCCACCTCTGCCTTTCCCCCCTGGGCGAGCCGCCTGGCTTCGCTTCCGCGTCATGACTCGCGCCTCCGGCGGCCCCTCGGGACGATCCTGTGGCCCCCCCCCCCCTCGGAGCGCCCTCGGCGTGGCGCAGCCGTTGGAAAGCACCCCGTGACTGTCTTTCATTTTTCCTCCGAAGTCCGCCTGTAGGAGGACATGCCCGACCTAATTCTAGCTCCGAGAGCTTCTACCCGCGAGTACCCCATCTGGGCTTTCAGCGCGGCCCCGCCCCGCGAGGGCAGGCTCCTGCTTCGCTCGGCAGAGGCCCCCCGCCCCCGCGTGGGAGCGCGGCCTCGGCGCGCGAGCCGGCCCTCTGACAGGTTGGTCGATCAATAGATTCGTCGTGAGAAAGAGGGAGGGAGAGATATAGAGAACGAGAGCGAGATCGAGCGTGAGATCGAGTGATCAACAATCGATATGATCGGCCGATCGATAGATAGAGAGAGAGGGAGAAACGAAAAAGACAAAGCAAGAGCCAGAGAGAGAGAGAGCGAGAGAAAGAGAGAGAGAGAGAGTGAGATAGCGAACGCCACCATAACATGACAGGGAATAACAGAGAGAGAGAGAGAGAAACGTAAAGAGTGAGCGAGATATCTAGATATCTAAATATCTATAGTATTCATAAATATGTATACCGGTGTGTATACCTACACATATATGTACGTGTGCGTATGTATATCTTAGACGCCTACGGCGAATCACCGCCGCCCCCTGCCTTTTGGGAAGCACCTGCGTGGCCGAAGTTGGGCTTGAGCTTGACCAAGCTATCGGGCCACGCGTTCCCCGAGTGGGTTTCGAAAGCTTTCGGGGAACACGGAGTCGGGCGAGCTATCGGACCAGGTGGTTTCCGAGCTTTCGGGTTTCCTGGAGGACGTCTTGGAGGTCTCTTGGGCCGCCTTGGAGGCCTCTTGCGGGCCTTTTGGGCAGTTTGGGGCCATCGTGAAGCCATCTTGAGGCCATCTGGGGCCATATTTGGTGCATCTTGGGGCCATCTTCGTTGTCTTGGAGGCCTTCTTGGCCGTCTTGGAGGCATCTTGGAGGCCATCTTGGCCGTCTTGGAGGCCACCTTTGGCGTCTTCGGGGCCCATCTTGGGCCGTCTTGGGCTCTTCTTGGGGCCCTCTCGGGGGCCTCTTGGGCTGGGCCTCTTGGGTCGTCTTGGGCCGTCGGAGAGCTGATCAGAAGAACATGTCAACATCCTTTAACACCTCAGGAAAGTCAATGATGTTTGCCCTTCCGGGCCTTCATGAAGGACGTCTTGGAGGCCTCTTGGGGGCCTCTTAGCCAGTCTTAGGCCATCTTAGAGCCATCTTGGGCCGTCTTGGAGGCTTCTTGGACGAACTTGAAGGCATCTTGGACTCTCCCGGGCCGTCTTGGAAGCCATCTTGGACCATCTTTGGCGACTTGGAGGCCATCTTGGAGGCCATCTTGGGCCAACGTCACCATCTTAGAGGCCATCTTGAGCCGTCTTGGAGATTGTTTGCGGTCGTTGAGATGGTTTCAGGGGGAGTTCTTTTGAAAAGAACCAAAACCAAAATCGAAAGGATCTAGCACGAGGGGCACCCCTGTGGCAAGCCAACAGGGAGCGGCGGATCGAAGACGCCTACAGCGAATCACCGCCGCCCCCTGCCATTGTGTAAGCGCCTATGTGGCCGAACGTTGAGGCCAGACCTGCCAAGCTATCGGACCAATTGTTCCCCGAATCGGTTTGGAAAGCCTTCGGGGAACACGTGGGCATCTTGAAGGTCATCTTGGCCGTCTGGAGGCCATTTGACTCTTTATGGCCTTCTTGGAGGACGCCTTGGAGGGCTCTTGGACCGTCTTGGAGGCCAACTTGAGCGTCTTGGAGACCTCTTGGGCCGTCTTGGGGGCCTCTTAGGGCCGTGTCTTGGGCCTCTTGGGCGATCTTTGGGGGCACTTGGGCCGTCTCGGGCAGTCGGAGGGCAGAAAAAAGACAAATGCCACACTCCTTTAAAAACCATTGGAAATCAATGATTTTGGCCTTTTCGGGCCTTCCTGGAGATCCTCTTGGAGGCCTCTTGGGCCGTCTTGGGCCATCTGAGGGCCATGTTCGGCCGTCTTGGTGGGCTCCTGGTCCGTCTGACGCCGTCGGGAGCCGTTTGGGGGGCCTCGATGGGCCGACTTGGGGCCCTCTTGGAATGCTCCAGGGCCGTCTTGGAGACCATCTTGAGCGTCTTACAGGCCTCCTGCGCCGTCTTGGGGGTCTCTTGGGACCGTCTTGGGGCCCTCTTGGGCCGTGCTGGGGCCATCTTGGAGGCCTCTTGGGCGATCTTTCGGCGATCTTTGGGGGCTCTTGGGCCGTCTCGGGCCGTCGGAAGGCCGAAAAGAAGGACATGCCAAAATCCGTCGAAAACCTTAGGCAAATCAAGGTGTTTGGCCTTTTATGGCCTTCCTGGAGGCCCTCTTGGGGGCCTCTTGGGCCGTCTTGGGCCAGCTTCGAGCCAACTTCGGCCATCTTGGTGGGTTCCTGGCACGTCTGACGCCGTCGGGAGCCGTCTTGGGGGCCTTTCTGGGCCAACGGGGGACCCTCTCGGGGCGCTTCGGGGCCGTCTTGGAGGCCATCTTAGGCGTCTTGGAAGCTATCTTGGGCGTGTTGGAGGCCTCTTGGGCCGTCTTGGGGCCCTCTTGGGGCCATCTTGGAGGCCACTTTGGGCCGTCATGGGGCCCTCTTGGGGGCCTCCTGGGCGATCTTGGGGGCCTCTTGGGCCGTCTTGAGCCGTCGGAATGCCGAGAAGCAAATTCCAAGCTCCTTCCAAAACCTAAGGACAATCAATGATTTGGGCATCTTCGGACCCTCCTGGGGGACCTCTTGGAGGCCTCTTGGGCCGTCGTGGAGGCCTCTGGGGGGCCTCTGGGGCCGTCTTGGGCCGTCTTGGACTCTTGGGCCGTCTTGGAGGCCGTCTTGGACCATCTTGGGCGGACTTGGAGGCCATCTTGGGCCATCTTCGCGATTTTTTGAGGATGTCCCGAGCGGCTGGCACGGCGGCGGAACGGGCCGAAGCCCCAGGGGAAGTTCTTTTGGGAATCAGAACCAAAACCAAAACCGAGAGGGTCCAACACGCCAGGCACCCTTTTGATAAATCAAAAGGGGGCGGCGGATCGAAGACGCCTACGGTGAAGCACCGCCGCCCCCTGCCTTTTTGGAAGCGCCGATGTGGCCGAACGTTGAGGCCAGACCTGCCAAGCCATCGGACCATGTGTTCCCCGAGTCGGTTTGGAAAACCCTCGGGGAACACGTGGGCATCTTGAAGGTCATCTTGGCCGTCTTGGAGGCCTCTTGGGCGATCTTTCGGCGATCTTTGGGGGCTCTTGGGCCGTCTCGGGCCGTCGGAAGGCCGAAAAGAAGGACATGTCAAAATCCGTCGAAAACCTTAGGCAAATCAAGGTGTTTGGCCTTTTATGGCCTTCCTGGAGGCCAGCTTCGAGCCAACTTCGGCCATCTTGGTGGGTTCCTGGCACGTCTGACGCCGTCGGGAGCCGTCTTGGGGGCCTTTCTGGGCCAACGGGGGACCCTCTCGGGGCGCTTCGGGGCCGTCTCGGAGGCCATCTTAGGCGTCTTGGAGGCCATCTTGGGCGTGTTGGAGGCCTCTTGGGCCGTCTTGGGGCCCTCTTGGGGCCATCTTGGAGGCCACTTGGGCCGTCATGGGGCCCTCTCCCGACTCCAGGAAGGTCTGGTGGCCTTTGACCCAGCTGATGCGAAGGTCGCTGCTCAGGCCACCCTGGTCCTCCAGCGCGTGCCACAGCTGGCGCCACAGGTCCACGTTGTCCTTCCTCGGATGCGTGGTGGCGCTCTTGCCTTGCCCCAGGCCTTCCACGATGACCGGGCAGTCGGTCTTGATGTGCATCGGGAGCAGGCCATGCTTGAGCACCTGAATGATGGCGCACAGCTCGCCCCGCTGCGCCGTCTGCTGCGGCCCTGGCAGCGGGCCGCACGCCATTCCCAGCAGGCGCATACTGGACATCACGGCGATGCCCCAGCCAGCGCGATTGGCCTCTGGCCAGTGCAGCGGACACCTGGCCGACCCGTCAGTGAAGATCTCGCCCGTGATCGTCATGCCCTGGCCACCCATGCAGTAGTACCATGACTCCGTGTCGGCTGGCGGGGGCAGCTCAGGTAGTGCAGCTCGGGGCAAGAGGCCCCTCGTGTAGAAGAGGTCGCTGGGCGGGGCAGCAAGAGCTCGCCGTCGGATGGCCTGGTCCACCGCATCCGTCCTTATGTCGGCGAGGTTGGGACATGACCAAAGTCGATGATGAAGATGGCCACAGCAGTCCTGGCAGTAGACGCAGCTGGGGTCCATCACATAGCCCATGGTGTAGAGGCGCTGCTGTGTCCACTGGGCTCCGATGACGGTGGAGCGAAGCGCCCCCCTCGCACGCATACTCAAGTTCCAATGAGCGGCATCAGCATCAGCGTGTAGCATAGCAGCGATCGGCTCTATCCAGTAGCCTCGCGGATCACGATGGGCTGGTGGAAGCTCAGGTGCATGCTCTCGCCGATTGGACCAGTCTTCCCACCTCATATTACGATAACTGCGCCTTGCCACGACGCGTACCCATTTCGGCGACGTGTCAGTCAAGTCGAGCTCCATTCCGTTTCCCGTAGTCCAGGAAGTCGCCGAGTGGGCCCTCCAGCCAAGCCGACGTAGAAGTAGTTGAACAGCTCCAGCGGGGCCTGTCACCTGCCCCCATGTAGTAGTGTGGCCCATGTTCTTCGCCTGGACGTTCCAAGCCTTCTCCAGGACGTGCAGCGGCACCTGACGGGCATAGACCGTTTGCGCCCACGTGTAGATCGGCTCCGTCATGGCCAGGCTCTCGGGCATCTGGTGCGGGGCCTCCTCCAGCAGCGAGGCCAGCCAAGTCGACAACGCCGTGGGAGTCTTGGCCCAGCCCGTGCGGACCACGTTCGTCATCGTGGCCAGCGTCGACGGGGGGGCGCCCACGGCATGGAGGCCGTAGACCATGCCGGGCGCCAGGGCGGGCCGTGCCACTCGTCTCGCGATCCGCTTCAGTTTTCGGAGCTTCCGAAATCTGGGCAAGCGCTCCTTGACCTTGCGCGCCCTCTTGTGGATCGCCGAGTAGGTGAGACGAGCGCCCGCGCGACATTCCAGTCCCAAGACGGTGAGCTGCCGCGCCGCCTCAAAGCCGAAGTCGTGGAGTCGACGCGCCACTTGCTCAGCTAGCCACATCGAGGAGCTCAAGATCTTGGCCTTGTCCCTGGCGATCGGGAGCTCCAGCGCCTGGAGCACCTTGACCAGCCTCTCAATGACGCTCGCCGCCTGCTCGAGCATCTCGGAGGCGGGCGCCATGAGCTGGAGCGTGATGTCGTCCGCGTAGATGTCGAGGGTGTAGCTGATGCCCCCGCGCAGGGAGGCGGTGAAGATGTCAAACGGCATCATCATGGTCAACTGTAGGAGGTACATCGCCACCGTGCAAACAGGAAGCGCACCCGCCATAGTGCGCACAGCACAGGAGTATGTCACACCCCATCGAATCCTTCTGGGAGCCATGTACATGGCGAGCACCGCCTTGAGGATGGCTGCAGGGAAGTCGTAATACCGTGCCGCCAAGGCGATCTTGATCCACTGGACCCTGTCGAAGCACTTGCTGATATCGGCCAGCGTGGTGACCACCGCGTCCCCCTCCGCGGTGTCCGCCGCCTCCGCATAGACCATGGTGCGCGCGCCCACGTCGATGGTCGGGCGCCCAGTGCCGAGGGCGAAGTAGGTGCGGTCATGCTGCGCCATCCACCTGCGAATGTGGCCGATGCGCACCTTGGTGTAGACCCTGTAGACCGAGGGGAGTAAGGCAATGGGACGGAAACCTCCCTGGGCCTTCGCGAGGAGCATCACGTGCACCGCCATGATGGCCGAGGGCCATCGCCCCCCAGGCCTCCGCCGCCCAGAGGATGTAGATCAACATGGCCAACGCGTCGTCGGTCAGGAGCGAGAATGCTCTGGGTGGCATGGCATCGGCACCAAGGCCAGTCTTCCAAGCGAAGGTCCTGGAGGCGGCCCTGATCTCGCCGATGGTCGGCACTGGCAAGGCGTCCTTCGGCATGGTGCGGAGAATGTCCGAAATTTCTCCTTCCATGTCATCCAGCTGCGTGATGGTGTGCTCGTTGATGATGGCACCATCCTGCAGGGCTGTGATGTCGCCGAAGTCCGTCATGACCGTGTCATTGTCGGGCTTCGGCGAGATCACGCCCCCCTTCCAGATGTCATTCCAGCTGTCCATCTGGCTGTCGGCCACGGCCTGCGGCAAGGCCGTGCGGATGCCGAACCTGTCCGCCTCGTTGTGTGCCCAGCCCCTCAGCTTCGTCATGCCGAAGAGGGGTGAAGCGCCCGTGATCATGGCGTCCTGAGCCCACTTGCGAAACTGATCCGTGCGCTTCCGAGCCGCCTGGAACTCCAACTTCTCAGCATGGGACTCGACAGTGGCCGCGTACGCTGTGAGCGAGGTGAGGCAGACGTGGAAGTCCTGCATGACCGCGTAGTGGATGAGACGCCAGGCCGCCTCAAACAGGAAAGCGCCCTCCTGCGAGTGGATGTCCTGCTGGTGGCCAGGACGAAGTGCACGCGTCAACCTCTGCCATCGAGCCGCTGGATCGAACTGGTGCGTGATGGAGCTGACGAGGTCCTGCAACGCCAGGGCCAAGTTCCTCATGTAGCGGGCCTCCGCTCCAGCGGCGGGCCGACCTGGTCGAAGTGGTGGGCCGCCAACTGGCCTCCAGACGTACGTGGGTCGCGCGGCCCTGCCACAGTAGCGCTCGGCGTCCTGCAGCTGGTAGATGTGGCAGAGGTCCTGATCCACGAAGGAGGTGAAGGTGGAGTACAGTGCGTCCAAGCGCTGCTGAGCGACTTGAGCGTCTTCTGGTAGTCCACGACGTGCATCCCCTTGAACGACCTCGATGTACGGCTTCTGTGCCGGTGGGCCAGGCAGCGGGCTGGCGCCCGCGAAGCGCGGCGGCTGCCGTGGGAACGGCCTCGGAGCACGAAGATGAAGCTGTAGATGGACCCGCGGCCGAGCCGCAAGATCAAGAAGTACTGGGTAGTGCGGTCGGGGCGTCCAGTCATCCATGACCCGAGGCGCCGTGCACACCTTCGCGAAGTCAGGCGAGGTGAGCCAGTAGTCGATGGTGCTGAGGTTGCCAGTGGTGGCAGCCCTGCACGCGCCAGTGGGAGGCGCAACCGCGATGGCGGGCAGCACCTGCATGAAGCCGAGGTCCTCGAGAAGGCGCGGCTCGGCATTCCAGTCGGCCGCAAAGATGTACGGGGCCGAGTAGTAGCGCAAGGCCTCGGCGATGCGCATCAGCTTCTGGTAGTTCGTGGTGAGGTAGTCGCTGGCACCGACAGACTCCAAGTAGGGGCAGCCCACGATGATGCCACCTGTCGGTCCTACGTGTACATGTACTGCCACAGCCCAAGAGCGGAGAATCTCAAAACCGTCAATGACGCCCCCCGCGGGACTCAGTAGAGTAGTCTCCACATGCGACTTGACAACGATCCCAACTCCTGCACTCGGCAACGAAGATGCGAGCCTGCGACACGGGCTGATGAATGGCTGCCATCCATACCGCTGTGCCCAAGTTCGCGCGTGGTCCAGACGTTCACCGTCAAGGCGTAGCTCCTGGCAGGTAACCACGACAGCGCCCCCCGCACCTTCAAGCAAAAACTGCTGGCACGTAGTCCAGCACGACCCATTGAAGGTGACCGCGCCTGTGGTGTTGCGCTTGGCTCCACGTCGACCTCGACGATTATCCGTTCTCCCATGCTGCCGCCTCTGCTGTGGGGGGCACGTGCTGGAAGTTGCTGATGGCGCCCGCGCCAGCGGCGGCTGCTGGGGCAGCGGCGGCGGGCGCGACGCCAGCGGGCGCTGGTGCTGCTGTCGATGGGGCGCTGGCGCCTGCAGGCTGCCCGCCTGCGACGCGAAAAGCGGCGCCCTGGGCGAGTGCAGCAGCGCCCAGCCTGTTGATGTGGTCCGCCAGGGAGTCCAGGATGGAGCCGCCCACCACGTTGCGGCCCTGGCCCGCGGTGATGGAGTCCCGAGCGCCCTGCAGGATCTGCTGAAGGGAGGCGACCGCTGTGGCTGCCTCTGCCATGCCAGGCGCAAGGGGCGGTCCCAGCGCGAGCCTGGCCTGGGCGACCTCCGCATTGATGCCCACGATATGCTGCTGGGCCTTGGCCAGCTGGTCATTCGCGTCGTCGAGCTGACGCTTGAGGTCCTGCACGTCGGCCTCCAAGCGCTCGGTCTCCTGCTTGCAGTTGCTCTGCCTGGCGAGAGCAGAGCGGAGGATGTCCTCTGGGGCCATCTGGGCTCGCTCCTGCTGTTCCGCCCTGGCCAACTCCTCGCGAGCCATGACCACGATGGGATTCTGGTCATCGTAGATGCGGCGGAGGCCTGACAGAGCCTTCCTGCACTTGGCCACCTCGGAGCCGCCTGGCTTGTCGACCGCCATGGCGTCCCCTGGGGCGGCGGATTCCTCACCAGCAGCAGCACGAGGAGGGCGAGAACCAGCACGAGCGCCGCTGGACCGCGGGCGGCTGCCACGGGCGCCCTTGTCCGCCGTGGGCCTGCCTTTGCGGTCGCGCCCGCGCGCCCAGCAGGTCTGCCTGCTGGCGAAGTTGTTGCCACGTAGCCACGCACGGCCATGTGCCCTCTCGCCAGGGGGGCGGGGGTGGCGGCTCTCCAGTGCCGCTGCCGTCCATGTCGGCGAGCTCCCCTGCTTCGCCGTGGTGGCCAGCGAGCGTCCTCCTCGCCGCCTCGAGGCGGAGGAGGCTCCTGGCCCGCGAGCGCGCTCGCCGCGCGCGCCTGTGCCAGGCAGGGGACGGGTCGCGCAGCTGACGCGGGCCCGTCCTGGTGGCTGCCGCCCCTCGGCCTCACCCCTCAGGGGGGGACGAGGTGAGTTCGCAACCGAGGGCGGCGGCAGCAGGCTCCTTCCAGAAACCAGAGTGCACCAGCGCCCGCACGCCTCGGGCAGCTGGCGTCTGGGGCCGTATGGCTGCCCCCCCCGCGCGCCCCTGCGCGCGTAGGAGCCCCAAACGGCGCCTGGAGGAGGAAGAGGAGGAAGAGGAGGAGGAGGAGGAGAAGGAGGAGAAGGAGGGGGGTCCTGGGGGGGACCGCACGGTTTTCTGGCACTCAGGTCGTTCGCCGAGGGTATCTCTCGAGCGGCTGGGGCCTCAAAAGCCGTGCGGTGACGGAACGTGCGGCTGAGATCGTGAGGGGCCCCGAGATCAGCGCACGGGAGAGAAGCTTATGATGTTCCAATCTGCTTTAGTCTTGACCACGAGAAAGAATTTCGAGCACCCAAGAAAAACCGAAACTTGATAGTTGTCATGTGTCGGGCCCTGGGAGGCGATACTCGTTCGACACTGGTTCGGTACTTGTCTGGGTGGTCGGAACTCGTTTGGGGATGTGGTCCTTGAGTGCGATGGGAGCAACGTAAAGAGAGGCACACTTCTGCGGCTTTTCGTCCACCTGAGCGACGTATGAAACAAACATTGTGTCGTCTTCACCGGCGTTAGCGCGCAAGCTTCCCGTGAGGTTGCGCGGAGGCGCCTTCGCTTCCAATGTAACGTGCTTCGCTGGTGGCCCGCGGACGCCACCGCGTGAGGTCGCCGTATCTTCTCGCGCAAGACCCGCTTCTGATCGTCGCCCGCGCATCGCCGCGGGGAGGCTGGCACCGGGGGCCTGGTGGCGGCGAGGCTGGAGTCCGCCCTGCAGCGGCAGCAGCAGCAGGCGGCTGGCTGCGGGGCGGGATGCTGCAGCGGCTGGGGGGGGGAGAGGAGGATCTACGGCATGAGCGCATGCGTCTGGGAGGTAAAAAAGCGACACAACTTACCAAACCATCTCAGCCCAACCGAAGGTACCAGACCCCCCCCCACATTTCGGGTTTGGGGGTTTACGGGTTCCCCGGAAACGCCCCCACATTGGAAATTGGCAGGCCCAACGGCGATTTCGGGCTGGGTCGGGGTGGCTTGGTAGGCGGTTCAAGTGGGACCCTCCCCAGGTCACCAGATTCGGCATGTTTTTCTGGCTGCTCAGGGGGAGGGTGGCATCAGGGTCTACTTCCGCGGTGAAGTGAACCGGACATGCTTTCGGAGGTCTGCGCGGATTTCCTGAATCGGTGCTGGCCCCCCCCCCCCTTGGCGCGCGAAGCGTGCCAGGGGCGTCGCCGTGGGCGTCACCAGGGGGGGTTCAGCGCCGACCGAAGCAATCCGCTCTGACCTCCGACAGCTTGTTTGTGTGTGTGTGTGTGTGCGTGCGTGCGTGCGTGCGTGCGTGCGTGCGTGTGTGTGTGTGTGTGTGTGTGTGTGTGTGTGTGTGTGTGTGTGTGTGTGTGTGTGTGTGTGTGTGTGTGTGTGTGTGTGTGTGTTTGATGTGGAGGTCTCCGGAGAAGGCTGCTGCCCTGACCCTGATAGGTGTGGTGTAAGCTATTCGGTGCAAGTCGTGTGGTTCGAGCTGTGGAGTGCAATCTATGTGGTGCGATGCACGTGGTGCACGCCATCTGTTGCCAGAGCGGTGCAGGCCATATGGTGTGTGTGCTACGTAGGGCAGGCTATGCGGCCTGGTGCGGAGTGTAAGCCATATGGTGTCGGCCAGACACTGATTGGTTCGGCATGTCTGCTGCCTCCTTCATCGTCTATCTCTCCCTCCCTCTTTCCTTTCTCTTTTCTCCTTTGGCCCCCGTCATCCTCTTTCCTCCTAGTCCCTTTCTCGCACCGCTTCCCCTTGGCAAGGAAAGGCGCGCCTGGGGGCGCCTCTTACCCGAGAAGGCGGGCGGAGGGCCAACGAAGGGGCTCGGGTCACCGGGGACGGAGGCCCTGCGAAGGCCAGAGAAGACCTGGAGTGGACGGCACGCGTGCGCGCGGTCTCCACAGCACAGCATGAGGTGGCCCCGTCCCCTTCTTGACGGGTGGCATTTCGTCACGGACCCCTGTGGTCCCGGGGCCCAGTGGCAGTCCCCAGAGGCCGAAAACGAGGACCCCCCCCCCCGGATTGGAGCAATCAGCTGGTCAGATGTCTGTCTGCGAGGGGGGAGGTTCGGACGGGGCTAGGATGAGGATAACGCTCTCAGAGCGTTCCAGAGCGCTCTGAGGAGGCCGCGACGCCCGATCTGTCCTTCAGAGCCGCCAGATCTCAGAGATTCTCGATTCATCCTCACCCGATGTTGTCCTCGTCCTGGCTTCATCTCAGGAGTGCGCACCTGCCCGAGAGAAAGCCCCCGCGCCTGCCCGCCCGCAGAGGGGGCCTTTCCGGGAGGAGGAGGGACACCGGGTAGCGGCGGCGAGCGAGGTGAGAAGGAGAAGGCCCCCCAAGCCCGAGGTTTTGACCTCGGCCCTCCTCGTCCTTTAGGGGGGGGGGGCAGCAGGAGGAGAGCCTCGTGCGCAGCCGTTTTTTTTTTGGCTCCAGGACTTCGTCCGTCGCCGAGGCTCAGCACAACCGCTGCTGCGCCTCGAGCCGGGCGACCCGTCCCAGGGAGCCAAACAGTGACAGAAACAGATGTAGCACCCGCAGTTGCGGATACGAGTGAGGGGGCGGGCGCGGGGTGGGTCGCGGGCGGGTCGCGGGCGGGTCGCGGGTGGGCTGCGGGTGTGTCGCGGATGGGTGGCGGGTGGGTCGCGGATGGGTCGCGGGTGGGTCGCAGACCGTGTCGCGGGCGGAACAAGGACAACAAACAGCAATCAGCAACAATCACAACAACAAAATCAACAACAGCAGCAATAACAACAACCATGGCAGTACCAACAGCACCACCAACAATCACAAACACAACACCAACAACAGCAACACAACGCACAACAACAACAACAACAGCAACAACAAACAACGGAACAACAGCAACACCAACAACACCACCAACAACAACACCAACAATGTCACCACTACCACGAACAAGTGTTCGTTGTTGTATTCATTGTTTTGCCGATCGGCGCAGGCCCCCCAACACCCCCTTCCCCCCCCATGCAGTAGATCTTGGCTGTTGTTTGTCGCCTGTTTCGAACGGGTAGAGCCCCCAGAGGCCGCACTCTTACAAACAGTCGCATTAAGCAGAGACCCGGAGCCAGCCCCCCTTCCCCCTTTTTCCGCCCAATGTCGAAACGCCGAATAAAACAACGCTCACCAACAACACCAACGACAACTTCAACAATACCAACGACAACACCACCACCAACAACAACAGCAACAACAACCGCAACAACAACAGCAGCAGCAACAACAACATTCCGCACCGCGGAATTCTACTTCAGCCACGCACCCAGGGACAGTGAATGACCGGTCGGCTCCCTTACTCTGACAGATTCGGAGGTCCGCGAAGATCTCTCGGATCGGCTTGTCGTCGTCGTCGTCGTGGTGGTCGTCGTCGTCGTCTTCGTCGTTCGTCGTCGTCCGTCGTCGTTCGTTGCTCGTCGGGGTGTTCCAGCGCGGGGGCTCCAGCGCCGACCGAGGAATCCGCGCGGGGGCTGCGGGCAATACGTCTGTCCGTATCCACTGCAGCTTGGAGCGTCGGGCTCTTTTCCCCATGAAGCCCGAGGCGCACTGAATATGGATGAAAAGAACTGCCCCCCTATGGAGGATCGAGTTCTTTTCATCCATGATCCAGTGCGCCTCGGCCTCATGTGGCGCCCCCTCCGAGAAAGCCTAAGACGCACAGTATGTGGATATTAATCTTGCCAGCAGGGACCTTCGAGTGTTTCACTCTGTGTCCCTCAGTAGTTCTGGGTCCCCAGAATGCCGGTACCTCCTGCCCCTCCCCCGGACTACAGGTACCACCCCCCGGACTACAGGCCCCCCCCCCCGACTGCAGGTACCCCCCCCGGACTACAAATACTGCCTCAGGATTATAGTCCTGTGGGGGTACTTGTAGTCTGGGGGAGGGTTGGCGTGCGTTGGCGTGCGTGCGTTGGCGCGTGAACACACGCCCCCCCCCCCAAGACTCCCCCCCGAACTACAGGTACCTTTCCCCCGGACTACAGGCACCCCTCCCCCGGAATACAGGTACCCCCCCCCCGCCAGACTGCAGGTACCCCTCCCCCCCGGACTACGGGTAAATTCCCTGGACTACGGGCACCCCCAGAACTCTTGAGGGACACAGAGCAGGTTTACGCCATTCTGTTTGTCTCCCTACACGTCCCCAGCGAGCCAGCATGAGCTCCAGCCGGGAGGGCGCCGCCGTGGCTGCCCCCGGCGGCCCCGGCGAGGCGGGCCCAGGCGGCGCCAAGGGCGGGACGCCGCGGCCCTCCGGAAGAGCAGACGCCAGCACGGGCACGGCGACGACGACCACGACCACGACCACGACCCTGACCCTGACCCCGACGGCCACGACGATACGCCAGCCTGCCGCGTTCCCGGATCTCGGCGGCGAGCGCGGCAAAGAGGGGAAGTGTGGGAGTTTTTTCCGGGTGCGAAACCAGGGCAGGTTTTCGGGCGTCTTCGTCGGTTCCAGGAGGTTTTTCCGGCCCCGCCCTCTCGGCCAAGGCCCCGCCGCCGCCGATCTCTCGCCCGCTCCGCCGCCCTGACCGTACCTCGACTTTTGGGAGCCAGCACTCCCCCCCGCTGCGCGCCTCTGCTCTCCCCCTGCCTTGGCCTCGCTCGCCCGCTCGCCTCGCCGCCCTTCCGTTCGGGGTTGTTTCCAACGACTGAACCGCGCCGAGGGTTTTCGTTTCCCGGGGGTGCCCGGATCATCCGGAGCGGCCGCCGGAGACCCGATTTGTGGCACAAAAACGAAGCGGCGAGGCGTTCCGGATTGCCATATAGGCCCATCAAAGAATGGTCTCAGAATTTCTGGCGGTTTACGGGAAAGGTTCTCAGAGCATTTCTGGCTGTGGCCGTTTGGTTTGAATCCATCGTCTTCACGTTTCAGGAGCATTGTTTTCATTCGTGTGCCATGCTCTTGTTTAAGAGAAACATCTCGTCTGTAGAAATACCGGGACAGTCTGTCCCTGCCAAGCTGTTGCTTTCCCAGATCACTGGGTTACCCGATTTTACCGGTCGCGATCGGTAGCGAACGATCGGCGTTCCAAATCGGTCGCGACGGACCGCGACCAATTCCAAGTCCGGTCGCGACCGATTTTGAAGGACATCGGTTGCGACCGATAATGGAATGTCATGGTCGCGACTAGAATAGTCCAGCATCCTGTGATCAGGGCCGCAGGCATCCAAATCCAGCGCCCGACACAGACATCCAACATGGAGGTGTTCGTAGCTTTCTGCCTCGCTGGTGCCAGCAGCGGGCCAGATGGCCGTCAATATACAGCCGAGCATCTGACAAAGAAACTTCCTCCCGATCAGATGGGCCAGCCTCTCTTAACCAACTTGCCGGAAAGCTGGCTCAGTATCTCGAGCACGGTCGCCTTCCAACGCTGAACAAAATAGGCATTGGCCAATGCTTGTTCCCAACCATCCTCTGGCGTTGGGTCCTCGTTTTGAAGAGACGGTCCCCGCGTTCGTTTCCTCTTCTCCCCCTCTTCCCCCTCCTCCTCTCCACCGCCCGCATAAGTCCCCCGCGCCCATTTCGGCACATCCCTCACACGTTTCGTGGCCCCATAAAAAGCTCCACCGACGCCCCCAGCGGGACCGTCCGCATGCGTCCCCCACGCCCAATTTGGCATTTGCACCCACCCAGTGCAGCGCTTCGTGACCCCATAGGGAGCTCCACCGAAGCCCCCAGTGGTACCGCCCACATGCGCCCCCCACATCGAATTTGCAGCGTTCACCCACCCAGCACAACGCTTCGTGGCCCAATAGGAAGCCCCACCGAAGCCCCCAGTGGGACCGCCCGCATGCGTCCCCCACACCCAACTTGGCATTGTCACCCACCCAGCACAGCGTTTCGTGGCCCCAAAGGGAACTCCACCGAAGCCTCCAGTGGGACCGCCCGCATGCGTCCCCCACACTCAATTTGGCATTTTTACACACCCAGTACAGCGTCTCGTGGCCCCATAGGGAGCTCCACCGAAGCCCCTAGTGGGACCTCCCGCATGCGCCCCCCACGCCCAATTAGGCATTTCCACCCACCCAGTACAGCGCTCCGTGACCCCATAGGGAGCTCCGCCGAAACCCCCCGTGGTACCGCCCACATGCGCCCCCCACATCCAACTTGGCATTTCCACCCACCCAGCACAGCGCTTCGTGGCCCCATAGGGAACTCCACCGAAGCCCGTGGGACCGCCCGCATGCGCCCCCCACGCCCAATTTGGCATTGTCACCCACCCAGTACAACGCTTCGTGGCCCCATAGGGAGCTCAACCGAAGCCCCCAGTGGGACCGCCCGCATGCGTCCCTCACGCCCAATTTGGCATTTGCACCCACCCAGTGCAGCGCTTCGTGACCCCATAAGGAGCTCCACCGAAGTCCCAGTGGTACCGCCCACATGCGCCCCCCACATCGAATTTGCCGCGTTCACCCACCCAGCACAGCGCTTCGTGGCCCCATAGGGAGCCCTACCGAAGCGCCCAGTGGGACCGCCCGCATGCGTCCCCCACACCCAACTTGGTCACCCACTCAGCACATCGCTCCGTGGCCCCATAGGGAGCTCCACCGAAGCCCCCAATGGGACCGCCCGCATGCGTCCACCATGCCCAATTTGGCATTTTCATTAACCCAGTACAGCGCGTCGTGGCCCCATAGGGAGCTCCACCGAAGCCCCCAGTGGGACCGCCAGCATGCGTCCCCCACAGGTAGCTCCACCGAAGCCCCCAGTGGGACCGCCCGCATGCGCCCCCCACGCCCAATTTGGCATTTTCACTCACCCAATACAGCGCTTTGTAACCCCATAGGGAGCTCCACCGAAGCCCCAGTGGTACCGCCCGCATGCGTTCCCCACACTCAATAGGCATTTTCACCCACCCTTTACGACGCTTCGCGGCCCCATGGGGAGCTCCACCGAAGCCCCCAATGTGACCGCCCGCATCCGTCCCACACGCCAAATGTAGTATTTTCACCCACCCAATGCAGCGCTTCGTGGCCTCATAGGGAGCTTCGCCGACGGCCCCAGTGCTACCGCCCGCATGCGTTCCCCCTCCCCCGCCCAGCGCAGCGCTTCGTGGCCCCATAGGGAGCTTCACCGAAGAAGATATTCACAATTGCGGTACCCACAACTTCATATGGTCGGGTCCTTCGCCTGGATAATTTTAAGACATGTCCTTGGAAGCTGGCCCCGTGTTATATCAACTGATCAGTTTCTTGATTCCATTTTCGGCTGCAAACGACTCTGGATGCACAGCCGGTCCTCGGGAAGGGGTCGGGTCTTCCTGGGACCCCGAATCTAGAAATCAAGACGTCGGGTCTCTGGGCCTCCCCGCACCGCCGTGTGCCCTCCCCCGCCGCGCTGGGCTCGCCGGGCGCCGCCAGCAGGGGGTGGGCGGCAAGGGACTCAGCGCCCGCCGGGGAGGTCGCGCAGACGTCTGGAAAGTCTGCAGTTCACCCAGGCCCCCGACGTCATTCAGAGGAGGAAAAGGTACCGATACCTTTACCCTTGCCTCGATTTCGCCTTGTTGGGTTTCCTGGGAGGCCCTCGTCTTTACTGTTGGATTGTCCTCGAGATGTTGGTCAGAACGCATCCCGAGAGAGGTCCGCGGAGTAGCGGTATGGGTACCTCTTGGTTTCCCCACCGACGTTTGTTTGCATGAGTTTTTCGTGACGTGGGCCCTTGCAAGTCTTCGCCCACTCCTCGGCAAGGTCGGGCATGTTCCTCTACAGGAGGAATGTTCTAGAGTAGTAAAGAAATAGTGTGGTAACGATTTTCGTGTTCTTTTGATTATTATGATGTTTTTGTCTATCCTGGAATGTTCTTCCACAGCCCGCCGATAGTAGGACAAGTCGGCCCCAAGAATCGAGTGGCTCTGCGGTGTCATTCATGTCTGTGCAGTTTCTGCTGTTCTGCCGTCGAAGAGCAAGTTTCAGAAGACGAAGCTGTGCTCGTTCTTCCTCGCGGGCCGCTGCAAGAAGCGCGGGAGGTGCCTCTTCGCGCACAGCGAGGCGGACCTAAGGTCGCCTCCTGACCTCCGCTGCACGAAGATGTGCCCCATGGTGATGGACGGGATGGAGTGCGACCAGGACTCGAAGACGAGACACCCACACTGTATCGCGACGTGACAAGAAAAGACGGAAGATGTTTGAAATGATCGGCCTTTGAATGCCCTCACAAGGCCCCGAGACCGTCAAAGGACGATTCAGGAAGAAAAGCGAAGTTTGGGGAATGAGTCGAGACCTTCACTGGCTGACGCTGTGGAAACACCACGATGTCGGGGGCCTGGAAACGGCATACGAGCATCTAGGAGGGAGACACTGACACTGACACAGATATACGTTGATCCCCTGGAAAATATGGGAAAGATGGGAGGTGGAGAGGGAGACGTGTGTCCATTCCATTTATGCGTGTGTCCCCCGGCCCCTTCACGGCAGACAATTCCCGAGGGAGATTGGCGCCCGCTGGGCTGACCGCTGGCTTGCCCCCAGCGGCGCTGCCCCTGTCGCGCTCCCCCCGCCAAGGGACCAAGATCCAGCGCCGACGCAAGAAGTCCAGGCGCACCTCCGAGATCTGACGATCAGGATTGTGGTCGCGTGCTCCCTCCTCCTCCTCCTCCTCCTCCTCCTCCTCCTCCTCCTCGTCCTCCTCCTCCTCCTCCTCCTCCTCCTCCTCCTCCCCCACCTCCTCCTCCTCCTCCTCCTCCTCCTCCTCCTCTGCAACTAAAAAAAAATACAGCACAAAGAAAATCTTACGATCAGGCACGTTTGCGGAGCGCGTCGCGCCGCGGGCTCTGGCCCACAGCGCCTCGACGCGACGCGCTAACCACTTTTGAGTTCCCAGGCGTCAGCGCTCTGATCGAAGGATTGCAAAAAACCCTTCGTTTTTTTGCAATCCTTCGGTTTTTTGCAATCCTTCGGTTTTTGCAATCCTGTGTTTTTTGCAATCCTGGGTTTTTTGCAATCCTTCTTTCCAGCCTGCCGCCCCGCGGAGCGAATCGACACGCTATCCGCTCGCAGGGCATCGCGTGTCGCGGGGGCCGCCGCCGAGACACGCGAAGCGGCAGCTCCTGAGTGGAAGCCTGCCCTGTTCTGCCACTCTGTGCGGCGACCTGCGCTCTGCCCATGCGCCCGGTGCTGCATCCAGCACTCGACGCCAAGGGCGGTAGAGGCAGGGACGGTGATCTTGGACGCAGGGGCCAGGCTTTTTCCCCCGCCATGTGACCCTCGTGGGCCTTCGGACATCAAGAACAGACGAACCTCCAACCCTAATGACATAGTGAAGACGCGGCTGCACTCAGATCCCCGTCCTCGCAGTAGGGATCAAATATCAGATCCCCGCATTCGCATTAGGGACAGCAGATCTAGGCGGTCTGTTTCGATACATCTGCAGGACAGAGCCCTATCCCGAAGATGTTCGGCCTTTCCCAAAGAATTGAGGGGGCCTTTTCGTTGGTGAATCATCGTGGGCCTTGGGGAATGCGCACGCCCACAGATCCGACGACCTGGTTTTTGTTTCAGCACGGGGTCCCAGGACGTGCTGACCCCTTCCCCACATTTTTCTTATTTGTAGATGGAAAGAGAAATGATTTCTCGACAGCTCGGAGGCCCTGCGCGGGCCACAGAGATGCCGAAAGCGACGAAGCACCTGCTCCCTGATTTTGCTCAAGCCGTTCTGGCAGGTTCACGCGGCGCTGCCGCGTGTCGGCGGCGTCGGCGAAGGCGTTCAAGGCTGAGCTCTGCTCTGCGCCTTTTCGCGCGTGTGTTCACCGAGCGGCGCGGCAACGCCACAGGACCCGACGGATCTCAACCTTGAACGATCGGGGCCGCGATCGATTCGGGGTCGATCCATCGAGGCGGTGTCGACAATCCTTGCGCGCGCGCCGGCGCCGCCGCCCCGGCCGTGGCGGTGTTGCCTCTCCTTGTTTGTTCCTATCTAACTTGGAGGGGGGCGCGGAGAGCACGGCGATCGCCCGAGGACGAGTGCATGTTCGCCCACACGCAGGAGGAGCTCCGCCCCGCCGACCCGGCCGGCGGCGCCCTCGAGCCCGCAGAGCACCGGGAGCCGCGGGGCGAGCTGGAGCGGCCTGGCGAGGAGGCCGTCGGCGGCAGCGGACCGGTCGTCAGGGGCAACGGTGGGCCCGCCCTCGGCCATGCGCAGGTCAGAAGGCATAGCAAAAACCGACGGGATTAACAAAAACCCTCGGCATTAAATAAACAATCCGGGTTTTAGCAAAAACAGGTTGTTGTATCCCGATGTGTTTTTATACCCTCGGTTTGGTGTTATACCCTGTCTTTTAATACCCTCGGAAAGGGTACCCATACGTACCCTTCCAAAGTCTTCCCCTTTTCGTCTCGGTCACCTTGGCCTTCATGGCCCTCGTGGCCACCGCTGGGTTCGTCTCCGCACTCCTGGCCAGGAGGCACCCCTTGGAGAGGCCCGGGGAGTGGGTGTATCGGTACCTCTTGGTTCTCCAGTGCAGTGGAGACCCATGCCAAGAAACACCCTGCTGGCCGCCAGGGTGCCCTGGGTTTCTTGGGTTCCGATGGCTTTTCTCAGGAGAGCGCGACGCTCCCGCACCAAAAATCAGTGGACGCCCTGGGGTCTCAGGGTTGGGCTTCTTGTGGAAGGTTTCTTGGGGTCGGGCCTCCACTGTATCAGTACCTCTTGGTGCCCCCAGCATAAGAGTGGGACCTTTGCTGCCGGAGTGTCTGTTGGTGCGGGCGCGCAGGGGATCCCCCTCCTTGGCAGTGGTCTGCCGCGGCGCGGGTGCGGGCCGCCCGGAAAGACCCCAGAATGCCGCGCACGGAAGGTCGCTCTTGCCCCAGGGTTGATGGGCCCACTCTCCACCATCGCTACCACAGGTAGGACAGCGAGGAGGAGAGGGAGGAGGAGGACCTCCCAATCCTCCCTTCTCCCCCGTCCTACATACGGGTGTGGTGGTGGAGAATCGGCCCATCAGGCTCACTCTTGTCGGGGGCGGCAAAGAGGGGGTTGATTACAGGGGGGGTGGATATCATGGCGGGGGCCATGATATTTCCCCCGATTTCATGGCGCCGATTCTTATTCCACTGCGTCCCCGGCCCGCCTCCCCTGGGCCGCGCACGTGCCGCATGATTTGCCCCCCCCCCCCCCCCTCTTGGACGCCCCCCTCTTGGCCGCCATCGATCTTGCGTGTAGCCGACTCCCTGATCACTGATCACTGGAGGCTGGAACGTTTCCGGTCGCGACCAACGAGATCGGTCGTTGCTGATGTTGTCTGAACTTCCAATATCGGTCTCGACCGATTTGCTTCAAGACCAGTCGCGCCCGATTTTGGAACCGGTCGCAATTTGTCGCTATGCGCGCGACTGGGCGCGATTACACTGGGCGCCATGGGGACGACCAAAAGCTTCCGTGAGTTGCTTTCTGAACATTGGGCCACACCCCTTTCGCGTCATGAAGAGATGCGACGGGAGGTTTGGGCAATTCTTCTGCCTCCTGAAGCCCTCGCCTGGCCCCGGGACCGGAAGAAAAGTTGTTCGGGATGGCGCTCCGGTCCCGGGGGAAGGGGTCCAGGCCTTTGGAACGCCACGTTCCCTCCACCTCCACCTTCCATACCTTCCGACCTCAGCGGGATGTGCGGAGGAGTTCATGGAAATTCGCGGAGGCTTGGCGCACTTCAGGGAGGCTCACACAGATCAGATCGAACATGGGGCGTAAGGTTAAAGCGGAAGGTGCGGAAGAATGAGGGGGAGGGTTGTGAAAAGGCCGCGGTGCTCTGGGATCTTGGATAAGGTGGGGGGTTGGCGTCCAAGAAGGGTGGGTGAGGACCAGGGGTGTGTGTGTGTGTGTGTGGATGCCATGGCACTGGGGCCTTGATGTCTCCCAGATGGCATGGCCAGGGCTCATTTCGACCATTCCGATTCGAGTCGATTCGATTTCGATGGCTTCCGATTGCGATTATTTTCGGCTTCGGATTCCGATTGCTCAATGGAGGCCTACGAGCCTGCCGATTTCTTCCAATTCGAACTTTCCCGACTTGGCTGCCGATTTGCGCCGCTCCGGTTCACTTCGATCGTCAATTCAATTTCTCGATTTGATTCGGGGTTCTCCTGCATGGCCATCCTCTTGTCTTGTTTCCACACGCTGCCTGGCCCCCCCCCCGTTCGCGCCCGTGCGCCTGGCCATGATGCGCACCATCCCACACTCGTCGATAGGCTCGGGGGATCGGGAGCCTCGAGGCGGGGGTCGATGAAAGCGGGGATCCGCCAGAGCGCCGGATCTCGCAGGATCCTGCAGGGCCAGGGGTGCACTGACCTGCGTGCAGGATTCGGCAGGATCCTGCAGGGTCTTGCAGGGTCCTGCAGGATCTCGAAGGATCCTGCGAAGCCCGAGTGACCCGGGTTTGCATTGACCAGGGTCAGTAGATCCCCGAGGGGATGCATCGCCCCCCAATCGCCCACTGATCGCCGATAGGGACACGTTTCACCCGCCATGCACAGGAGCGCGAGGTTTCGCTATCGGGAGCCTGTCCACGCTCCATCGGCGATGTGTGGTGTATAGCTGATTCCAGGCCCGCCCCCCCCCCCTGAGACGGTCCCCCCCCCTGTCGTTTCCTCTCAGAGGTCGCCGCCGACGACGACGAGGACGACGACTTCTGCTTCGAGTCTCCCGCCGACGGCTTCAAGCGCGGCCAGACGGAGGACCCAGAGAAGGCAAACCTGTTGACATCGAAGCAGCCAAGACGCTGATGTAAGAACCGTCCCGGGCTCCGGATGGGCTCGGTTTTTTTCGGTCCGCCCTTTGCATCGGCGTCACCCCCGCATGCTAACACTGTGTGTGCGTCGCCCCATCCAGGAGCGACGTGAGCACCGAGAAATCTTGTAGCACGTGCGTCGTGGCGGGCGCTTTCTGGCCACCCCGCTCGGGAAACGATCTACTGCCAGATGGGTATACTATATGTTCGGGCTCGGACGCGCGCCTCCAAGGAGGGCATATATCAGGCGATCGCAAACATGGATCAAGGGGGCGTGGATTAGCGACGGGCCCCGTGTCCACGGGCAATCGCGGATTTCCGCCGCCGAACGAGGCGGCACCGGCCGCATTCTGGAGAGGGCACCTCTCCCGATCCATGGATTCGGCGACCGCGCGCCAAATATCCATGGATCGCTACTCCATGCTTGCGCGCCCCCGAATATAGTATTCGTGTGTCTCTGTGCGCCCCTTTGGCTTTGTGTGGCGGGGCTGGTCTGTGGCCGAGGCCCGCCGTCGCCACAGAGCAGCCCCGTCCGTTCCAGTACCTACCTTACGGTCGGGCCAGGGTACAAGCTCGAGGTCGGTGTTCGGGGAGGGTGCCCTGATGCTCTCCGTGCTTGCTGGATGTTCTCGGGCATCCCGGGGAGGGATTAGCCTGGCATGCTCCGTGTGCTTTGGCCGGCGGAGGGTAGGGTCGCATGTTATTCGTGTTTGTTGGATGCTCTTGGGCATCCCAGGGAGGGATTACCTTCGCATGCTCTGTGTATCTTGGGCGGCGGAGGGCCTCATGTTCTTGAGGGATGTTCTGCTGGCCCAGGTCCGACTGTATGGTACCACGTTGGCTGTACCTGTTCCTCGCCGCCACGGCAAATGTGCATCCTTCTGATGGGGCCGAACCCACCATTGGAGAGACAGAAAGAGAGGCCAGGGGCGCAGCGGTGCCTGTGCCATGCTGCCCCCCCGCGGGAGGACCCCCTGGCGCTGTGCGTGCGCGTCATGCGCGTGAAGAACACGTTCATCACGATTGACGAGGAGTTTTCTATGGTCGGAAACTCCGGGGAGGAAAAGGTACCCATACCGATACCCTCGCCCCATGTTCGCCCTGTTTGGGTTCTCCTCGGAGGCCCTCGTCGCAACCGCTGGATTCGCATCGAAATTTCGGTCAGAACGCACCCGATGAGAGGTCTGGGGAGTAGCGATATCGGTACCTTTTGGTTTCCCCATCTACGGCCGAGCATCTGCTGAAGAAACCCTCATCCGAACAGCTTTGCCAGCGTTGCTTCACCAATCTGGTGGAAAGCTGGCCCATTTGCCGAAGCACGTTCGTTCCCCCAGCGGGAATCAATAATTGCTCAGGTGTTTTGTTTAAAACCTGTTGGAAATTGGCCCAGATGCCTTAAACCATGGCTTTCTTGATCGTGTGGTCGCCTGTAATCGAACGGTCGTATAGTTGGCTGTCCGTGGCAGAGCGGTCAGTTTCCTCGCTCATGTTCTCAGCTCCAGCCATCCCGTGGCTGGTCCTCGCTCCGCCCGATCCTGTCTCAGCTCATGTCGTCCCGCCCCTGAGCCACAGCTATCCCTGAGCACGACGTCTGTAATATCATCGAGATCCCCTCGTCAAGTCTCGCACTCAGGCATACCACAAGACAAAGACTTCGGCAGTGGCGATGCGTCCCGATTCTGTGGCGCTCAGTGTTGCCCGTGGGCGACCTACAGGAATGGCAGGGCAGTCGTTCCCTACGGTCGGACCGAGGTATAAGATAGAGGCCAGCTCGGGGATGATACCCTGGTGTTCTTCGTGCTTGTTGGATGTTCTTGTGCATCCTGGGGAGGGTACACGGGTGTTGCTCGGGTTTGTTGGATGCGCTTGTGCATCCTGGGGAGGGTACCCTTGGATGTTCTCAGTGTTTTGGCTGGCGGAGGGTCTCATGTTCTTGATGAGGGGGGCGCGCAATGGGGGGGGGCGATAAGTGGGGGGGGCAGCGAGGGCTCCAGAAAAGGGGCCCAGGGGCCCTTTGAGGCCCCAGCTGGCCCTTCCAGGGGCCCGACAAGGGCACCTGTCCCCCCCCCCCCTCACTCATTGCCCCTCGTTGCTGCGCGCCCAACTCGAAGGATGTTCTTCTGTCCTACTGGTCCGGCCGTACTCCAGGAGACGGCGCGGATGGTGAGCTGTCGGAGGCCGGCGCGGCGGACCTCTCGGGCCGGCGGCGCCTGTGCCTTCCCCGGCACCTCCTTCGCCGGGGGGGGGGCGCGCCGGCCTGAGAAGGGGTGGTGTTAGAGAAGGTGCCCCTGGCCCAGGGTGCCCCTAGCCTTTCGCTCAGTGTGGGGCCCCCTGGGGTGAAGTCGGGCACGTCCCTCTACAGGAGGAACATTCAAACATAGTAGGAGACAGTTTGGGGACGGATCTGGGATTGTTTTTTGACTATTCTAAATTGTTTTTCCAGGAGGACGTGCCCGACGTTACCCTGGGGCCCTCTGGGTCTCGTGAGGGTTGCCCTGAAGGCCGTGACGGCCTCCTCGGAAATCCTCGGGGCACCTCAGGCCAAGGGCACTTCTAGCAACACCCAGCTGCAAGTGGGGGGGCCTAGAGAGTGCCGACCCGAGAGTCGGGACGATCGACATGGGTAGTCATGGAGACAATGAGTACACGATCCAACAGCAGTTCCTGCTCCTTTTGAGCAGGACTCGCTGCCGATGTCGCCGCGGACGCGGTCCATCCGAGACAGAAGACCGCCTGCCCAACAGCGGTCGCTGCCGCTGTTGGACCACATTTGTTGTTGGGCAGCGTGCCCAGCTTTTCCGTACCCCGCCCGGGTGTCCAACGAGAGGTGCGGGCAGGCCTCCCATAGTTGACGCCCCCCTGGTCATTGGATGTCTCGGACCTTTTCTTCCGTTCGGGACAGACGCGATCAGTCACTACCGGTTTTGCTTCTAATTCCGGTATCGGTGGCGACCGAGTTGTGCTGCAGAATCGGTCGCGACCGATCTTGGACGATCCTGGAATCCGTGGCGATCCGTTGCGACCGATTTTGAGTGCTGGTCGGTCGCTACCGATCGCGACCGAACAAAATCGGGTATCCAATGACCTGGGTCCCGTTTGTGGCTCGCACAACTGGCGCAGAAGTGGGTGAGGTCCGGTCGCTCTTTTTCGCGACGCGGCAGTTTCTCTACTGCGACGGGTCTCGGGCCCGCTTGCTCCTCCGCGAGGAGGAGGAGGACACCGAGGACAAGGACGTGGACAGGCAGCACCGCAGGCCGCTCCGCTCCAGGTCCGCCCCGGCGCTCGCGCGCCAGCGCTCGGAGGCGCCGCGCCCGCAGCGCAGGCCCGAGCAGGCGGCGGCTTCGCAGGGCGCGGACAAGGCCGTGGGTGTGGGCGGGGGGAGGCCTCAGGGGAGGAATAGGTACCCATACCTCTGCCCTTCGCCCTTTTTTCCCCTCGTGGTCCCTCCTGGGAGGCCCTCGTCGCCACCGCTGGACTCGCCTCGAAACTCTGGCCAGAACGCACCCCAGGAGAGGTCCAGGGGGCAGCGGTATCGCTACCTTTTGGTTTCCCCAAGGCCGGCGTTTGAGCCGTCTGGTGGTCTCGCGCTGGCAGGGGCGGGGGCCAGTTCTAGGCCTTCTGGATTCTGGGGTCGGAGCAGATTGGGGGCAGAGGGTCGCGCCACAGCGCCGAGGCATCGCCGATGCGGCTCGATGTGCAGCCCGATGTGCTTCACGTCGACGTCGCCGATGCATCGCCGACGTCGACGATGCAGCGCCTGTGCGCTGCCGATGCATCGTCGATTTATCGGCGATGCGTCGCGATCCTCCGACCCCATCCACCCGACCCCATCTGGGGGGCTTCTACCAATGCAAGCAGGGGTCAGCCAGAGCGCCGGATCTTGAACGATCCTGCAAAAAACAAGCTAGCGCGCAGGGTTCTGCAGGAGATTGCCTGATCCTGCAAAGCCCGACTGACCCGTGTTTGCGCTGGCCTTTGTCAGTAGATCCCCGATGGTCAGAGGTATTCCAGCTGTGTTTCCGACCTGCAGGAAGGGCGGACAGGTTCGAGGCTCTGGGTTCGGGATTGTTTTTGCTTGTCGGCCTCAAGTGGCAGTTTTCGGGTCCCTTGATCGTCAAAAACGGATCCGGGGTGAAGAATTTACCAAATGGACCCGGGGAGGTGTCCACGGATTGATGTTGAGCGAATTTGGCATCGTCCCCCCCTGCTGACCGATTTCCGGGGTCCCAACCAGTTCAGGCCCCCTGGACGCCTCCAACATGGGAGCCTTGTATACTCGCGTAATTCCGTCTTTGGAGCGCGTTAGCGTAGATGAGCGTCTGGTAGTCGATGTGGCGTCGATTAGCGTGGAACGTGGAATTAGCATCGACCCGCGTCGATTAGCGTCAACTCGCAAGAGCCAACTAGATGCGCAGAAGTTCCGCAGAGTGTGCGCACAATGGAGGTCGGGAACGGTCGGCGGGGGCGGTGCTGGCGGCTTTTGAGGCGCGCTTTTTGGTCCCACCCGGTGTGCCCTAAGTGTGCGGTTCTCGCTCTTGGTGTCACGTCTCAACCTGCTCACTTTCGTCTCTTCCGTCGATGGCGCAAGCGGCATGTCCCCTCGGCATCAGCACCGCCCGTCGTCACATGGATGGAGCACGCATAGTGCAAAGCCCGCGGCGAGCAAAACCCGTCCCGTGCCTCCACCTCTGGTTCCGGCCCCTTGCTTGCACTCGAACTCGTACCCTTTCGCGTTCAGGACCCAGGCCCGCTCACACATGGAGTTCCCTCATTCAGGCTCACTCACATTCAGGCCCAACACGCGCGGACTCACTCGCATTCACATTCGCTCAGACTCGGACTTCCCCACTCACTCACATTCAGAATTCTCCACACCCAGACACTGAATTCAAGCATTCAGACACGCTCGTACTCTGACTCGGTCAACCAGACTCATGTATATTCAGATCCACCTACACTCAAACTCACTGAATCCTGACTGACTCATGCTCAGACTCACTTGCATTCGGACCCACGCATACTCGGACTCGCTCACTCATTGTCACTTTTACTTATGCAGGTTCACTCACACTCGAGCTCCTGTACCGCGATGGAGCAGCCATGGCATTTGGACCACCCAAGGGGGGGTTCAGCCACGGGTAGGTCACGTGCTCGTCCGCCCCATTTTGCGGTGATGTCTCAGCCGAAGCGCCCGTTTGGGAAAGTAGATGCGTGTCTTTTCAGGGCACCATGGTCATCGCTATGGTGGAGGCATGGCGCTCGGACCGCGCAAGGCAGGGACGGACAGGGATGGTTCACGGGCCCTTTCACGCCCAGTTTGTGGAGATGTCTCTGGCGAAACGCCCGTTTGGAAAGTAGACGTATTTCCCATCAGTGCACCATGGTCACCGCGATGTAGCAGGCATGGCATTCGGAGCGCCCGCAGCGGGGACGGTCAGAGGTGTTTCACTGGCCCGTTCGCGCCTAGTTCATGGGCTTGTCTCATGCGAAACGGAACGCCCGTTTGGGAAAGACGGCGCGCGTCTGTTGGTGGCCCCATCGCGGTCGCGATATAGTTGGAATGACGTCCTGCTCACCCATAAGGTGTGTCGACCAGAGGTGTTCCACTGGTCTGTTCGCGCTGACAGTGTGGGGATGTCTTACGCGAAGTGATACGCGCACACACGTAGTTTCTCACGGTCCCATGGTCACCGCGATGTAGACTGCATTCGGACCACCCAGTGGCAGACGCCAGGAGCATGACACGGCTCTATTTGCGACCAGATTGTGGGAGTTTTGCAGGCGCTTGAATTGCAGGATCCCACCACGACTAGTACTCAGACCCGTTCTCATTCAAGCCCGCCCGTTCCCAGGGATGCCAATATTCAGCAGCACACAAGCTCATCTCACCTTGGCCCGTTCCCATCGTGGCGCTCATACGCAGAGCCATTTACACGCAGCCACATCTACTCGGACTCGCTCGCACGCAGGCTCACTGAACGAATGCCGAGGTGCCACGTGTGGTGGTCTCCGTGCCGAGTTGTTATTTGGGCGGCTTCATGGGGCGTCCCCGTGGCCACGGCTGGACCCACGTGGACACTGGGAGGGTCTTTGGGGCGGTTTTGAACGGATCGGGGTCGGCGGGGCGGGGCAACGGCCCTCGGAGAAGGCACGGGGGCCGTTTGGAAGAACTCCTGCGCTCCGAGAAGGCCCAGGAGGCCTCTGCCGGCGTGCTCCTCCAAGCAGCCCCCCAGCCCTATCCGGAGGGCCGCCCCCGCCCCGCCGTCGCCCCGGCCCAATTTCTGTCCTACCAGGAGGCCTCCATAGAAACCCCCTGCCGTCTCAGGAGGCCGACCGCGCCCTCCAACCCCGCCCCCCCCCCGCCCCCGAGGGGACGCTCATGACCGAGTCCCAGACCCCTCCCAGGGCTCATCCTTGCCAGGTGGTCGAGCTGCGCCCAGCTCTGGCCACGAGGTCGCCCCAGGAGGGCAAGTGGGCGAGCAGCGCCTCGGAGTCCGAGCGGGCGGGCCCTTCCCCAGAGGTGGAACTTCCCCTCGACCCGCTCCCCCCTCTGTGCGCCATCGCGCCCGACCCCTGGCGATTCCCGCGGCGTGGACCCCCGTAGGTCTCAAGCGATTCATCGGGACCGGTTCTTCGTCCTGGGTCGTCCTCTGACGGCCCCGAGGCTCGGCAGGGGCCCCCCAGAGGCTGGAACTGCAGTAAACTGTCCGCCGTGGCTTTTGCCACGGCTTGCAGGGGTCTGGGACTAAGCGGACGTTTTCTTTTTCACCCCAGGCAAGTTCACCTGCATGGCATCTCGCCACTTGCTCCCCCCCCTCCCCCCCTTTGCGCCGCCTTTTCAACCAGCGCTGATCCGAAAAGGCGTGCACGTGAGTCCCAGCCTGCTTGAAGTCCATTTGTCCTTTCGGGCCTCGGCACGTTCCCCCCCTGACCATTGAATGCCAACGCCTTTGCTTCAAAATCACTTGTTGCTACCGTTTGTGCTTCAAATTCTGGCATCGGTCGCGACCGATCTTCAAGATGGGTCGCGACCGATCTTGTCGGCCGCGATCGATTGCGCCCGATTTGGAGTGCCACTCGGTCGGCACCGATCGCCACTGGTACGGTTGGGGCGTTGGTTAAGGAATGTCCGTGGGAGGCTTAAGACCCTGGAGGAGTCCTTAGCTGATGAGGGCGGCGGTGATACCCATGGCCAAGGCTCAATTGGCGCTCCACCATCTCTCATACCTGAATTCCTTGTCCAAGGGCTCCTTGTGTAATTCCTTCACCGTATCTGAAGATCTAGGCCCCCTCCGCGCCAGCAGCAAAGCTGCCGGAACCCGTACAACAAACATGCTTTCCCCAGAGGCAGTTTTCACTTGTGGATTTGGGGCAAGTTTTATCTGCATGGAATGGAAGCTGGGGGGACGGGCGGCGTGGAGAGGCCCGAATGGAGATCTGGACTCTGCACGCCCTTCCGGCCCAGCGCTGTTTGAAAGGGGGGGCGACATGCCATGCAGGCAAACTTGGCTGGGTCTCAAGAGAAACAGCTCCGCAGCCTGTGTTGGGGTTCAGCTCGAGTCCGCCGTCGTGCCGATTGGCGTCGACACCAGCGCGGGGCTTTGAAGGTTGATCGCCGCCCGCGGCCCAGGGTCGGACCATCGTTGAGCGATCCAGCCTATTCTGAGACGGCCGATCGCTCAAATTCGAACGATCCCCTCGGTGTCAGTAACCAACGCCGCGGTCGACACAACGTGAACCAGCCGTAGCGCTGCTGAACTGCACCTGGCGTTCGGTCGCGATCGGTAGCGACCGATTGGCACTTTAGATCGGTCGCGACGGATCACGACCGATCCCAACATCGGTCGCGACCGATACCAGAATGTAAATCAAAATCGGTAGCGACCGATCTCAATGGTCGCGGATGGGAAATTCCAGTACGGTGGGCGCGTCGGTTGAGGAATATACCCAGAAGGCTCCAGACCCTGGTTCCTTATCAAAAGGTTCCTCACCAATGGCCAAAACCTCCCGTAGTGATTTTTTTCACGACGTTCTCATGTTTGGACTCAACGAGTCCCAGTCGCGAAAATGCTAGTATCCAGTGGTCAGGGCCGCAGACGTCCAAATCCAGCGCCCAAAACAAACATCCCATACGGATGCATTTGTAGCTTTCGGCCTCCAGGGGCCCACAGCAGGCCCCGGGGCCGTCCACATCGAAGACTCAGGATGGAAAGCCGGCCCTGGGGAAGGGGTCGGGTCTTCCTGGGACCCCGAACCCAGACCCCAGACGTCGTGTTTTTTCCAAAACGTCGACCCCCAGAGATCTGGACCCGCTCTTCATCCTCAGTCGTCGACGGCCCCCAGGCCCGGTAAGGGCCCCCGGAGGCCCACACGAGCGAAAACCCTCACGTCGTGATTTTCGTCACCACGCGAGGGGGTCTGGGAATTTAGCCGTCGAGACGTCGGATGTTTGGGCCCGTGCTCCGCGAGTCCCCGCGAGGGCCGCGGCTCTGCCGAGCTGCCCGGCCTGCAGCCCTCCGCCAGCCTGCCGGGCCTGCAGCCCGCCGCCCGGCCCCACCTGCCGCCCGCGCCCCCCCCCGCCGCGACGGAGCTTGCGGGCGAAACTCGGCGGCGAGCCTGGGGCGGTGGTGAGGATGAGGATGAGGATGAGGGTGAGGGTGAGGATGAGGATGAGGATGTGGATGAGGATGAGGATGATGGTGGTGATGATGGTGCTGATGATGATGTTGTTGATGATGATGATGGTGATGACGATGGTGATGCTGATGATGATGATGATGATGATGATGATGATGATGATGATGATGATGGTGATGGTGATGGTGATGATGATGATGATGGTGATGATGATGGTGATGATGATGATGATGATGTTGATGATGATGATGATAATGATTGGGATGGGGATGAGGGTGATGATGATGGTCATGATGATGATGATGATGATGATGATGATGATGATGATGATGATGATGATGATGATGGTGGTGATGACGATGATGGTGACGATGATGTCGACGATGGCGATGGCGATGACGATGACGGAGGCGGCGTCGGGGGCCGATATATGGCCACCGCCCCTGCCCGCGTATCTTGTGCCGGACCAGCCTGTTCGCGTGGGTGGTGTACAACCATCGCGTCCCCAGGGGACGCCAATTGTGTACACTTTATTTCAAGCGCGAAGAAGCCCGGTGGCACAGGGGAGGGAGACGGGGGGGGGGAAGGGAGGGGGATGGAGGGGGGAGAAACAAGCTGGAGCAGCTCAGCCCGGAGCTGCTTAGCCCAGATGCCATTTATGTGCACAACCTCCGTTGCGCGGTCTTGTACCAGACCAGCTGGTTGGTGGGCGAAGCTCGGCCTGGAGCCTACAGGGAGGACAGACCGACTGTGCAAGCGTGTTTGGTTTGAGGTCCTGATCTGGCTTCACAGCACAGTTGCAGAGTATATTTGTTTTGAAGTCAGATCTGGCTCTCCAGCAGCGATCTACTCTGCAAGGGTGTTTTGTTTGATGTCCGATCTGGCCCCCGAAACAGCAACACGACTGCAGAGCACCTCTTTGTTGAAGTCTGACCTGGCTCCCAGCAACAAAAAGCACGCTTCCAGAGCAGATCGGGGTTTCCTCCGTGCACGCGAGAGGATCGGAGGACATAGCGCGCCTCAAGACGAGGGGTCGGCCTTCCTGTCGGCCCTCGGAGGGGGGAAGGAGGGCCTTCGTCGCCACGGCTGGACGCAGCTCGCGAAACTGGTGCGCCGGGACCTGCGGGGGGAGGACAGCGCGTTCTCATGCGACGAGGGGTCTGCCCTTTTCGTGGGCCCTCGGGGGGAGCTCGCGAAACTGGTGCGCTGGGACCTGCGGGGGGAGGACAGCGCGTTCTCATACGACGAGGGGTCTGCCCTTTTCGTGGGCCCTCGGGGGGGGGGGGGGCCTTCGTCGCCACGGCTGGACTCAGCTCGGAAAGCTGGCGCGCTCGGTCCCTGGGAGAGGTCGGGGGACCCGTGCTGGATGCACGAGACAGGAGGCCACCTGCCCAACAGCGGCCGCTGGTGGTTTGGGACAACATTTGTTGTTGGGCATTGTACCCATTTTTTCCGTAGACATTTCGGGCGTCCAGAGGAGTCCTCAGAAGGCACCAGGGCCTCTGAGAAGACCCGCCGTGCTCTGATGAGAAGGCCCGCCTCTTCTCACTTCTGCTCCTCGGCGCGCCGCCGTCGCTCACGCCCTGAACAGACATGAGGACGCAGGCTTCTGGCAGTGTTCGGCCTCATGGGGGACCGATGTTGTGATCGGTCGTGGCCCCCTCGCGATTGATTTGGAGTGCCCATCGGTCGCTACCGATCGCGACCGAACAGATCTGGTGTCCGATGATGCGGGAGCGTCCAGGACTTCTCTCGAGCACAGACCCCCTCGGGCTGCGGAGAAGTCGCGACGGGAGGCTTCCGGCTTTCTCGGCCTCGTGGGGGGCCCTCGTGGGGCCTCCGGGCACCGTCGAGAGACGGCTCGGCGCGAAAAGCCGGCCCTGGGAGTGAAGGGCCGGGGCTTCGGGAACCGCGGCCTCAGGCGTCGCCACCCTCTCCCCGGGTAGTCTTTCGCTGGAGCGCACTGTTGATAGCCCACCCCAAGTCTTCGGATGCTGGAGTTGTCCTGTCGCGCACGACGAGAACGGTCGCTACCGATTTGGTTTCAAACTTCGGTATTAGTCGTGACCGATCGGTCGCGATCGGTGGCGACCAGTCGCGACAAACTTGGGGATCGGTCGCGAATCGGTATCCCATGATCTGGTCGGGGCTGGTAACGGGCCGGCAAGCGGGGCTGTCTTCGCCGACACTGGCGCGCAAACTGCCCGCGTAAGGTCGCACGTGAGCGCCCTCGTTTCCAATGTGGCTTGTCGCGCTGGCGGGCCGCGTAAGGCACCGCGTGCTATGGTCGCTATGCCATCTCGCGTGAGACCATTTCCCTCTCGTCGCCCATATGTCGAAATCGAGGGAAAATGTTGGGATTGGCAAAACAGATGCTTCGGAGATTTGTGTAACGATCCGCTGCCTCGCGGACCGGGCCTCTGGGCCGCGACCCCGCGGATGCGGGAACGTTTTTTCGCGGATGTCCTGCAAGGAGCGCGCCCGCGCGACCGCGCATCCGCGGGATCGCACCCCTGGAATCCAGATCGCAGGGCGTGTGCTCTCAGACCCCCGGCGCCATGACTCTTTCATAAGCGTCGACCCCCAGAGTTCTCGACCCCTTTCCTGGTACCAGTGTTTCACTCCGAGTCGTCTTTTGACGGCCCAGGGTCCAGGAAAGGGCCCCCTCGAGGCCGAACACCTCCTGTCCTGATTTCATTGCCTGAGGGGGTTTGGCATATGGATCCGGATACGGTAACTAGGTCCGCGTCGTTTCGACCAGCGGCGACCCCGCCGCTAGCGTTCAACGGTGAACGCCGCCGGCGACCCCAAATGTGTCGATGCTGAACGAGCAGACGGTTCGGAAACGACAGCTCGTTCAAGGTTGAACGACCCCCGCGGTGTCAGAAACCAACGCCGGGGTCGGCACGACACGGACCTGCTGTAGGAGGGGGAAGAAGAAGAGGAGGAGGAGGAGGAGGAGGAGGAGGAGGAGGAGGAGGAGGAGGAGGAGCAGGAGGAGGAGGATGAGGAGGAGAAGAAGGGAGGAGGAGGAGGACGAGGAGGAGGAGGAAGATGAGGAGGAGGAGGAGGAGGAGGAGGAGGAGTGGGAGGAGGAGGGAGAGGAGGAGGGAGAGGAGGTGGAGGAGGAGGAGGAGGAGGAGGAGGAGGAGGAGGAGGAGGAGGTGGAGCTCGAGCGCGAGGGCGCGGATGCGGTTGTTGTCGCCGCTCGGGAGGAGCCGCAGCCCGCGCCGCGCCCCCCGCGGCCGCCCCCCAAGACGATGGGCCCGCCCCAGCAGGCCAAGGCGCCTCACAGACGGCCACTCGGCGGCGGCGGCGGCGCGGTGGACCCAGGATGAAAAAAAAACCCTCGGGTCATGACCAAAAATCGCGACGGGAGGGGCTTTGAGCTATCTTCAGTCTTCGGGTGCCCTCACAGGGCTCCGGGACCGTCAACAAAGGAGGACTCAGGACGAAAGAATCAGTGCGGGGGAATTGAATGGGTCGAGACCTTTCCCTGATCATTGGATACTGGGATTTCCCAGTCGCGACCAAACAAGACGTGTATCCAATGATCTGGGTTGGGGGTCGGCGTCCTCAAAAAAAGTCCTGCCGTCGGGGGCCCGGGGGCGCGGCGGCGGCGAAGGCGGCGGCGGTGATTTGCATGCGCCCGGCCTGGCCAGGCTGGGGAGGCACCGCGCACCGGCGTCTTTGGTCGGGGGAGGAGTGCACACCTCCCACCCACTCGGATCCTTGAAAGCTGGAATCTTCCATTCGCGACCTACGAGACCGGTCGCTACCGTTTTTGCTTCAAATTTGCTTCAAAAAATCGGTCGCGACCGATCGGTCGCGACCGATCGGTCGCGATCGGTGGCGACCGGTCGCGACCGAGTTTTGGGTCGGTCACGATCGGTCGCAATCGGTCGCGACCGATTTGGAGTGCCGATCGGTCGCTACCGATCGCGACCGAAAGAACACTGTTACCCAATGATCTGGCCACCCCCTGGCCACGTCTCAGGCTCTGCGAAACTTGTCATGACGATTTAGATAATGCCGCGCCCCCCGCCATTTTTTCATGTGCCCGGGTCAGGAGCGCTCGCCCGCAGGCGTTTCATCAGTTTTGAACATTTCCGTGCTCGTGCCACCGTTCGGCGACGGCCTGGGGTTGGTTCCAGCGAGCTGCAGGGCCCGATGCGCGGGGCTGTTTCGCAAGAGCGGCGCGGAGAGTGCACCCCACTTCCACCTGCCTTCCGCCCTGGGCAGGGGGGATCAGGTGGGGGTGGGTGTGGGAGGTGCCTTCCTGCGCTCCTGCGGTGGGGCCCTTCGTTGAGGAGTGTGCCCTGGAGGCTCCAGATTGTGGAGCAGGGCTGGACCTCATCGCTGTCTTGCTGGACTTGGGCTGTGTTATGTCTCTCCTTGCGGCAGGGAGGTACACGAAAACAGGCAGAGCAGAACGAAAAACAGTGCGTAAACAAAACGAACAACAACGCTCAGGGCCAGCCCTGCTCTGGAGGATGCCTTGGCTAAGGAGGTTGGCGGCGGCATCCCTGGTCGATCCTCAGCTGGCGCTCCAGCGGCTCCTGCCGAAACCGGGTTCCTCACCCGGTGGATCTCGGATTCCTCTGGAGTCGGTGTGGTGCTTCGTGCCTCGGGGTGTGTGGGATGGGTGTGGTTTCTCCTCCTCCTCCTCCTCCTACTCCTCCTCCTCTTCCTCCTCCTCCCCCTCCCCCCCCTTCCCCCTCCTCCTCCTCCTCCTCCTCCTCCTCCTCCTCCTCCTCCTCCTCCTCCTCCTCCTCCTCCTCCTCCTCCTCCTCCTCCTCCTCCTCCTCCCCCTCCCCCCTCCTCTTCCTCCTCCTCCTCCTCCTCCTCCCCCTCCCCTTCCCCCTCCCCCTTCCCGCCTCCTCCTCCTCCTCCGCCTCCTCCTGGTTTCGACTCGCTGTGCCGGCATCTGGGGGGAAGGGCGAAGCGACACCAACACCACCTGGCGGCTACCTCTAAGTCGGGCGTGCTCTCTACAGGAGGTATATCAAAAAATCGTCAATCGTCAACAGCATTGTCTGGGGACGAGGTGTGGACAAGTTCGATTATTTTGGTTAATGTTGTGATTGTTTCCAATTTGTTATCCGAAATCCGCCTGTAGGGGGACATGCCCGACCTAAGGCTTCCTCCAGCGAGGAGGTCCACGATGCCTCCCCGAGCTGGGAGCTGGGGGGACGTCTCCAGCGAGAGGGGGGGTGGGGACCACAAAACACCGGGGGGGCCATCCCTGGACCCTCGCGCTGGTGGTTCCTGGTGGTGTTGATGTCGCTTGTCCTCGTTCCTAGAAGTCGAGTCCGCTTTCACTGCTGGACCACGTTATACTCGCCCGTGCGGCGCCGTCTCGGGGGGGAGTAGCTTCGCCGCGGCGGTGACGGGCGACGCCATGAGGGCGATGAGAGTTGGTTGCTGGTCGTGCTGAACCTACAGTCAACCCGCATAGTAAGGATTGGCAACCTTCCCAGGGGTACCATTGCATCCTTGCCTCCTCGGTACATCCTTGGCCACTTTCGTTGGCCGCGCCCCGCTCGAAGAGCCTCGCAACAGCCTTCTAAGGCCCTTGCATCCTTTTCGTGCGTCCTTATGACACGGGTTGACTGTACCTTGCTTGTGTCTTTGGAAGGATCGTGCGACGGTACTGGTCGTGCTGGACTTACCTTGTTCAAGGGAAGAAACACCACCAAAACCCCGACAACTGGCGTTTACTCAACGGCCATTGGCGTTTACTAAACAGCCCTGCCCTGTTCGATTCCTTCCTTGGATGCGTGTGCTAAACGTCTTCGCTTGTCGGATTTTTTAGTTGGGGGGGGGGGGATTTGTTGACCTCGACGTCTGTCTCTGGAAGAAATCGTACGACGGCTGTACTTGGGCCGCGGGGTCGGCGACCCAAACATGCCATGTCCTGATTTCTGCAGTACGGCATCCCCAAGAGTCCCGACCCTTTCCTCAGAACCGTTTGCCATCCTGAGTGGTCATTTGACAGTCCCGGGGCTCGGCGAGGCCCTCCAGAGGCCAAAAAAGATGCAAATGTTGCATCTGTTTGTCCGTTCAGGAACCGAGAGGGTCTGGACCTGGGGGTCCCAAGTCAACCCGCGCCTCCCGCCTCATGCGCCCGCCTGGGCCTTGAAAACGTGTTCCGACATGTTGGAAATTGTTTGTCGCCGTGTCCATATGTATACCCAGATGGATGCATGCATGCACGCATGCATGCATGCATGTATGTATGTTTTTTATGTAAGTGCATGCGCGTGCATGTGTGTTTGCATGTATGCATGTATGCGTGTATGTATGTGTGCATGTGTATATGCATGCATGTGTTACTTGTGTATGTATGTTTGTATGGATGGATGTATGCATGTGAGTGTGTGTATGTCTGTGTGTATGTGCGTATGTGTGTATGCAGGTGTGTAGGTATTCATGTTTCTATGTATGGCTGTCTGTCTATCTGTATGTGTGTTTGCATGCATACCGGCTGTATGTATGTATGCCCGTCTGTCTGTCTGTCTGTCTGTCTGTCTGTCTGTATGTATGTATGTATGTATGGCTGTCTGCCTGTCTCTATGTATGGCTGTATGCCTGAGAGATAATGTTCATGTATATGGCCTGGAGCACCTTGCGGCGGCGGACGCTGAGAAAGTTTCGGTTGCAATTCGATTGTAAGCTAATGTTCTGCGCCTGTTAGTTGCCGCCATTGAAGCAGAAGTCCCCTTTCCGCTCGAGAACCCTCGGTCTTCTCGCCTGTGGCTCGTCCCAGGGCTGCTAAATCTAGCCCACACGGCGAAGGCTGATTACTGCCAGCATAACGCTCCCTGGAGAAAGTCGACAACCCTTCTGCTTTTCAATTGGCTGCCAGCGCGGCCGTCCCTCCGCGTGTGCACAAGTTTTCAAAAAAGATGCAATGTCACAGGTAAGAGTCACATCACGTTGAAAAAAACAACCCTCTCGGCGTGTTTTGGACAGCGAGGGCGTGCCCATACCCGCCGGCGCTCTGCAAAGTGCTTGCAGAGCTGGTAGTGGCCAAAGCCAAGACACTGTGAGGCAGTGGGTCGGGGCTCAGAGTCTTGTGTCACGGTCGCTCTGTCTCGCTGGCCCGCGCACATTGGCGCTGGTCCGCACTGCCCGACATTCGCTCTCTTGAATTGTCTCTATGCACTGAGACGTGCCAGAGAACATGAACCTTGGCAGGGGGAAGAGCTCTGATCACGCACAGCGCTTGCACGATAATGATCTCTCGTTCGTTTGACTGCCGCATGTCGCAAACCTATGCTCAAGCTTGTTCCGGGACCCTCCAGCCGTCCCCATCTTCCACCTGTCTGGGCGTCTTTTCGCCCCCCCACGGGGCTCAGCGTCTTGTATCACGGTCGCTCTGTCTCGCTGGCCCGCGCACACTGGCGCTGGTCCGCACTGCCCGACATTCGCTCTCTTGAATTTTCCCTATGCGCTGAGGCGTGCCAGAGAAAATGAAACTTGGCAGGGAGAAGAGCTCTGATCATGTATGTGTGTACGTTTGTATGCATGTTTGTATGCATGTATGTATGTATGTATGCATGCATACATGCATGCGTGCATGTATGTATGTATTGATGTATGTGTTTAGTTCTGGTTACGTATATGTGAATATACATGCATATGTATGTGCAAATCGCCGCTCGTTCAAGAGTTATGTATGCAGTAGTTCTGTGATCGATAAGACAGACTTGACTGGGCCTTCCAGCAGGCGCCCTCGCTGCGGGCGCCCCGGCCCGCAAGCCCGCGGGGCCCGGGCGCCGCGGCCTGGCCCCGCCTCGGCGGCGAGGGCCGCGTCTTGCCGCCGCAGGACGCGGCGGCGGCGGGGCCCCCCGCCAAAAAGAGCTCTCGCGCGTTGACGCCCGTGTGGGCCACAGGCTCGTTTCCATGGGGAGGGGGCGAGGGCAGGAGGGAGGGGGAGGACGAGGAAGAGGGGGGAGGGGGAGGAGGAGGGGAGGATGGGAGGAGGGTGGAGGGGAGGGGGGGAGGAAGGAGCCAGACGATGAGGGCCCGATGAAAGGGGCCCGGGCGCGCGGATGGGGGCGCTCCTCCCGGGGTCCGCTGCGGCCTGGAGTTTCTGGAGTTACCCCTTTCGAGTACGGCATCGGCTTCGAAGGAGAAATGGAGCCAAACACAGCACCGCCTCCGGCGCCGCCCCTGGTCGCCAGGAAGGGGGTCCGGCGCGGATCCAAGAAATCCGCGCGGAGCGCCACAAGATTATGTTCATGCTTTTACAGAATTGATTTACCCCCGAATTGACGTTCCCGTCGAGCCTATGAGAAACATGCAAATCATAGTTCATATATCTACGGAGCATTGCTGGCATGCTTCGCACAGTCGACTGGCAAGTCATCTTGGGGTGAATCGATTCTGCAGTCGATCCCCTACTCGACCCTTGTCCCCAGGAGCCAGGGGCTCAGTGGATATGGACAAGACTCCGGCCCCTACAGCGGCTAGGCTTTTATTCCTATCCAGTGCGCCTCGGCCTCTCGGCGCCCCAGAAAGTGCAAGGCGCAGTAGACATGGATGTGCATCTTGCCCGCAACCCGCTCACGGGGAGGTGGGCTCATCCTGAACAAGACAAAGCGACGGGAGGTTTGATGCTCTCGGGGTGAAGAACCTGTCCCGGGGAAACCGTCGGGACTTCCAGTGTCTCCGTTTCAAAAATTCAGGGCCTCGCATTGGGGAGCCAATCATGGGAGCCTTGTGTACCCTCGCAATTCCGTCGCTAGCGTGCCCTATCATTTTTTAGCGTCTGGTAATCGATGGGACATCCCCGAATTGGCGTCGATCGGCGTCGGTTCGCGTCGCTTTAGTGTTGATCAGCGTCGATTTGCAAGAGCTAAGAAGGTGGTACAGGAGGACCCCATGAGTTGCCACAGCTATCGCATGTTTGGGTCAGCCAGGCTTCAGACGGTGCTAGGACGAGGATGAACCTATCCCAGAGCGTTCCGGAACGCTCTCTGAGCGTTCCAGAACGCTCTGAGAAGGCCGCGGCGCCCGAGACATCCTCCAGATCCGCCCGATCTCAGAGATTCTCGCCCGATTTGTTCTTCGTCCTTCGTCTTAAGGCTCCGATGCGGTCTGTGAGGCCACGAGGCGCATGCCAGCGGCACAGCTTGGGGGAAGGGCCGCGGGGGGCACGAACAATCGGTTGCGCAGTTGCTGGTCTCGGCCCCGCCGCCAGGCTCTCCTGGAGATGCATGGGCGCCGTGAAAGTCATTCGGAACGATCGGAATGGGTACGGAACGAGTGGGTACAGAGTCCGGCAGCAGTTCCTGTTCTGTTTGAGCAGCACTCGCTGTCGGAGTCTTCGCGGCCTGTGTCCATTTGAGACAGAAGGCCGCTTCCCCAGTAGCGGCCGCTGTTGGGCATTGTGCAATGTTTTTCTGTACCGATGTTGGGCGTCCAAAGTCACCTGCGTAAGCTGACTTGCGAGCCCCATGCTTGCTGTCCCCAGACCCCTTCGCGTTGCGAGAAAATCGCGACGACAGGTGTTTCGCTATTTTCGGCCTCGGGGGGCCCAAACTGGGCCTCGGGACCGTCAAGCAATGATTCAGGATGGAAAACCAGTCATGGGGAAGGGATCCAGACCTCTTGGGGTCGACGTTGTGAAAGAGTCGCGACGTCGGGGGTCTGCGTCCCCGACTTTTGTCTGCCACGCGCAAAGAGGGAGGTTAGGGGGAGGGGGGAAGCTTTCTTAGAAGCGTCCCTTCTTCTTAGAAGGCCTGGGCCTTCTAAAAGAAGCAGCCTCCTAAGAAGCCGTCCCCCCTCCCCTTACCCCCTTGTGCGGCCCGAGTACGATCAGCACAGACGCGACCGCGACCGCGACTACGACCGGACAGTGAGTGGACGGGGTCGGGGCCTTCCTTTCCTCCGCCCACTCATTGTCTTCCTTATCGTCGTCGCCTTCATTGTCCACCACCTCCTCCTGGAGTTTTCCAAGGGTGCGCCTGACCAGAACCTCCAGAGCAATCCAGTCGTTGCGTTGAGAAGCCCCAGAAGCCCACGAGACAGAACGGTTTCAAAAAGCCTTCATCCTTTTACGGCGTCGTCGTCCTCCTCCCCCAGACCCCCGACGCCATGATGTGTCAAAACGGGGACCACCAGAGGCCTCGACTCATTCGCCGGGACTTGTTTTTCATCCTGGATCGTTCGCCAAAATTCTGCTTGCTTTTAGGAGTTCTCATTTGTTGTTCAAGGAGCTGGGCTCGTTTGCCGCCCCGGCTGGCTTGTCGCCGCCCCGTTGCCGTCCCGTTATTGCTCTTCGTTGCCTGTCGGCACCTCGTGGCGGGCTCGTGTGACTTCCCAGCTTGAGGTCGCCCCATCGCCGCCCCGTCCCCGCTCATCGCCGCCCGCGGCCGCCGCTTCGTCGCCGCATGCATTTCGATCGTTTTGCGTTGCACTGCACAGTCGCATTGCGTTGCGCGGTGATCGCACCACATGGGGTGCAGCACGTGGAGAGCACTACGTAGCTCACACCGCACATCCTCTTTTCTAAAACGGTATTAGGAAACCCCACCCCCTCCCCAGGTCGGACGGTCAAAGAACAGCACGCGGGCCGCGCGCGCGTCGGCCGTGCGCGCATGTCGAATTCTTTCAACAACCTTCATCGCCGACGCGAGGACACCGTCATCGTTATCGGCGGGCGTGATCAACATCGGCGCCTTCATTGGCCTTGCCGTCGTCATCGCCACCGTCGTCACCATCAGCGCTACTCTCAGATTCGTGTCTACGGTTGTCGGCGTTGCCATGATACCGCGCCCGCCCAAGTCACCGACTCGCACTGACGTGCCCGCTGGGAAGTGCCCAGCGGTCATCGCCACCGCGGCCGCGTCGGTCGCGCCAAACTAGCTGGCCGCTGTCGCGCGAGCATGCACGGGCTGGCGCGGCCGCAGAGATGCACCAGCCACCGCCAAGCACTCATCGCAATAGCCGCCGCATTAGCTTTCGCAAGCCAAGTTTATGGGTGGGTGGGTGGGATGCTTGCAAGAGCATGGAATTAGTTAACTCGTCTGTGAAAATCAATCGCACCGCATATAATGCACCTCGCAGCTTGCACCACATTGCTCACATCACCTAGATGAGCACGTTAGCCCGCATAGCTTGCAACACATAGCTTACACAGCATAGCTCGCATCACATAGATTTCCATACATTGCACCACGTGTGTTGCACTGTGTAGCTCACACCACATAGATCGCACCACATGGATTGCGCCACATAGATGGCACTGCGCAGCTGATTCGATCTTTCCACAGATACTGCACCACGTAGATTGCACCACCTAGTTTACACCACGTTGCTTGCACCACCTAGCTTGCACCACAAAGCTTGTACCACACAGCTAGCACCACGTAGATTGCACCACCTGCTATGCCACAAGCCACTATTTGGGGCCCGCGCTGGCAAAACGTAGTTCGACGGTCCTGGGGCCCTGCGAGGGCCTCCAGGGTGTCGAAACCAACAAGGAACGTCTCGTCGTGTTTTTTTCCGACGACGCGAGGGGGCCCGACCCCCCCCCCCGACAGGAGAGCGCCTCCGCCCTCGGTGCCCTGCACATGGGGTACGGCATGGCGGCCCCGCGCGAGCCGACCGCCCCGTGGGGAGACGGGGGCCCGTGCTGGTGGCAGAAGGCGCGGGCAAGACTGATATCTATATACGACCACGCTTGAGTGATGAGGAGGGTAAGGGGAGGGGAAAGACCAATCGATCTCACCATCGATCTTCGGATCGATCTTACTGTGGATCCCCTTCGACCGATCCCACTGCCGATCTCGCATTGTGAAGCGACCTCAGTCGATCACACAATCGAGCTCACAATCGATCCCACTGTCGATCTCGCAATCGATCGCAAGATCGACCTCACTATCGATTGCACTGTCGATGCACAACGATCGATCTCCTTATCGATCCCACTGCCACTCGCACAATCGCTGCAACTCCAGGTCTCACTATCGATCCACTTATCGATCTTACTACCAATCTCACCACATCTCGGTCGTTACCGATCTCACTATCGATCTCATTATCGATCGGAGCACCATCGGGACCACGGCGGGACACCGCGGGACACCACGGGACACCGCGAGACACCACTGGGCCACCGCTGGACACCATGGGACACCACGAGACACCATGGTGACACCGCGGCGAGACACCGCGGGACACCATCGGGACAACGCTGGACACCACGGCGGGACACCCCCAGCCACCGCGCCCCCACCGGAGGGCCCGACTTTTGCATCCAAAACGCCCCAGAGACGGCGTGGCCTTTCCTCTAGTGCGCCCACGGCGAGACACCGCGGGACACCATCGGGACATCGCTGGACACGACGACACCCCCAGCCACCGCGCCCCCACCGGAGGGCCCGACTTTTGCATGTGCGTCCACGGCGAGACACCGCGGGACAACACGGCGGGACACCCCCAGCCATTGCGCGCCCACCAGAGGGCCCGACTTTTGCATCCGAGTCGCCTTAGCGACGGCGGGGTCATTACACAGCTTCGCCTCGCCCGCACGCGCGACAAGAACACGAAACCGAAACCGATTTCCCGGGGGGGGGGCATCCGTTCCATGTCGATCTCACTCCCCAGCTTCCGACGTAGCACCCCGCAGTGGGGTGGGTCCCTGGTTGGTCGCGGCGTGGGTCGCAGGGTGGGTCGCGGGCGGGTCGCGCGGTGGGTCGCCGGGTGGGTCACGGGCGGGTCGTGGGCGGGTCACGTGTGAGCGCGACGACAACAACCACAACAACGCAACAACAACAACAACAACAACAACAACAACAACAACAACACCAACACCACCAACAACAACAACACCACCACCAACAACAACAACAACAATAACAACAACCGCACCGCGCGACCCCAGTTCAGCCACGCGCCCAGGGACAGTGCACGACCGTTCGGCTGCCTCACTCTGATCCGAATTCGTCCTGGACTTTCTGGGAAGGGGCGTCACAAGGCCGAGGCGCACCAAATGCGGATCTAAATCGAGCCCCTGTAGGGGCAGTTCGTTTCCAAACCATCCTGTGGTGTTTGGCCCTCGTGTTGATGAGGGATCGCCGCGCCCCCGCCTCCTCCTCCTCATCCTGCTCCTCCTCCCCCTCCTCCCTCCTCCTCCCTTCTCCCGTCGCCCCCCTCACTTTGGCACACCCCTCACACGTTTCGTGGCCCCATAGGAAGCTCCACCAAAGGCCCAGATGCCAGCGCTCGCACGCGGCCGCCGCCCCATTTGGCACACCCCTCACATTTTTCGTGGCCCCACAGGGAGCTCCACCGAAGGCCCAGATGCCAGCGCTCGCAAGCGCCCAACGCACCCATTTTGGCACGCGCCTCACACGTTCTGTGGCCCCATAGGGAGCTCCACCGAAGGCCCAGATGCCAGCGCTCGCAAGCGCCCACCGCACCCATTTTGGCACGCGCCTCACACGTTCTGTGGCCCCATAGGGAGCTCCACCGAAGGCCCAGATGCCAGCGCTCGCATGCGGCCACCGCCTCCATTCTGGCACACCCCTCACACGCTCCGAGGCCTCATAGGGAGCTCCACCGAAGGCCCAGATGCCAGCGCTCGCATGCGCCCACCACCCCCATTTTTGCACGCGCCTCACACGTTCTGTGGCCCCACCGGGAGCGCCACCGAAGGCCCAGATGCCAGCGCTCGCATGCGCCCACCGCACCCATTCTGGCACACCTCTCACACGCTTCGTGGCTCCGTAGGGAGCTCCACCGATTGCGGTGCATACAACGCCGGTGCCCACGACTGCATATTGTTGGGTCCTTCGCCAGTCTTATTTTGCCATCGTCCAGTGCGCCTTGGACTTTCTGTCAAGGGAGAGAACACACCAGAACCCGACAATTGGCGTTTACGAAACCGGCCCGGGCGTTTACGGGGCAGCCCTGCGTGCGTTTCCTACTCGGTTTCGCTTGTCGGGGTGTTTGTCCTGGGGATGGATGTTCTGCCTTCTATTCCTTATTATTCTTATCATTATTATGATTATTCTGACTCGTCTTATTCTTATTCGTCTTCTTATCATCATTCTTCTTCGCACTACTATTATTGGGGAAGGGAGCCCCACTGCCAAGCTGCAGCGGATATGGACACGAGTCTCTCCCGCAGCAGGGCCACGGGGCACAGCGCGAGGAGGGCGACGGCGCGCTCCTGGGAGGACGCCGGGGCTCTCAGGAAAGCTGCCGGCGGCGCAGCGGCCGTCTCGGGGTCGGCGTCGATCCGATCGATGCGGCTCGATGTCGATTCCGATCTCGGAGGGGGGAAACGGTACCCATACCGCGACCATTGCCTCGCTCTCCCCTTTCGTGGCCTGGGTGGCGCTCGTCGCCACCGCTGGATTCGCCTCGCAGTTCTGGTCAGGATGTAACCCAGGAGGGGTTCGGGGAGTCACGAGATCGGTACCTCTTGGTTTCCCCGCGATCGGCTCGTTGCGATGCGATTCTGAGGTGGTGGGGGCGTTGGTTGAGGAGTTTGCCGGCGGGCTTCAGGCCATGGGGGACTCTTTCTCTGATGAGGGCGGTGGTGATACTCACCACCCACCAAACCACCCCAACCCAACCCGAAGGCTCAGATTTGCCCTCCATTTCCGTTTGGGGGGGGTCACGGAACATGGAAAAAACACGTATGGAACCCTTACCCCCCCAACCCGAAATTCGGGCCTTCGGGTTGGGTTGGGGTGATTTGGTAGGTAGTCAGATACAGTCGGACCGAGGCATCAGATCGAGGTCGGACTGGGGAGGGCACCCTGGTGTTGTTCGTGCTCTTTGGATATGTTCTTGTGCATCTTGGGGAGGGTAATGTAGGGAGGTTTTTGGTTTGACCCCTCGCCTTGGATGTTCTGCTCGGTTCGGCTGACGGAGGGTCTCCTGTTCTTGAAGGTTGTTCTTCTGGATGTTCTTCTGGCCCTGGTCCGACTGTATCCACGGCCAGTCCACGATTTGACTTCCACAGGCTTCCAGACCCTGAGTTCCGTATCCAAGGGCTCCTTATCCGATGCCCTCGCCGTATCCGATGTGATTCGGATGTTTCGACGACCCGATGCTGCCCGATGCATACATTGCGTTGTTGCGCATCCTGGCGTAGCTGATCCGATCCGATTTCGACTCCGTGGCGATTCGGCACGATCCGACGCACATTCCGGTTCGTTTTGATTTCCCGACTCGATGCTGACTGACCCTGCCATCAGGGGAAGCCATTTCTTTATTGCTTGGGGCATGACGGGCGTCATGGCCCCCGCTCCCCCCCCCCTCTATGACGTAACGCTCCCCCCTCCAGTGCACTCCGGGCACTGCCGCCGTGCGCATTGGGATCCGCGTAGGTGTCCGCGTAGGAATCCGCATAGGTGTCTGGTCCGCAGGCGTCGTCGTCGTCGTTGTCGTCGTCGTCGTCGTTCGTCGTCGTCGCTCGTGGTTCGTCGCTCGTCGCTCATCGTCGTCGTGCGCGCGGACGCGGCTGGAGCCTATTTTTAAGTCCGCGCCGGTGACGGTAATCATCTGGGAGGGGAGGGGGTCGATGACGTCACGTTTCGCGCCGGCGGCGTTTGGGAATGGTCGGGAATGACGGAGGACGCGTAGCACGAACATGTAGGTGGCGATATGCACCACAACGCCTGTGTACATCACAGTGCCCGCGTGCACCACAGCGCCTGTGTACACCACACCGCCGATGTACACCACAGCAGCCGCGTGCAACACAGCGCCAGTTTGTGCCACCGTGCCTGCGGGCACAGCAGCTCCTGTGTACACCACAGCGCCTCCGTACAACACATCAGCCGTGCGCAACACAGCACCAGTGTACACCACAAGGCCTGCGTGCATTGCAGTGCCTGTGTACGCCACGGCGCCTGTGTGCACAACATCAACCGTGTGCAACACAGCACCATTGTTGTGTATAGAATGTCAGAAGTAATCCTTGTGACAAAATGGGGCGCGTGTGGATTCCAGAGAAAACAATGGAAAACACATCCTCATGGACAAAAGAGCGCCGCTGGAATCTACGAGTCCCCCCGAGTCCGCCCGCATCACCCTAACTCCCATTTGCGTCCAGGAGGCTCCAGCTAAACTGGCCGTCCTGCACCAAGTGGACCGATTCAATCGACCATTCTGCGGTGCACGCTGAGATGCGCACGTGCGTTGCAACGCCAAACCGCACGGCAGGGGGTAAGAAGGAGGAAAAGGAGGACGAGGAGGAGGAGGAGGAGGTGGAGGAGGAGGGAGGAGGGAAACACGTCGCATTCGATTATCTGAACTTTCCTGGCGTGGTGTTTAGTTGTCCGTATCATATCCTGACGTACGTGCGCCTTCTACCTGTCCTATGCACGCAGGCACTGTAGTGTACACCAGCGCTGCGTTGCACGCGGATGCTGTGGTGTAGACAGGCGCTGTGGCGTGCACGTGCGCTGCGGTGCACGCAAGCACTGTTGTGTACACAGGCGTTGTGTTGCACATGGCTGCTGCGGTGTATGTACACCGGCGATGTAGAACTCCCAAGTATTGTGGTATACACGGGCGGTGCGTTACACACGGCTGTTGCTGTCTACGCAGGCGCTGTGGTGCACACGCGCGGCGTGGTGCACGCGAGCGTTGTGGTGCACACAGGCGCAATGGGCAGATCGCCACTTACATGCTGCTCGCGTCGTCGTCGTCGCTCGTCGCTCGTCGCTCGTCGCGTCGTGCGCGCGGGCGCGGCTGAGGTGCCAGAACCACACGGCGGGGGGGGGGGTCACGTTATACCCCCCCCCCGCCCTCCCCCCCCCCCCCATGACGCCCGTCATCGCCGAACAGAAAGAAACGCCTTCGGGGCAACGTGCCGCGAGAATGCGGGTTCCTGGAGCTTTGTCGTTTCCCGGAGGCTTCCCTGCCTCGGGATGCTTTCCGACGCCTGCGCCTCACTGAGGGGCGTCCAGGGGAGCCCAGATCGTCCCGAACGGCATGACCCGACGACCAGGGTGCAGCGGCCTCAGACCTCCTCGCGCCATTGAAAAACGACGGCGTCCGTTTTTGAATACCAGTTTCGCCCTCTGCGGGCCCTCGCCGGGTCCGGGGGCCGTTCAGAGAAGACTCGGGACTGCAGTCGGTCCGGGGAAATGGATCGAGACCTCCTGTGGTATACACGTTGTGAACGAGTCTCGGCATCGGTGGTCTGGGAAAGCTTCTGGCGCGCAAGCGGCCAGCGGGAGAGACGGATCGGCGTGTCTTGGTCCTCCAGGTCGCCCGAGGGGGCGCTAAGATAAGATGTCCGCGCTTCGCGCATCACGGTTTGGGTTAGGTCGGGCATGTCCTTCTGCGGGCGGATCTTGAAGGAACAATCAAACATAGTCAAGACGATTCCAAACTGGCCGAACCATAATCGGAAGATCGTCTCCACATGTTTTGGGTTTTCACTGTTCTTGAGTGTTCCCCCGGCAGGGGAAGCCGTGGACCGGGGGAAAGGACCATGACGTTGAGAGCGCCGTGGAGGAGGGACGGGGCGGATGACGAGGAGGACGAGGCGACGACAAAAATCTTGGGGAGCGCCCCGCCCTGTCGGTGTGGCAGGGCGCTCGCCGAACTTTGAGTGGTTTTCACTGTTTCAGCCGAAGCCCGACTGAAGGCTTCGGCTGAAACATGTTGGAGAGGCAGCCCTGCTCCAGGTCGGCGCGCGCGGGGGCGCGGCGGGCTCTCGGAGGGGCCTGCTTCGGGGGTCCTCTCCGGGAGGCCTCCTGGGAGCCGCCCGTGCACCCCCTCTGGAAGCCCTCGGGGCCCTTCCAGGGGTTCTTTTCGGGGGGGGGGGCGCCTCGGCACCCTCTTGGGGCGATGTGCGGCCCCATGGCTGAAAAAGAAGGGGGCTCGTTCGGCCCCCCCCCCCCCCCGCATGTGGCCCTCTTGGAGCGCCCGTGGGCGTCTCTTGGGCGCCTGTGGAGCTCTCTTGGGGCCCCCTTGGGGCCCTCTTGAACCATGCTGGTGACCATCTTGCGCTCTTGGATGCACTAGTGGTACCGTCTTGGGCCATCTTGGACTCTCCCACGACCCGCGGCCCTCCCCCAGTTCAGATCCAGGGGTCGGGATAGGGGGGCGGGTCAAGCTGCATACAAGCCGCAAGCCGTGCCGCTCACTCCCATCCGCCCTGCCAACGCGTTTGTAGCACCCAAGCCTCGGCATGTTCAGCGGTCGTCTCTGGATGCGCAGCTATTGGGAACCAAAGCACGTGCGAGGTGCGAGGTGCGCCACGAGTGCCCGGCTCGCCTCGCGCGCTAGGTGCGCCAGGTACTCCGGGGGCGTGGTGCGCCAAATGCGCCATGTGTTCCACGTGCGTCATGTGTGCCGCATGCTCCAGTCGCTCAAGGCGCGCCGCGTTCGGGGCACGCGCAGAGAGGGCCTGGTGCGCCCGCGCACGTGGCAGCACGCATCCGGAGCCAACACCAACCCGCAATCGCGGCGGGTGGCCATCATGGTGCTTGGCGAGCCTGCACCCAGCAGGCAATATGACAGCACTTCCGACGTCCTTGTCAAAAACAAATGGGCAGTGATCGCCGGGTGGCCGCGCCTGACCAGATTTCGCCGCGAAGTGCACCTCGTGTTGCTTTTGACTGGGGTAACTAGTGGCTCTGAACGTAGCAGGTAATATGCTAATTCCCCCACCGCCCTATCACAAAACAGTGCGGCGTAGTTGCGTTGCCCCGCGGACATGACCCACGATTTTGTACCAAAATGCATCTCGTATTGCTTCTCATAGGGGTGGTGTGGGTGGGGGCCCACATGGGGCCCGCATGGGTACGGGTCGGTCGCCGATCGCTTGGGGGAGGAGGTGGGCCACTCATAAGGGCCAGTGATGAAACCCATTTCCTGAGTGGCGGAAGGAGACGGCTTGGAAGAGGGAAGCGCCAAACTCGTTGTACCACCTCCGCCCAGGGGTTCGATGGGATTCGCAGCGGATGCAGCCGTGGGTGGCGGCGAGAATACATCCGCAGGCTAAAATAGAGCGACAGGCGATCAAAGGCTTCAAACCTCGAGCACCTGCAACGCTGCTGGGGGGGGTGGGATCCTGCTCGGCTGTCCTTACCATTAGTACGTATGGATTTTGTTGTGACGCGCGTGTGCTCTACCAGGGAGGTGTCAATGCTAAACATGGTATGATGTTTTTCTGGCTTGCTTCTGCGCCGGAAAAGCGCAGTCGTCTCTTCGCATCTCCCCCGCGGGTTTGGTAGGCCAACTGGAACAATAGACTGGCATACAATACGGCAGCTCTCACAAACTGCAGTGTGGCAGACAGGCAGCAACATCCAAACACCTAGCAGTATTCGATCAATTATTGGGTGGGTGACTTTTGAGGGAGCTTGCCCATCTGGAGGAAACGAAGGGGTTCCACCTTGCCCTCCTCTGTCCGTTGCTTCCTATCAGCCTTTTCCGTCGCCCCGTTCTCCCTTGAGAGGGTCGATCGGGGTTAATGCACGGGTCGGCAGGGCGCGGCGGCCAACGTCGCCCCACGTATCAACATCATGATGAGTCTCATCATCATCGTCATCAGTACCAATGCCATCGCCATTATCGTTATAAGTTGCACTACCATTGTCATTCCCGCAGTCATCATCTTTGCCACCATCATCATCATCATCATCATCATCATCAGCATCATCATCATCATCATCATCATCATCGTCATCGTCATCGTCATCATCATCATCATCGTCATCGTCAGCATCATCACCATCATCATCATCATCATCGTCATCGTCAGCATCATCACCATCATCATCATTGTCGTCATCACCATCTGATTATTCATCATCATCGTCATCATCAACCTCATCATCATTGTCATCATCGCCGTCACCATCATCACCATCACCATCACCATCAGCATCGCCATCATCATCATCATCCTCATCCTCATCATCATCATCATCATCATCATCATCATCATCATCATCATCACCATCGTCTTCTCGCCCTCCTCTGTAGCCCGCCCGCCGCCAGGAGGGCGCCTCCATCCCAGGCGCCAGCGCGGCACGCCGCACTCTGGTGGCTCTGGCGGCTCGGGTGGCCAGAGCGGCTCTGGCGGCTACTCAGACGCGGGCAGCGGCAGCTCGGCGGGCAGCGGCGACCCCGCTCCACGAGCCACGAAGGGCCCCTCCTCCCTCTCCTCCTCCCTCTCCTCCTCCTCCTCCTCCTCCTCCTCCTCCTCCTCCTCCTCCTCCTCCTCCTCCTCCTCGTCCTAGCGGCGACTCCGCTCCACGCACGGCATCTGCGGAGGGCCTCGCCTCCGCCCCGACACTTGCCCCATTCTTCGGCGCCGACCCTGGGGATACTGGCGCTGCAATTTTGTCGTGACCGGCGTTTTCGCCCAAGTTTGGGCACGGGGACCCTCGCAGATCGATCGGGCTCAGGAAGTGACGCAGAAATTATGGATCTACAGTCAACCCGCATAGGAAGGAGGGGCAACCTTCCCAAGGGTACCCTTGCGTCCTTGCATCTTCGGCCCATCCTTAGCGACTTTTACCGGCCAACCTCGTTCGAAATGACCTTCCAAGGCCCTTGCATTCTTATCGTGCGTCCTTATGATACGGACCGACTGTAGGGCTCTGGGCGTGATGTTGTTTGCGATGCTGTTTTTTTGCAGCGTCGGACCTCGGAGGGAGATGGCCTCGCATAGCCTCGCGTAGCCTCAGATTGCCATCAGGAAGGGAGATCTAAACCGAGATTGAAGTACGGTTAACCGGGAGCGGTTCTGCGCTGAAATGTGAGTGATTGAGCGCTCGTTGTTGAGTGCACGCTGTGGTTGAGTGCGCGCCGCTGAGTGTACGCGCACGCTGTGGTTGAGTGCACGCTGCTGAGCGCAGCTTGCGCTCAACAGCGCGCGCTAAAACACTCTCAGCCATTCGTGTGGCCCCGGGGAGCCTCGGGGTGGGCTCCGACGAGGCGCGGTGTGTCAGAGAGCCTCGGAGGCAGCGAAAAGTCCTTCACAGTGTTCCGTTGCTGTCGACAGAAGGTACCGACACAGTGGAGACCCATGCCAAGGAACACCCTGCTTGCCTCCAGGTTGCCCTGGGTTTCTTGGGTCTCGATGGTTTTGCGATGGAAAGCGTGACGTTCCCACACCAAAAATCAATGGACGTCCCGGTGTCTCAGGGTTGGGTTTCTTGTGGGAAGTTTCTTGTGGACGGGCCTCCACTGCACACAACTAACAGGCCTGGCCAGGGCCATCTAGGGCCGTCTGGACCCTCCTGGCCTCGGCAAGGAGGGTGTACACACAGGATGGCCTTGATCAGCCGTAGTGGTGGGGTACTGAGGCCTTCGGCGCGTCCGGAGGGAACGGGGTCGAGGGTCGAGGATCCAGGGTTTGGATGTGAGATCGCGCTGACTTCCATCCGAAGTCGGTTTCGCTTTCGGTTCGTGTCATGCGTGACGCGCGTGCGGGCAGGGCGACGCTGCGCGAGGGCGAGGTACATTCCAGCCGTGCTCTGGCACGTGGGCATCACATTGTTCTCCCCACGGCCGCCAGGCGATGGGGTCCCAGTCAGAAGACGTGCTCGTTCCGGGAATACCCCGCGGTGGTCACGATGGTTGCCTCGTGGGTGTCCTGTAGTTGTCTTGTGATTGTCCATTGGTTGCTCTGTGGTTGTCCCGTGATTGGCCCGTGGTTGTTCCGTAGTTGTCCCGTGGTTGGCCCGTGGTCGTCTCATATACTTGTCCGATAACGGTTGTCCCGCGGTTGTCCTGTGTTTGTTCCGTGGTTGCCCCGTGGTTGCTCTGTGGTTGTCCCGTCGATGTCTTGCGGTTGTTTCGCGGTCACCTTGTGGTTGTTCCGTGGTTGAGCCGTGAATGTCCCGTGGATGTCCCATGGTTGTCCCGCGGTTGTCTCGCGGCTGTTCCGTGGTTCCCCTGTGATTGTTTTGCGGTTTGCCGTTGGTTGTTCTGTGGGCGTTTTGTTGGTTAGTTTGATGGTTGTCTCGATTGCTGTTCCGAGGATTGCCTGCTGTTGTTATGTATTTTTGTTGTGGACGCTTCGCCGTTGTTTGGAGCTGTGTTTTCGATGCTTGTTCCGATGGTTGTTCTTGTTGGTTCTGTGTTTGTCTTGTGGTTGTTTCGATGGATGTTCCGATGATTGTCCCAACAATTGATCCGATGGTTCGCCTGTGGCTGTCCTGTGGTTGACACGATGGTTGCTCCATGGTTGCCACACTATGGCTTTATGTCACAATCGCAGTCTGCGATTGGCTTTCTTCTGATCGAGCCATGAGTTGGTGCGCGCACGTATGGCGTAGGTTGGAACATCTAGGATTCGAGTCCAACTCAGCTATACCAGCGGACAGCTGGAATAGAGTCAGGAGCTAGCTAGAAGAGGTAATAGCGATTGGCTGTGATGAGGAATGCGAAGGTTTTAGCGAGACCAGCATCTAGCTAGATCGATGAGATATTCTGACCGTCACACAGATGAGAACGATGGCAGGATAGTGATGCCGATACGTAGTGACATCGACCGACACGTCGTCACATCGAAAGAAAGTTCGATTATCATTTTGTTAGTGGGGTCGGCGGGTATCGAAGATGCCTACGGCAATCACCGCCGCCCCCTACCCCTTCGGAAGTGCCTCTGTGGCCGACAGATGGGCCAGAGCTTGGCCAAGCTATCGGGCCAGTTGTTTCCCGAGTCGGTTTGGACAGACGTCGGGGGACTCATGGGGGAGCAAGAAGAAGAGGAAGGGGAGGAGGATGAAGGAACAACGAGGAGGAGGATGAGGAGGAGGAAGAGGAGGACGAGGAGGCTTTTCCTCGCCCCATCGCTTCTTGACCGCTTGTTCTTCCCTTGCTCGCTTCGTGTCCGCTTTCTCTTTCTCTTTCAGTGGGAGGAGGAGGCCTCTTGGGCGCCTCTTGGGGAACTCTTGGGGCCTCCTGGGAGCTTCGTGGGGGCCTCTTGGATGGTTTTGGGTGGCCTTTGGGGGCTTCTTGGGGGCCTCTTTGGCTGTCTTAGGGCGTTCCTGGCTTGTCTGACGCCGTCGGAAGCTGCCTTGGGGGCCTGTCTGGGTCGTCTTGGGGCCCTCTTGGGGCAACTCAGGGGTTCTTAGAGGCTAACATGGGCGTGTCGGAGGCCTCTTGGGCAGTTTGAGGCCCCTCTTTTGGCAGTCTTGGGAGCCTTTTTGGCCGTCATGGTGCCATCTTGGAGGCCTCTTGGGCGATCTTGGGGGCCTCTTGCGCCGTCCTGAGCCGTCGGAACCCCTAGAAGAAGCAAATGCCACAGTCTTCCAAAAACCTTAGGACAATCAATGAGTTTGGCCTCGTCGTGCCCTCCTGGGAGACCTCCTGGACGCCTTTTGGGCCGTCTTGGAGGCTTTTGGGGGGCCCATTTGGCCGTCTTTGGCCACCTTGAGGCCATCTTAGGCAGTCTGAGGTGTAACCTGGGCCGTCTTGGAGGCATCTTGGGGCCATCTTAGCCGTGTTGGAGGCCATTTTGGCCCGTCTTGGAGGCCCCTTGAGCCCTCTTGGGGCCGTCTTGGGGGCCTCTTGGGCCTTCATGGGGCCATCTTGGAGGACTCGTGGGCCTCTTGGGCCGCCTTGAGCAGTCGGAATGCAGAAAAGAAGCAGATGCAAACAATCCCGCAGAAACCCACGGAAAATAAATGATTCTGGCCGTTGCCTCCCCGCTCTATGCCTCAAATAATCGGCGGATCGGGCGCGGCATGGCCCCTTGGGCCCACAGCCCTCGGGCCGCCTCCTCCTCCTCCTCCTCCTCGCACCTCCTCACTTTCCTCTGATGCCGACGCCGACGACCATGGAGGTGGAGGAGGAGGAGGAGGCCATTCTCCCAAGCGGCCTGAGGCGCCCCTCGAGCCTCCTCGGCGGGCGCGAGCTCTGCGGCATGCGAGTCTCGCTGCCGCTGCACCCCCTCTGTGCTCCTGACGCCATGCGCACCTCGACCCGCGGGACCCACCTCGAGGCCCCCGCCCGAACTGGAGGGGGGTCCTGTCCCCCACTACCCAGCGCTCCTAGCACTGCTCTGTGCTTCCTTCACACGTTGCCTCCTCCTCCTCCTCCTCCTCCTCCTCCTCCTCCTCCTCCTCCTCCTCGCGCCCCTTGGCCGCCGCACTGCCAGCCGTCGAGGCCCCCCTGCGCTCCAGCCTTGGACCTCGTCGGTCCCGGCTGCCCTGCGCGCCGAGCCTCAGGCCAACGCGGCCGCCTCCTGCGCTCCTCATACCATGGTCAGGTCCGCGGCCGCCATGCTGCTGGCTACGCCGTGCGCCATGTCCCTCGCCTCCCACAGATAGCCCTGGAAGGCGTCGCTGTTCCACCGCCCCCAGCGCTGCACCAGCGCCGTGTCCTTGAACGCCGCGCAGAGCGCTGGTGCCCCCCCGATCCTCAGGCTGTGGGAGCCCAGGTCATTCGGGTCGACCCCCTCCGCCACGGCCGACTGCATCACCACGCGCTGGGCGTCCGCCCTCGTGACGAGCCGCGTGTCGTCATAGGCGAAGAGCGGGTCGTACGACTGCGCTCCGGAGAACCTCTCGCGCGCCCACCCCTCGTAGATCGTCGGCGCCTCCACCGCGCAGATGTGCTCGTCGCCCGCCGCTCCTGGTGCTGCCTCGACCCTGAAGTGGTTGCGCGAGTTGCGAGGAAACCCGGTGTTCTAGCGAACGTCCACTCTTCGGGCCCTCCTGGAGGACCTGTTCGAGGCCTCGTGGGCCGTCTTGGAGGCCTCGTGGAGCCTTACTTGGGCCGTCTTAGGCCATCTGGAGGCCATCTCAGGCCGTCTTGGGTGCATCTTGGGCCGTGGTGGAGGCATCTAGGGGCCATCTCAGCCGTCTTGGAGGCCATCTTGGGCGTCTTGGAGGCCTCTTGGGCCGTCTTGGGGCCCTTTGGGGGGCCTCTTGGGCCGCCATGGGGCCATCTCGGAGGCCTCGTGGGCGATCTTGGGGCGATCTTGGGGGCCTCTTGGGCCGTCTTGAGCCGTCGGAAGGCCGAAAAGAAGCAAATGCCAAACTCCTTCAAAAACCTATGGAAAATCAATGATTTTGGCCTCTTCGGCCCTTTCTGGGGGACCTCTTGGAGGCCTCTTGGGCCTGATTTGTGCCTTCGGAGGGGCCTCCTGGAGCTTGTGTGGGGGGGCATTTGGGGGCCTGCTGGCGGTCTGGGGGGCCATCTTGTGGCGAAGGGCTCAAAATATAGGTTCGTGTTTCTGCCTCTGGGGCCTCTCTTGGGCCACCCTTGGGGCCCTATTGGGCCGTCTTGGGAGGTCTTTCGGCTATCGTGGGCCGCCTGTGGGCTCTCTCTCTCTTGGGGGCCTCTTGGGCCGTTTCGTGGCGATCTTGCTGTCGGGGCGCCTATGGGAGCTCTTGGGCCGTCCTGGAGCTCGCTTGAGCATTTCTGAACGCCCTTGGGCCGCTCCCGGGCTCTCTTGGACATTCGGAGGCGCCTCTTGGGACACTCGTGGGGGGTCGGGGGGTGGTCTTGGGGTCCTCTTGGGCGGTCGTGGCGTACTTTTGGGCCGTCTTGGTGCCCTCTTGGGGGCGTCTTGGGCCGTTTTGGCGCCTTCTTGGTCCGTCTTTTTGGGCCAACTTGGGGGCCTCTTTGGCCAGCTTGTGCCGAGATTTGGGGCCTCTTGGGCCGTATTGGAGCGTTGGTAGCCCAGAAAGGCGAGAACGCAAAAAGCTGGCAAACTCATATGGACAATCAATGCCATTCGCTTCTGGGGCCCTCTTGGCGATCCTCTTGGAGCCGTCTTGGGGTGTTTGGGAGCCTCTTGGGCCGTCTTGATGCTCTCTGGGACAGTGCGGAGTGTTCCTGGGCCGTTCTGGGGCTCTCTTGGATTATCCTAGGCGCTACTTGGGACACTCGGGGGTCGGGCTTCTTGGGCCGTCTTGTTTGGTGCTCTCTTGGGCTGTCTTGGGGCCCTCTCGGGGACCTCGTTGGCCGTCTTGGGGCCATCTTGGGGGCCTCTCCGGTTTGTGGTGGGTGGGAACGTTGAAAGCCCGAAAAGGCGATAATGTTAAAGTTCTTCAAACTCGAAGGCCATCAATGATTTCGTCTTCTTGGGGCCTTCTTGCCGATCTTGTTGGAGCCCTCTTGGGGCGTTTCGGATGCCTTTCGGGCCGTCTTGAACCTTCAAGCCATCGCAACCTCTTGGAGAGCTCTGGGGCCGATCGGGGGCCCTCTTGGACCATCGCAGGCGCTTCTGGAGACACTCCCTGGGGGGGAACGGGAGGCATTTTGGGCCGGCTCAGTTTCCAGAGGACTCCACGCGACAACCCCCAGGAGCACCCTGAGATCCCAGGCAGCGCCCGGTGGTCGACCGATCATTCGATCCCTTGATCTCGAGAGCGGTACATCGATAGATCGAGATCCCGATCCGACGCCAGTCGCTAACCGAAAGCTGCACCCATACCCCCTTCAACCTTCTTCTCACCCGATGGGTGATCTTCTCGGTGAAGTTATCGCGCCCCATCTGTTTCGTCGATGTCACTCTGCAGGTGCCCGTTTTGGGCTCCTGGGACCGTCGAACATCGATCCGGGTTGAAAAGGCGGCGTCGGTTGATTTACTTTTGGTATGGTCCAGCGACCCATGTGGATTGTATCACTGAGAAGAGAGGCTGGGAGATCGGGTTTCTGTTTAGGTTCTGGGCGTTTCTGGCGCCCGTGAATTCTCCATGGATTTATTTGGGACCTCAGGGGCCCTCCTGGAAGAAGGGGCTTGCAAGGATACCCACGGCAGGCTGCCCAGGCAAGGCCACCAGACAGCTGACGGTGTGTTTTTTCGTTCAATCCGCGGGCACCAGACGTCTCGACCAATCTCTCGTCCTGACTCGGAGGGAGGAGAAGCGACACGAGTACCACCAGAGGGGGCCACCTCCAGCGAGGAGGTCCACGATGCCTCCTCGAGCTGGAGGCCGGGGATGTCTCGAGCGAGAGGGGGGGAGACCACACCAGGGAGCCCCCCCCTTGTGCTTCTCGCAGCTCCTTGCCCTGGTGGTGCTAGTTGCTAGTGTCGCCTCTCCATGTTCCTACTGGGACGGATGTTCGATAGTTCCGTGGTCTTGGACGGCTCTGGGACGGCAAGGCTCCCAAGGGAGCCTCCTCCTCCTCCTCCTCTTCCTCTTCCTCCTCCCCCTCCTCCTCCTCCCCCTCCTCCTCCTCCTCCTCCTCCTCCTCCTCCTCCTCCTCCTCCTCCTCCTCCTCCTCCTCCTCCTCCTCCTCCTCCTCCTCCTCCTCCTCCTCCTCCTCCTCCTCCTCCTCCTCCTCCTCCTCCTCCTCCTCCTCCTCCTCCTCCTCCTCCTCCTCCTCCTCCTCCTCCTCCTCCTCCTCCTCCTCCTCCTCAAGGGAGGCTGCGAGGCGCCAGGGCAGCCCCAGCCTGGGGCCCAGGCAGGGAAACCCTCGCTCTAGGCGCCCTTTCGGGTCCCTGCCCAGGCGATGGCCTCCCGTACCACTTCGCGGGCGGCGGCGCGCTTCGAGGCCGGGGCGAATTGCACACCGGCCCAGACCCAGTCGTCCCGCTCCGCCAACAGCTGACGATCACCGCTCACCAAACCACCCCAAACCAACCCAACGGCCTCGATTTGCCCTCCATGTCCAGTGTGGGGGGGTCGGGGGACATTTTGGAGAACACAGCAAAAGCATGTGATGCCCGAGCCCCCCCAACTCGAAGTTCGGGTCTTCGGGTCGGGCTGGGGTGGTCAGGCGAAGCTCGAACATGCCTAAGGCCTCCGGGAGACTCCTCGCCCCACGGCTCGATTCGCCTCGAAGAATCTGGGCCGCAGCGCGCCCCAGTGGGAGGTCCGGGGACCAATGTTTGCGGCAGGGGCACCGCAGGAGAGGCAGCAGGCCGTGTGCTGGCCTCGGTGGCGTCTACAAGAATCTGACCAGTCGTTGAACCAGGGGATACGTCTGGCATGTCCCTCGACACGGGGGATACTCACAAAATAGTCCGGGGACGAATTTTCCTACTATACTAGTTTTCGCTGTGTTCGCACATGTCTTTACTATTTCCAGCGTTTCTTTCAAGCTCCGCCTTTAGGAGGACATGCCCGACCTAGCGCAAGAATCTGATCAGTCGTGAGGCCTGGGGATAGGGGTCAAGAGCTCTGGGAGGCTTTGCCGCTCAAAAGACAAAGTCGCCCAGATGTTTTGTTTCCAAGAATTCTTTCCTTACTTCCCAACCTTTCTGTTGGGGCGTGGGGATGGGGTCGAGAGCTCTTGGAGGCCTCGCCGTTGGAACCACGAAGACCCCCAGAGTTGTTTTTGTTCCAGAGTTGTTTCGCTACTTCCCAACCTTTCTGTGGGTCTGGGCCCTCGCTTTGAGTATACGCAGCGCCCCGCCCCACCGGATCCTCATCCCTCTCCCCCCCCCTCTTCCCTCACCTCCTCCTGCCCTGGCCCATTTCGGCACGCCCCTCACTCGATCGTGTCCCACTAGGACCTCCACCTGGAGGCGGAGGACACGAACTTGGGGCCATATATGGCCTCGAGTTCGCAGGCCCACCGTTCCGCCCGTTCAGGCAAACCCCTCACACCTGCCGGCCCGTGCGGAGCTCCACCTGCGGCCCCCAGTGGGCAGATTCGCTTTGGCACCGCGCTCTTTGCGGTGCTCCCCTCGCACGCTGCGTGTGTCCCACGGGGGGCTCCACCCACGACCGCAGAGTCAGGCGCCGCATGCTGCCGCGCCCCCGACCCTTGCGGCACACTCCTCGTGCGTTCGAATGCCACATGGACTTTCTTGTTTCGGAGGCGAAAAATCAGCCGAAAGACAAATGTTCGGCGCTCCGCGCGTATTTCTTGGATCTGCGCTGGGCTCCCCTGGCGGCGCCTCTGGCACCGCCCCTGGCGCGCCCCGCGCGCCAGGGAGGGGGGTCAGCCCAGATTTAAGAAATCCGCACGGAGCACCGAAAGTTTATTTCTATTCCGTTTTGTGCTCTTTATATTTACAGCCTCGATTGATCATTGGATCCTGGAAGTTTCCAGTCGTGACCGACGAGAACGGTCGCTACGGATTTTGCTCCGTCGCGACCGATCGGTCGCGATCAGTGGCGATCCATCGCGACCAACTTGGGGATCAGTCGCGATCCGTCGCGACCGATTCGGAGTGCCGATCGGTCGCTATATCGATCGCGACCGAAAAAATGGGGTATCCAATGATCTGGGTCAGGGAAGGTCTGTATGCCTCCGGCCCCACTTTGTATACCCCTCGCACGGACCAGGCCGCTTTCACCGAGCGCGTTCCACTACTCGCAAAGTGCCCACTCGCAAACGCCTGAGAAAATTTGTCGTCCTCCGTGTACAGGATCGTGATTCCCCCGTGGGGGATCCAGGCCAACTGCAAGCATCTGCTCTGCGAGTGGAACGCGCTTGTCGACGCACGGACGGTTCCGCCCACGCCCACCGCCACGCCGCGGCTCGCCCGCCGCGCCGTCGCCCGCCTTTGCTGGCGCCGCCGTCGCACGGCATCGGGCCCAGCTCCGCGTGCGGCCCCGGAGAGGGCTCGCACGCCGCACCGACGACGACGACGACGACGACGACGACGACGACGACGACGACGACGACGACGACGACCTGGGCGGCTCTATGTACGGCCGCAGAGACGAGGGTTGCAGGTCACTCCCTCGCCCACTCGGAGTCGGCACACCCTTCGAGCGCCTCGTGCCCCACGGGCTTCTCCGACGGCCCCTGAGGCAGCGTTCGCATGCCGCCCCCGCCCGCTCGGCATGCCCCTCATACGTTTCGTGGCCTCGGGGGGCTCGACCTACGCTCCCAGAGACAGGGTTCGGCCCGGACACCGCCCCGGCCGATTCCAGCAGACCTCCAGGGTCCACCGGAGGTCCCCACGCAGGGCCCCGGAAACAGGACGGGTGTGCCCATTTCGGCACACCCGTCACGCAGAGCAGATGCCCCAGACTTCCGCCTGCGGCCCCAGGAAACGACGGTTCGCATCCGGCACCCCGCCCCTTTTCGGCACACCCCATCACGCTTCGTGCCGCGCAGGGAGCTCCACCTGCGGCACCCGTGGGCAAAGGTTCCGCCGCCGATTCCAGCGCACCCCTCACGCGGCTCGTGCCCCGCTGGAGTTGTTGCTGCACGTCTGCGCGCTCGCTCTCTCTCTTTCTCTCTCTCTCTCTCTCTCTCTCTCTCTCTCTCTCTCTCTCTCTCTCTCTTTTTACCTAACAGCGAAGACTGATAGGTTTCTACAAGACTCAAAAGAGAGCAGCAGATGACTCCACAGGGGGGTCTGGGCGGGTGCCGGACAGGGTGCCGCAGAACTCATTTTAAGCCAACAGTCGCACACTTCGTGCTCTTCGACTTCCCAGAACTCCATTCCCGGGCCACATTTTGAATGCCCGGAGCCAACTGTAGGCCACTTCGTGCTCTTCGATTTCCCAGAACTCCATTCCCGGGCCACATTTTGAATGCCCGGAGCCAACTGTAGGCCACTTCGTGCTCTTCGAGTCCCAGAACTCCATTCCGGGCCACATTTTGAATGCCCGGAGCCAACTGTAGGCCACTTCGTGCTCTTCGAGTTCCCAGAACTCCATTCCCGGGCCACATTTTGAATGCCCGGAGCCAACTGTAGGCCACTTCGTGCTCTTCGAGTTCCCAGAACTCCATTCCCGGGCCACATTTTGAATGCCCGTAGCCAACTGAGGCTGAGGCAGGCTGCTGCTGAGGCAGGCTGAGGCTGAGGCTGAGGCAGGCTGAGGCTGAGGCAGGCTGAGGCTGAGGCTGAGGCTGAGGTTGAGGCTGAGGCTGAGGCTGAAGCAGGCTGAGGCACACGCTGAGGCAAGCTGATGCTGAGGCAGGCTGAGGCTGAGGCTGAGGCTGATGCAGGCTGAGGCTGAGGCTGAGGAAAAGGTTGAGGCTGAGGCTAAGGTTGAGGCTGAAGCTGAAGCAGGCTGAGGCTGAGGCTGAGGCAGGCTGAGGCTGAGGCTTAGGCAAGCTGATACTGAGGCAGACTGAGGCTGAGGCTGAGGCAGGCTGAGGCTGAGGCAGGCTGAGGCTGAGGCAGGCTGAGGCAGGCTGAGGCAGGCTGAGGCTGAGGCTGAGGCTGAGGCTGAGGCTGAGGATGAGGCAGGCTGAAGCAGACGCTGAGGCAGGCTGAGGCCGAGGCTGAGGCAGGCTGTGGCTGAGGCTGAGGCTGAGGCAGGCTGAGGCTGAGGCTGATGCAGGCTGAGGCTGAGGCAGGCTGAGGCTGAGGCTGAGGCTGAGGCTGAGGCTGTGGCTGTGGCTGAGGCTGAGGCTGAGGCAGCTGAGGCAGACGCTGAGGCAGGCTGAGGCTGAGGCAGGCTGAGGCTGAGGCTGAGGCTGAGGCAGGCTGAGGCTGAGGCCGAGGCTGAAGGCAGACTGAGGCTGAGGCTGAAGCAGGCTGAGGCTGAGGCCGAGGCAGGCTGATGCTGAGGCTGAGGCAGGCTGATGCTGAGGAAAAGGTTGAGGCTGAGGCTGAGGCAGGCTGAGGCTGAGGCTGAGGCAGGCTGAGGCTGAGGCTGAGGCAGGCTGATGCGGAGGCAGGCTGAGGCTGAGGCTGAGGCTGAGGCTGAGGCTGATGCAGGCTGAGGCTGAGGCAGGCTGAGGCTGAGGCCGAGGCTGAAGGCAGGCTGTGGCTGAGGCTGAGGCTGAAGCAAGCTGAGGCTGAGGCTGAGGCAGGCTGAGGCTGAGGCTGAGGCAGGCTGATACTGAGGCAGGCTGAGGCTGAGGCTGTGACTGTGTCTGCCGTTGCCACTGCGACTGTCATCGCGAATGCGACTGCGACTGCGAGAACAGGAGAATTCTACAACTGGATTCTCATCTGGATCTTAAGGGGAATGTTTCCATATATGCTTCTACACATCGCTACATAGCGTGCTGCCTGCTCCTGCAGCGCCACCAGCGTGCCTTGCAGCGCTTGCATCATTCGGACTGGAGCGATGTCATGCACTGGATCCACTGCAACTGTGAACTCTGCCACATTCTCATGCAGGTAGGCCATGTCAGGCTGTTCTGCTGCTTCTCCGTCTTTGTCTGTCTCTTTCTCCTCGTCAGACTCGTCTCCCGCCTCGTCGTCTCTGCCCACTTCCGGCGCTCTGGATGCTGGCCCCAACAGACGTACCGGGGCTTTGTCCGCACCGTCCACTGGTTGCAGACAGGCTTGGATGTGGTCTGGCACGCCGTCATTGTCCAGGCCCCTTCATAATCATCCATTCATCATCCATTTCGTTGTCCGTGCCTCTGTATGCTCAACCCACTTTTCTGTTCTGTATATTGAATGCGCTGCTTCACCACGCCCCGCGGTGCTTCTCAGCCTGCCTAGTCATTTACGGTTCTTTCAGCCAACTAGCGATGGTCAAGAAATTGGTTTCAAAAAAAATCTGCGACCAAAAGGTATCGACCCGCGCTGGCCCCTGGCATGGAGAAGAAAGATTTGGCCACTCCGAGGAGTGCAACTCTTCATTCGCTTCGCTCATTCCGCCGGCCCATGTTGTAGCATCGCTGGCGCTTGCTTCCGTGCTCGGGCGCGGGCGTCTGAACGGCCTCCTCGGGCCGCTTCGGGGTTCTGAGGAGCTCCTTCGGAGCCTTCTGAGGGGTTCTGACGAGCCTCTGAGGGCCTTTCTGGGGAAACCTCTTCGGTCCTCCTGAGCCTCTGGGAAATCTCTTCGCCTTTCTTGGGACTCCCTGGCGGGCCTCGGGGCCGCGCCCAGAGGGAAAACCATCGTGGATTAACGCGCCTCAGCTCCATTTCGGCCAGCGAACTTCAGGTCGCCGCCGTGCTGCGAGGAGAACGGCAAGGCGCTCCGGGCGCAGACGTGGTGGCAAAGTTACGCTTCAGATGAATGTCATATCTTCACTGTTAGTTGGTGCAAAACCCCCAACAAGCAGATATGAGCGCTTCTTGTACAATGATGCCCTTGTTCGCTGTCGCATTTGCAGTGCTCCTCAATCTTCGAGTGCAGAACTGCATTTCGCATGTGGGGCATGCGCAGCTAAGCAGGCTCGGGATTGTATATGTTCAGGCATCGCATCTCTGCATGGCAATGTGAATTTAGAGCTCTTGTCAGAATTCGTTTCAGGTATCCGATCGCCAGAAAACCCTGTGTACCAACCATTTGACCCCGAGGATCAACGCAAACTGCAGGAATCCCTGGAGAAAGGTGCTGCGGTGCTTCTCAGCCTGCGGACTTCGCGCAGCACGAGTGTTTTGGTTCGTTCCCGCCACCTCGTGCGTCTGATCTACATTGCTGCCATGGCGGGCTTGGCAGCGACCGTGGATGCTGCAGCGCCATACCTAGCTCAAAACGACTTGACAGGTTTCAGGCATTACCTCGACACTGCGGAGGTCGCGCACCGTGGCGGCCAGCACCCGGGGAAGATCTGTCGCGGCAACATTGCAGCGCAGCTTGTTGAGTTCATGCGCGTCGTCGGCAACAAGATGGCGCAACTGCTCTCCTCATGCACGCCCTCCCTGCAGACGGCCCAGCGGCGACAGGTGCTGCTCAGCCTTGCTCAAGTAGTTTTCCAAATGGCAAGCAAGCGCGAATTCAAGGTCGATGGATGCGGGGCATACAAGTGCAAACGAATCCTGGAAATCACCATGCTGGCTGGGCTCAGTTCCAAACTGACAGTGCCGCGTTTGCTGCCTGGTGACCTCTTGGCTTTGTCTGGTCGGTGGCCGGTTCCACGCGGATCGCGCCTTGCCTTGCGAAAGATCATGCCCGGCATGACCACGAAACTTCGCGAACGGCAGGCTTTGAAAGCGATCTCTTTGACGCTGGGCTCCGGCGGTAATGGCAAGTCGGTTCCTGTCTGCGCGATATCCGCAATGTTGTGCTTCTGGAATGAGCACAATAATAACGTGTTGCAGTTGGTGCAGGAGTGGGTGCCCAAGATGCTGTCGCGGCAGGCGGCGAGCCGCTGAAGCGTTTGCCCACTTTTGCCCGCGGTACTTCTCAGCCCGCGGTGCCTCTCAGCCCGCGGTGCTTCTCAGCCCGCGGTTGCTTTTCTAGACGCGTCTGTGCTGATGGGGCAGCACTGTTTTCTTCGCATGCACTTCGAGCTTTTCTAGACACGTCGGTGCTGATGGGGCAGCGCTGTTTTCTGTGCAGACACTTCGACTCTTCTGGGCCGTGACTCCCTGCCAGAAAAATCATACATTGATGCCAGATTCTCGTTTTCACCCACGTCCACTGTTCCCTTCGATCATCGACGCGGACATGAACAGTCTAGCACGGAGCACGCACAGCACACAGCACACGCACACAGTGCCGCAGCACATAGCACGCACACACAGTGCCGCAGCACATCACAAAACAACATGGCACACCACACAGCATACACAGCACACCCATACACACACGCACATAACACAAGGGGGTGCGCTGCGGGCGTTGATAGCAGTGTCTCGTTTGGACATATATCCATTCAAATTCCTTGCGTTGATAGCAGTGTCCCGTTTGGACAAACATCCATTCAAGCTCCGTGCGTTGATAGCAGTGTCTTGTTTGGACACACATCCATTCAAATTCCGTGCGTTGATAGCAGTGTCTCGTTTGGACACACATCCATTCAAATTCCGTGCGTTGATTTCTTATTGCTACTATTACTGTGACTGTTACTGCTGCTGCATGCCTCCAGCTATGCTTCTACACATCGCTGTTAGGTTGCTTTGCCGGGATAATTTACTTTTCAGCTCTTGCTGATAGGTTTCTAGTGGTTTCAAAAGAAAGCATCAGATGACTCCACAGGGGGGTCTGGGCGGGACCCGGACAGGCTGCCGCCGCGGCTGCCGCCGAACCCGAAATCGCTTGGAACATCCTCGCAAAATCGCTCTTGACGCTGCTAGAACTCCATTCCCGGGCCACATTTTGGATGCCCGGAGCCAACTGTAGGCCACTTCGTGCTCTTCGACTTCCCAGAACTCCATTCCCGGGCCACATTTTGGATGCCCGGAGCCAACTGTAGGCCACTTCGTGCTCTTCGATTTCCCAGAACTCCATTCCCGGGCCACATTTTGGATGCCCGGAGCCAACTGTAGGCAACTTCGTGTTCTTCTAGTTCCCAGAATTCCATTCCTGGGCCACATTTCGAATGCTGAGGCAGGCTGATGCTGCGGCCGAGGCAGGCTGAGGCTGAGGCAGGCTGAGGCTGAGGCTGAGGCTGAGGCTGAGGCTGAAGCAGACTGAGGCTGAGGCTGAGGCAGGCTGAGGCTGAGGCTGAAGCAGGCTGATGCTGAGGCAGGCTGAGGCTGAGGCTGAGGCTGATGCAGGCTGAGGCTGAGGCAGGCTGAGGCTGAGGCCGAGGCTGAAGGCAGACTGAGGCTGAGGCTGAAGCAGGCTGAGGCTGAGGCTGAGGCAGGCTGAGGCTGAGGCAGGCTGAGGCTGAGGCTGAGGCAGGCTGAGGCTGTGACTGCGACTGCCGTTGTCGCTGCGACTGTCATCGCGAATGCGACTACGACTGCGAGAACAGCAGAATTCGACAACTGGATTTTCATCTGAATCTTAAGGGGAATGCTTTCAGATGTGCTTTTACACATCGCTGTTAGGTTGCTTTGCCGGGATATGTTTTTTGTTTCTCTCTCTCTCTCTCTCTCTCTGCAGCCCGCGCTTTCCCCTCGGCGCGCAGCAATTACGTGAAGAGAGGGGCGCGCCTTGTGCTACCGTCCATGCGCTGCACAGTCAACCCGCATAGTAAGGATGGGTTGTGTTCCCAAGGGTACCTTTGCATCCTTGCCCCTTCGGCCCATGGTTTTGCGACTTTCGAACAACGCTTACATGGGCCTCCAAGGCGGAGGCTGCAGAGGCTCCGTCTTGGGGGCTTCTTGAGGTGTGTTCTTGTGGCCCAAGCCTCCAAGGCGGAGGTTGCGGAACCTCCGCCTTGGAGGCTTGGGCCACAAGAACATTCTTCAAGAACGCGAGAACATCCGCCGAGACCCTCGCGCTCTCTCTGCGGTCATCCTTACCGCGCATCCTTACATTGGGGGCCCATGCCAAGAAACACCCTGCTTGCTTCCAGGGTGCCCTGGGTATCTCGAGTTTCGATGGTTTTGCGATGGAAGGCGCGACGCTCCCGCACCAAAAATCGATGGACGTCCCGAGGTCAGAGTGATGGGGCCGAACGGTCATTCATTGTCCCTGGGTGCGTGGCTGAATAAGGAGTTCGTGGTGAGAATTCTGTTTGTTGCGTTGTTGTTGTTGTTGCTGCTGGTGTTGTTGCTGTTGTTGTTGATGCTGTTTGTTGTCGTCGTCCGACCCGCGACCCACCCGCGACCCACCCCGTGACCCACCCCGCGACCCACCCCGCGACCCACCCCGCGACCCACCCCGCGACCCACCCCGCGACTCACCCCGCGACCCACCCCGCGACCCACCCCGCGACCCACCCCGTGACCCACCCCGCGACCCACCCCGCGACCCACCCGCGACCCACCCGCGACCCACCCCGACGACCCACCCCGCGACCCACCCGCGACCCCCGCGAACCCACCCGCGACCCACCCGCGACCCACCCCGCGACCACCCGCGACCCACCCCGCGACCCCCCCCAAGGGAGGAAAAAACACCTGGACCGGATAATTTACGTTTGCTGAACGGGTTTGGGCGTAGTCTAACCAGCCCTGCCCTATTCGATTCATTCCTTGTTTGCGTTTACTAAGCGGTTTCGTTTGTCGGTGTGGTTGTTATGGGGTGGATGTTCTGCCCTCTACACCCGCAACCCAGCTGCGACCCACCCGCGACCCATTTGCGACCCACCCGCGACCCACCTACATTGCTTGAACGAAAAAATCGGCGCCTGCGGCGGGCTCGCCGCATGATTTGTGCAACTGTGGCGCTTGCGGCGGGCTTCTCCAGAGTCTCGTAAACTGCCGACGTCCCCACTGCCCCCTCACTCTTACACCTCAGGCGATGCTTAAGAAAACTTAAGTTTTCGGCCAGAGTCTCGATTATTCTTAACGTTTCAATGTAAATCTTAAGATCTTGATAGAAATCTTGGGTCTTTGTTCAAGTTCTGAGACTATGAATTTCTTAACCCATGATTTCTTAAGCATTTCGCAGGGTGTACCCGCATCTGCGGGGTGCTACGCATCAGGGTTAGGTTTCTTGTGGAAGGTTTCTTGTCGACTGGCCTCCACTGTGCAGTACGGGTTGTGGCTGCCTATCGTGGAGCACTTTCGGGCTCGGGGGGCGGGCCCTGGATGTCGGGCCGCTCCCCAGATCCAGCTCGAAGCGAAGCCCCTGCGCCTTGTTTGTCGCCCAGCGCTATTCTTCAGTCGAGCAGGTCTCTCAACAGGAGGAATATCCAAATATAGTAAAACAAGTTGTCTGGGGATGATTCTTGCATTATTCTCTGAACTATGTTGAAACATTTGTTGACTAGTTTTCCTGGTTCCTCCATAATCCGCCTGCATGAGGACATGCCCGACCTAACGCTATTCTCCTTGTAGCGCCAGGACTGTCCACGCAGCCACAGCCGGACTGAGGTACAAAGGCGAGGTACCCCAGTGTTCTCCGTGCCTGCTGGATGGTCTTGTGCATCCTGGGGTAGGGTAGCCTTGGATGTGTTCTGTGCGTTTTGGCCGGCGGGGAGTCTCGTGTTCTTGAGGGATGTTCTTCTAGCCTTGGTCCGATTGCGCGTCTGATGCATGGCTGGGCCCTTTGTCAGGCTAATTTCCCCCCACGAGCTTCCGTGGAAAGCCCGGGGCGCCCCAGCGGGAGCCGCTGGGGGGAGCCGGCCTCGTCCCGAACGGGCATCTTTTGATCGGGGACGCACTGCACCAGATTAGTGCAAACCTGGGTCAGTCAGGTCTTGCGGAACCCTGCAAGGTCCTGCAGCATCCTGCAGGATCCTGCGGACTAACCTGCGTCAGTGCAGCCCTGGCCCTGCAGGATCCTGCAAGATCTGGCGCCCTGGCTGACCCCCGTTTGCCTTGATCCCCATCCCTTGAGCCTGAGGTGCAACTCCTGGGAGGTTACACTCTGCCTTGGCGCTGGTATCTTCGTGGTCGAGCACCAGCTAAGTCTGGGCGAATCCGGTTTCATCTGGCTTGGTCCCGCTTAAATCCGTGTAGTATGGCTGACTCCCGGATGTAATTTGGCCTGAGCCGGTGAGGTGGCCCTCCAATCTTGCTTATTCCCCTTGAGTCGTTCCAGCGAAGGCCTCCCAGGAGGTGATGGAGCCCTGCCCGATTTGAGAATCCAGGGGCTCTGGGAGCCCTGGAGATCAGGACGGCCAGCCCCTCCACGATTGGGGCCGCCAGGGGGCCCCCAGGGTGAGGCAGCCCACGACAGGAGGTTGGCCTCGACGACGGGCGGCGTGCGGGAATGCCTTCCGCGGACGACATTTGGTGCACTGAGGCTGCTTCGATGCGCCCGTGTTGAATCGCAACACGTGCCGTGATCGAAGCGCCACGTGCTGGTTCGCGTGCTGGCGAACGTGTCGCGCCAGAAGTACGTTCTCGGTCTACGTGTGCAGCTCCGTATCAGCACGCTTCGTGTGGCGTGTTGCGTATCGGGGCAGCCAAGTGTCGGGCATCCGCAAGAACAAGACACACGGACACCCTCGTCTGGACTGTTCTTGGGCCTCAGTGGAGGGCGGCGGTGCACAACAAATTCTAGACCTTTCGCGTATCCCCCTGGGTGCCCTCAGCCAGTCAGCCCTCACCCTGCGGCTCAGCAGCCGCCTTGTGAGCTGGCCCGGCCGGCCTGTCCCGCGCCCTGCAGCTAATTAGGTATGTTTCCGTGCCCCAGACAGCTTCTGTCTCCGTCTGCGCTCTTCGCTTGCGGACGCGACCGAAAAATATATCCCCACCAGCCCATCCAGAAACGATGCCCAGGAAAGCTGACGGAAGAAGGGAAGAGGAGACGCACATAGTGAACCAGACCGGGCAACAATGGTGTATTGGGAGATCTTTTGCAGCGAAGGTTGCAAGTGTTACTGCTGGTGCTCTTGCTCCTGCTGGTACTGCTGCTGCTGTTGCTGCTGCTAGTGCTGCTTCTGTTGCTGCTGGTGGTGCTGGTTCTCGGATGATGAGTAGGCGGGTAAAGGGGGAGGAGGAGGAGGAGGAGGAGGAGGAGGAGGAGGAGGAGGAGGAGGCGGAGGAGGAGGCGGAGGAGGAGGAGGAGGAGGAGGAGAAGAAGGACAAGGAGAAGGAGGAGGAAGCATGACGAACATCAGATCCTCTTAGGATGTCTCTTGGGAGTTGTGTTGGAGACCTCTTGGAGCGTCTGGCGGGGATCTTGGGGGCCTTGGGCATCCTCTTGAAGCCTCTTCGGGGTCTCTTGGAGGTCTCCTGAGTGCCTCTCGGAGCCCCTTGGGACATCTCTTGGGCGGTTTTTGGAGGCCTCTTGGGACGTCTTGGGGGTCTCTTGGCGGTCCTGAGGGACTCTTGGGCGTCTTGGGTGCCTCGGGGAGGCCTCTTAGGGCCGCTTCGGGTCCTCTTGGGGGTCTTTTGGGGGCCTCTTGGGGCCATCTTGGGGCTATCTTGGGGCCATCTTGGGGCCTCTTGGGGCCTCCTGGGCGCCTCTTGGGGCCATCTTGGAGGACATCGATCAAAGAAGGGGGGTTCCCCAATTACGGTTCCCCCTTCAGGAGGCCACAATGGGGCCAACATCTCAGTAAAACCAAAATGGTTTTGGCTTCCTCGCCGAGGCCGTTTTGGACGCTCCAACGCGTCGCGGAGACCCCCGTCCAGGTCCAGGGGGGGTGGTAGGGGGAGGGGTCAAGAGTCTCCCTCCCCGCCCGCAAGCCGTCTCGCTCACTCCCACCCGCCCTCCCAAAACATACGTAGCACCCAAGCCTGGCCCGAGCCGCAGCATATGCAGCAGTCGTCTTTGGATGGGCAGCTACTGGGGGCACATCCGCCGCCTCCGCCGCCAGCCGCCGCCGCCGCCGGCGCCGCGCCGCCGCCACCGCCGCTGTCCGCCGCTGCCGCCGCCACCGCGCTGCCCGCCGCCGCCGCCGCCGCCGCCACCGCCCCCGCTGCCAAATCGCCGCCGCCGCAGCCGCTGCCGCCGCAGTCGCTGCCGCACCGCTGCCGCCACCGCCGCCGCCACCGCCGCCGCCGCCGCCGTCGCCGCCAGTCGCCGCCGCCCCCGCCGCCGCGCCGCCGCCGCCGCCACCGCCGCCGCCGCCGCCGCCGCGCCGCCGCCGCCGCCGCCCCCGCCCCCGCCGCCGCAGCCGCCGCAGCCGCCGCAGCCGCCACAGCCGCCGCAACCGCTGCCCCCGGCGCAGCCGCCGCAACCGCCGCAGCCGCCGCCGCCGCCAAGTGTAATCTGTATGTTTTTTTTTGACAGGGATGGTGGGGGGAGGCCGCATCGGGCTCGCTGCGCATGCTCCGAATTTGGAGACACAGTGTGTTTTGTATAGTTTTTTTCGAAGGGATGGTGGGGGCAGAGTGTGTTTTGTATTGTTTTTTAAATCAGGGATGGAAGGGGGGTGCCCGCATGGACCTGGGTTGGCTCCCGATCGCTTGGGGGAGGGGGTGTATATTGATAGGGAACAGTGATCAAGACTCCCTCCCCGCCCGCAAGCCGCCTCGCTCACTCCCACCCGCCCTCCCAACACACACGTAGCACCCGAGCCTGGCCCGAACCTCAGCATATGCAGCAGTCGTCTTTGGATGGGCGGCTACTGGGGGCCAATCCGCCGCCGCCGCCGCCGCCGCCGCCGCCTCCGCCGCCGCCGCCGCCGCAGCCGCCGCTGTCGCCGTCGCCGCTGCCGCTGTCCGCCGCCGCCGCTTCCGCGCCGCCGCCGCCGCCGCCGTCGCCGCCGCGCCGCCCGCCGCCACCGCCCGCCGCCGCCGCCGCCGCCGCAGCCGCCGCCGCCGCAGCAGCCGCCGCCGAGTGTACTCTGTATTGTTTTTTTTGTTTTGTTGACAGGGATGGTGGGATAAGGCCGCGTCGGGTTGGCTGCGCATGCTCCGAATTTGGATACAAAGTGCGTTTTGTTTGTTACAATGGATGGTTTGGGGGGGGGCCTCATTGTCCCTGGTTGGCTCCCAGTCGCCTGGGGGGGTGTTTATTCATGGGGAACAGTGGTAAAACCGTCCCCGAAGGGGAAGAAGGAGGTTGGATGAGGAAATTCCTTAAACCACCTACGCCCAAAGGGCTGGTGGGATTAACGACTTTATTCACCGCCGCCTTCACTGAGAGTGCAGGCGCAGTTCGTCGGAAGTTGCCCGTGTATATATATATATATATATATGTATGCGTATTTGTATATATATATATATATATGTAACTCACAAGGCTGTACAGTGATCAACTGGACACTGTGCGCCGCGGAAAAACGATCGATATATACATACATATATATATGACTATATATATGTATATGTATATGTATATGTATATGTATATGTATATGTATATGTATATGTATATGTGCATATGTATATATATATATATATATATATATATATATATTCATTTACGTATGTGCGCGCAACTGTTCACACTTTTAATGCGTATATATATATATATACATATATATAAACATCTCTCTTCCGAGGCGTAGTCGATCCTCGACCCAAACACTGGTGCGATGCATGGCTGTGCGGGCATCGGCGCCGAGAAGCTGCGCCCGTGCACCGTGCCGGTCGGGGACGGGTGGGGCCCGCGGGGAATGCGAGCGTGGTACGGTGCACGTGGCGCCGTGCTCGTACGCTTGGGTCGCCTGCAAGGACTCCGGCGCGCAGGCTGCCCGCGCGAGGTCGCGCGCTTGAGTGCCCCTGCGCGGTGCGCCGCGCGGGCGGCCAGAGAAAACCACCGCGCTGCTCCGAGCGTGAGTTGGGGCAGCGCGGTGGCTTCCGCGGAGGTGGGGGGGGAGGAGGAAGAGGAGGAGGAGGAGGAGGAGGAGGAGGAAAAAGAGGAGGAGGAAAAAAAAGAGGAGGAGGAGGAATAGGGGGAGGAGGAGGAGGAGGAGGACAAGGAGAAGGAGGTGGAGGAGGAGGAGGAATAGGAATAGTAGTAATAAGAATGGCAACAATATTACTAGTAACAATAATACTAAGGAGAATACGACGACTACTACTACTACTACTACTACTACTACTACTACTACTACTATTACTACTACTATTACTACTACTACTACTACTACTACTACTACTACTACTACTACTACTACTACTACTACTACTACTACTACTACTACTACTACTACTACCACTATACCACTACTACCACTACTACTACCACCACCACCACCACCACCACCACCACCACTACTACTACTACTACTACTACTACTACTACTACTACTACTACTACTACGACTACTACTAGTGATAATAATAGTAATAATAATGCGGGTTATACTACCACTAATCATACAAATAATCTTACCAACATTAATACTATCAGTCAAATACGCATGGTACTCTTACTAATAGTAATACTCATACTATTAATATTGCTAACAATACGAATACTGCTAATAATACTAATATTTCTAAACATTAACAATGTAGTAATCAGGTTACTACGAATAATGATACTACTACTAAGGATAATAATTCGAAAAACACGATTACTAATCATAATAATACTAATTCTAGTAATACTAATACTAATACTATGAATACTAATATTCATAATACGACGATCGATAACACTAACACGAATAATAATACTCATAATAATAATACTAATACGAATTATAATAATAATCATAATACAAATACCAATAGTACACATACTACTAATAGTAACGATACGAATAATAATACTAATACTAAAAGTAATAATATCATTATTAATAATAATAATTGTACCATTGATACTGATACTACTAATACTATAAGGAGGAGGAGGAGGAGGAGGAGGAGGAGGAGGAGGAGAGGAGGAGGAGGAGGAGGAGGAGGAGGAGGAGGAGGAGGGTAGTAGTAGTAGTAGTAGTAGTAGAGTAGTAGTAGTAGTAGTAGTAGTACTAGTACTAGTAGTAGTAGTAGTAGTAGTAGTAGTAGTAGTAGTAGTAGTAGTAGTAGTAGTAGTAGTAGTTAGTAGTAGTAGTAGTAGTAGTAGTAGTAGTAGTAGTAGTAGTAGTAGTAGTAGTAGTAGTAGTAGTAGTAGTAGTAGTAGTAGTAGTAGTAGTGTAGTTAGTAGTTAGTAGTAGTAGTAGTAGTAGTAGTAGTATAGTAGTAGTAGTAGTAGTAGTAGTAGTAGTAGTAGTAGTAGTAGTAGTAGTAGTTAGTAGTAGTAGTAGTAGAGGAGAAGGAGGAGGAGGAAGGGGAGGAGGAGGAGGAGGCGGAGGAGGAGGAGGAGGTAGAAGTGGAAGTGGGAGTGGAGGAGAAGGAGGAGGAGGAGGAGAGGAGCAAGGAGGACGAGGGAGGAGGAAGAAAACACGAGGAGGAGGAGGAGGAAGAAGAGGAGGGGAGAGGAAGAAGAGGAGGAGGTGGAGGTGGAGGGAGGAGGAGGACGTGGAGGAGGAGGAGGAGTGGAGGAGAGGAGAAGGAGGAGGAGGCGGAAGGGGGGGAGGAGGAGGGAGGAGGAGGAGGAGGAGGAGGAGGGGAGGAGGAGGAGGAGGAGGAGGAGGAGGAGGAGGAGGAGGAGGAGGAGGACGAGGAGGACCAGCGCTCAGTCTGGAGCCCGAGCCACGCTATGCAGCAGAGCTCATCGCCTCCAATTCTCTCACTAGCTGGGCCAGCGGGATCGGAGGCTTCAATACAATGGGCGAGCTCGCCGTGCCTTTGGGGTGCCGTCCTTCCCCCGCTCGTTGTCGTTGCAACAAGCGTCCATTTGTAGGCGGGGAACATTCACCTCTGAGGCCACGGGTTCCTTCTGAAAACGAGCCGTACTTCCAGCACATAATTATTGAATCGCTTCGCTCATTCCGCCGGCCCGTGATATGGCATCGCTGGTTTGTGTCTGTGTGTTCGTTGCCCATGTTGCGCTCTTGGGGGCGGGTGTCGTTCGGACGCGTTGCGTGGGGAGTTTTGATGGTGAAGCAGTTCCCTGGGGGTCGTCTCTCGATGGGGCGAAATAGAGTCGTCGTCAAGATGCTTCTTTGGGGGGCCTCTTGGGGTCTGTTGAGAGGCCGTTCGGGGGCGCCTGGGAGACATGTTTGAAGCCTTCTGGGGCTTCTTTTGGGCCTCCTGGGAGTCTCCTGGGGCCTCTTGGCGACATCTTGGGGCCTCTTGGAGGCCTCTTGGGGCCTCTTTGGGACCTCCTGGGCGCCTTCTGGGACGGAGGGCTCCATTTTTGAGTTCTCGGTATCCCTCCTGAGTCCCTCTTGGGCCCGTCTTGGGGCCTCTTGGTCCGTCTTGGGCGGCACTTGGGCCGTCTTGAGGGCTCTCTTGGGTCGTTTCGGCGCCGTCTTGGGAGCTTCGTGGGCCGTCTTGGAGCGGTCTTGGGGGCCTCTTGGGCCGTCTTGGAGCGTCCGGAAGCCGAAAAAGCCAGAACACAAAAAACATCGAAAAAACAAATGGAAATCAACGATTTTGGCCTCTTGGGGCTCTCTTCGGAGGCCTCTTGGAAGGCTCTTGGGGCGTCTTGGAGGCCTCTTGGGCTGTCTTGGGGGCTTGGAGGCCTCTTGGGCTGTCTTGGGGGCCTTTTGGGCCGTTTTGGGGTCATCTTCGGCGTCTTCGAGCGCTCTTTGGGCGTCTCGGGGGCCTCTTGGGCTTCCAGCACATAATTATACTCGAGGGTCTATCATCGAGATATCCAAGAAAAACATCGGTTTATGGAGGAGGAGGAGGAGGAGGAGGAGGAGGAGGAGGAGGAGGAGGAGGAGGAGGAGGAGGAGGAGGAGGAGGAGGAGGGGAGGAGGAGGAGGAGGAGGAGGAGGAGGAGGAGGAGGAGGAGGAGGAGAGGAGGAGGAGGAGGAGGAGGAGGAGGAGGAGGAGGAGGAGGAGGAGGAGGAGGCGCGGCGGTCGCGGGTCTTCTCCGCGCGCCCGATGCACATTAGTCGGAAGCCGGCCGACACCCCCACCGCCCAGCCTAAAGGGGCGGCACCCCGGGGGGTGGCTGACTGTCTCAGACAGCAGCCATTCCCAGGGGGGGGAGGGGGTCTGCCAGCCAGGGACACTCTGGACAGCATACCTTGGAGTTCCGTGGCGACCGCGACGGCCTGCGCCCCCCTGCGGCTCGGGTTCCGCGTCGCCGCCGTCGTCGTCCTGCCCCTGCCCGCGGCCAGCCCAGGGAAGGATGCCCGCGCCCTCGCCGCGGCGTCCCGTCGTGCAGCCGGCTGCGCCGCCGGGCAGCAGCCCGGCCCTCGCCGCCCGTCGTGCCAGGTGGCAGCCCCGCCAGGGCCGCTTCAGGGGTCTCCAGCTTCGGCGCAGGCGGGCCGCGTCCTGCGGGTGTCGCGGCGGCAGGGCGCGTGGCCGGGCGGTGCCCCTTGCTCTGCGGTCCGTTGGGCGGCGTCGTCTGGCTGGCGTCGCCGGCGCCTGGCGCGCAGCCTAGCGCAGGCCGGCCGCCTTGCGGAGCTGGCGCGCCGTTGCAGCTTGCAGGCCGCAGCTCAGGACCTTGTAGGCCCGTGCCAGCTCCCGCGGCTGCTGGTCCTTCGGCAGGCGTCGCGCCTGCCCCAGCAGCCAGAGGCGGGCATTGGGCGCCGAGCCGCCCCCCCCGCCTCGAAGGCGCCTGGGTAGCGCGCGTGCTTCTCCCGCTCGCCGCGCCTGCTGGCCTCGCCGTCCCGGCGCGCAGCCACGCGCAGCTCGGCCTGCGCGCCGGCTGCGGGGTGGCGAACAGAGACGTCCAGCCACCGGGCCCCGTCGTCATCCTGGTATTCCAAATCCAGGACGGCGCGCTCGAGCTGGCCGTCTGCGCGCTGGCGGTCCCAAGTCGGCACCCTCTGCTCGAGGAGGAGGAGCCGCTCGCCGCGCCAGCGGTGGAGGAGCCCAGCGACTCTCCCGTTGAATCCGCCGTGGCGTGCCAGCACCCCCCCACCCGTCCAGAGTCCCAACGCAGCCAGCCCCGTCGGCGCCGCGCACGCAGCAGGCGGCCCCTGCCGTCGCGAGCTCCAGCTGGCTGAGCTCCGCGCGCGGGGGCTGCGGCCGCCGCTTGGCGGGCGCCGCTGCCGCTGCCGGCCGCGCCACGAAGCTCGGCCTGTCCAGGAAGACGCATGCGTCGCAGCAGAGCTGCGTGCTGGTTTCTTTGCACGTCCTCCGTCTGCAGCGCAGTCACCAGGTCCCCGCCTGCGGCGAGCTCCAGCCCTTGGTCTTTCGGTCTTTCAACCCGCGCCGCGCAGTGGCGAGCTGATGGGCCGCCCGCGGCAGCCGTTCCAAGCAGTCTGCCAGCGTCCCGCTTCCGTGGTCATCCGTGACCTCCTCCGCCGCCAGCGCCCAGGAAGCCAGGAAAGCCGCGTGGCGGCGCGTGCTGGCCAGCTGCGCGCCCAGGCCACCAAAGCGGGTTGGGAGGCCCAGCAACTCCTTGGCTGAGTCGCCGAGGTCCCGCCCCAGCAGGTCCCGCCAGCAGCCCGCGAGTAGGTCGTCGTACTGCTCCGTCGCGGCGTCCGACGCGAGCTCTATTCGCAAGGAGTGCTGCCTTGCTGGGCCTGCGTAGGCGCGACAGAGGACTGCCGTCGCGTGCTTTTTGAGCCCAGCCTTGTGCAGCTTCTGAAGCTCTTGGTAAAGCATCTGAGGCTTCCTCCCAGCTTCGGCGAGGCTGTTCGCTGGCTCCCCAAGGGCTGCCGGCGCGCTGCTGTCGGCGTCGCCCGGCGGTCGCAGGTGCTTGCCGAGCACGGGCAAGCTGGGCACCCAGCAAGCCTGCAGCTCTCCCGTGAGCACGGCCCGCCCTGCTGGGGACCAAGCAGCTGTCTTCGGGGTTCAGCCGCAACCCGAGGGGCTGTAGAGCTTGCTGCAGGGCTTGCAGTGTGAGAACAGCCAGCGCGGCCTCCACCACAAGGTAGGAATCGTCCAAGTAGCTGTACAGCTTCGCCTTTGGGTCCAAGCGGAGCAGCTCCTCGTAGAACCTGTCCAGGGCAACCCTCTGCGCCACGGAGAACGCAGCGGGCGACAAGGGGCCCTCCTGGTCGAACCCCTTCTCGCATTGAAGCGGGTGGAAAAGACCCCCCGCGTCGCGCCAGAGGTGTCTCGCTGGCTGTCCGTCCCGCGCAAGGAGAGCTGTCGCGGCCACCTCGTCTCGCTCTGCCATGGCCGCCAGGGCGGGCACCCGTTCCAGGGAGGGGAAGGCGGCCTCCAAGTCCAGCTTCAGGAAGACTGCCGTGGGCCTGGTTTCCGCCTGGGCCTCCAGCTTCCGCAGCAAGAGTTCGGTGCCGCCTGGCCTCCGGACCCTGTGCTGCCTGTCACCGGCTGCGGTCCGCAGTTGCTCCTTTCTGACCCGCGCCAGTGCTCGCAGACCTAGGCGGCGCACCGTGGAACCCACGATGAGGGGCCGTGCGTCGTCGCCTTCCTTGCGGAGCGCCGTGACCTCCCCAGTGCGGAGAACAGCCAGGGCCTCACCGGGCAGCATCCCGAAGGCGATCCACGATATCGCTTCAGAGAGCCATCCCAACGTCTCGACGCACCGCTTCGTGTCTCCGAGGTGCTCCAAGCGGCAGCCTAGCAGCCCTGGCGCCGAGAGGCGGGGCGGCCTCCGCAGCAGTTTCACTGTCTCCTCCTGGACGCTTTCGAGGATCTCTGGCGGAGGCCGCGGGATGCCTTCCAACGACGGCGCGGGCTGAGCAGTCCCGCGGAAACACGCCTTGATCTTGTTCAAGGTGTCTGGAGTGCGCGGGGCCTGCTGGCCGTGGATCGCAACGCCCGACCTTCTTCTTAAGCTGCTGCCAAAGTGTGCACCCGCGCCGCCCTTTGCTTTTCGCTGTTCTTGGCGGCCGCCACTGGGATCTTCCACCTGTGCCGGACGGACGTCCAGAGCGCGTCGCCCTGGGCCCCCCCCAGAACCACGCGAGGCGCTCCTCAAGCAGCTCTGCACACGTCGCGGCTTCGTCACTGGTGCTGAGAAGGAGGAGGTCCAGCACTAAGATCAACTTCCACTCATCCTTCGCTTCCCCGCGTTCCCGAGCGTGCTGGAGGACTTCCAAAGACTTCCTCGGCGCTCAAAGCATCGCCTCTCCCATGAGGCCGGAACTCCGCGCCCGGCGGCAGCCGGCCCTGCAGGCAGGTAGCGCACATCCAGCGATAACACGTGCGGTTGCCCCAGGCGCACAAACGCAACTCGCCTGTTTCAAACATCAGGCCACAAGACCTGCAGGCGGCCGGTCGCGCCGATGCTCCTTGCACATTGACCGACCAGATCGCTGCCCGAAGCTCGGATGCCAGCCAGGCGCTCGCATCCACCTCCATCGTGTCCTTCTGCTCCTCCCCGCCCGGCTCCTGGCGCTGCCGGCCGCCGGCTGCTTGCGCGCCTGCGGCCGCATGGGAAACGTCGACTTCCATGGCGCGCCGCCCCCCGCGGAAGAGGAGGAGGGGAAGGGAGAAAGGAGGAAGAGGAGGAGGAGGAGGAGGAGGAGGAGGAGGAGGAGGAGGAGAAGGTGGAGGTGAAGGATGAGGAGGATGAGGAGGAGGAGGAGAGGAGAGGAGGAGGAGAGGAGGAGAGGAGGGGGAGGAGGAGGAGGAGGAGGAGGAGGAGGGGGAGGAGGGGAGGAGAGAGGAGGAGGAGGAGGAGGAGGGAGGAGGGGGGAGGAGGAGGAGGAGGAGGAGGACGAGAGGCGAGGACGAGGGGACGAGAGGAGGAGGAGGAGGAGGACGACGAGGAGGACGAGGAGGAGGAGGAGGAGGAGGAGGAGGAGGAGGAGGAGGAGGAAGAAGAAGAAGAAGAGGAGGAGGAGGAGGAGGAGGAGGAAAAGGAGGGGGAGGGTGAGGATCAGGACGAGGAGGAGGATGAGGAGGAGGAGGAGGAGGCCTCCTTCGCGCGTGCGGTGTCGAGAGCCGTGCTCTAGCCCTGGTGGTAGTCGGCGCCCCAGGGGCCAAGGCCTCTTCAGCGGACGGGCTGTCTTTTCACCGCGCTCCTCCGTTTTCATCCGACGTTGCCTTCGGGGACTGCTTGCGGGCCCCAGGTGGGAGGTCGAAGCCTTTGGGCCGCGAGCTGAACAATGAACCTTGTGCGACCCCAATCATGAGAAAGCTTCCTACTGCACTCTAAGCCTCCTAGATGGTGTCGGAGTAGATGGGGTCGGAGGATCGCCCCGCATCGCCGATGCATCGACGATGCAGCTCGATGTGAAGCCCGATTTGTTTTACGTCGATGTCGCCCATGCACCGCCGACGTCGACGATGCATCTCTGGTGCATCGCCGATGCATCGCCAATGCATCGCCGATGTATCGGCGATGCTGCGCGATCCCCTGACCCCATCTACTCCGATCCCATCTAGGAGGCATATACATATAACGGCGCACCGGGTCCGGGGGCCCGGGGCCGGGACCTCGACCACAAATGTGCGCCCCGGGGGGCCCGGAGGCTCGTCGGACCGCCGGACGCCGTCCAAGATCGTTCGCAGGCGGCTTCGGAACGCGCTCCGATGGCTCCAGATGCCTTCCAAGACGCCTGTCATGACACCAAGAAGGTCCCAGAAGCCTCCAAGACGCTCCGAGAGGCAGCCCAAGAGAGGCCCAAGAAGCAAAAATCGTGTCATTCCTATGGGAAAACGTATATTTTTCGCATGTTCGCCTCTTGGGTTTTCACCGCGTCCAAGACGGCCCAAGAGGCGCCCAAGACGGTCTACGAGGCCTCCGGGAGCGCTCCAAGGCTGCGCACGAGTGGCCCAGGACGGCCCTAAGACGGCCGAAGAGAGCCCCAAGACGAGGAGAAAGCAAATCTCGAATTCCGAGCTTCCGGCCCAAGAGGCTCCAGGAGGCGCCAAAATGCCGCCAAGAGGCGCCAAAAGGCTTCCAAAAGCACCCCAAGACGTTCCGAGAGGCACCCCAAGAGAGGTCCAAGAAACAATAATCGTGCCATTCCTATGGGAAAACGTATATTTTTCGCATGTTCGCATCTTGGGCTTTCACCGCGTCCAAGACGGCCCAAGAGGCCTCCAAGACGGCCTAGGAGGCCTCCGGGAGCGCTCCAAGGCTGCGCACGAGTGGCTCAGGACGGCCCCAAGACGGCCCAAGAGAACCCCAAGACGACTTCGAGAGGGGTCCCAGAAGGAGAAAGCCACTCTCGAATTCCGAGCTTCCGGCCCAACATATCCCAGGAGGCGCCAAAACGCCGCCCAGAGGCGCCAAAAGGCTTCCAAAATCAGCCCAAGACGTTCCGAGAGGCACCCCAAGAGAGGTCCAAGAAACAAAAATCGTGCCATTCCTATGGGAAAACGTATATTTTTCGCATGTTCGCATCTTGGGCTTTCACCGCGTCCAAGACGGCCCAAGAGGCCTCCAAGACCGCCCCAAGACGGCCCAAGAAGCTTCCAAGAGGGCCCCAGGACAGCCCAAGAGGGCCCCAAGACGGCCCAAGAGGCGCCCAAGATGGCCCAAGAGGGCCCCAAGACGGGCCCAAGAGGGGGCCCAGAGGGGGACCACGAACCGCAAGCTCGAGCCTTCCGCCCCAAGAGGCCGCCAGGAGGCCCCAAGGAGGCCCCTCAAGAGGCCCCAGGAGACCCCCAAGAGGCCCAAAGGAGGCCCCGAGAAGCCCCAAATCGGCCCCCAAAATACTTCGAACCTGCTTCCAGGAGGCCCCCGACAGGTTCAGAGGCTCCCGAGAAGCTACGTCAAACTCCCAGCGAGCGGCCGGACGAGGCCCCCCACAAAATCACCCCACAAAATCACAAGAGGGTTCCAGTATTTGTATCCTTCAGCGCTCTCTGGCCTTCTTCCCCCTGCCCCCTTCCCTGCGACTTTCGTTGACTCAAGCTCGCCTCCTAGCTAGAACCTAAGCGCGCGCGAAGCGCGCGCGTGGTTCTAGTGTATATGTCAATGGGCGCATTGCGTGTAGTGCGTATTGCCGGGCGTTGCTTGGCACTGCTTGGCATTTTGATTGGCATTTTGAATGGCATGTTGATTGCCACTCTGCGGATGTTTTGTTGGCGTGGCGCGGCATTGCACAGCATTGTTTGGCACTGCGCGGCGTTGCGCCTTGCGTTGCGTCGCATGGTTTTGCACGGTTTGGCGCTTCGCATTGCCTTGGGCTGCCCAGCGCGGCGTGACGAGGCAGCAAGCAACCAGGACCAAAGATCCGAGCAGCCAATGGCCCAGAAACCGAGGAACCAAGAGCGAACAACCAAAGCGCCAGCACCCCGGAACCCTGGAACGAAACCCAAGGAGCCGCGGAACCGGGACCCGAGGGAGCCAAGCAGCCCAGGAACCAAGACCGAGGAGGAACCCAGGAAGCGCGGCACCAACGCCAACGAGCCAAGGCCACGGAACCAAGAAATCCAGGCCAGGGAACTAGAGAAAATTCGCGTGACGTCTTGTATCAAAGATGGAAGAACCGCGCAAACGCAGATGTTTGGCCTTCCGCGCGGATTTCTTGGACCCGCGCTGGGGCTCCCCCCGGTGGCGCCTCCTGCGCCGCCCCTGGCACGGCCCGCGCGCCAGGGAGGGGGTGGGGTCCAGCGCAGATCCAAGAAATCCGCACGGAGCGCCAACAGTTCATGTTTATACAATTGTTTCCCTTCGATTGGAAAGAAGGACAGCCATGGAACCCCAGGGGAACCCAGCGACGACCGTGCCTTGCCCCCACCGGTTCTTTAACAACACGCAGGGGACCCCAGGGGAAGCCCTCTTATGGGGTAAAGCGACACATCGTCGGAGGCCCTGGGGCTGGGCAGCTACGGTCGGAACCGATGGCAGGGAGGGGTGCCATTCCCAGGGGCACCCCTGCAGCTGTGCCTCGTCGGTCCATCCTTCACCGCTCTCGCTGGCCCAGCCCCGCTCGAGAAGCGTGTGGGCAGGGCCCCCCAAGGCCCTTGTACCTTTATCGTGCACCCTGCCTAATGATCAGCTTTTACTGCAGGGGCCCACGGGCCAAATACGAAGACGAACGCACGTCGCCGCATGTGTGCCTGCGGATCGCATGCGCGCCCGCGTGCGGCTCTCTCCCCTGGGTGCAGGCGGCCCGCCCTCGGGCAAGCTGGGGGAGCCCGTCTTCATCCAGCCCTCCTGGGGGGGCTTCGCGCCCGGGGGCCAGGCGGTGCCCGGCCTGGAGATGCGGCAGGCTTCGGGCGCAAACCGTGCGAGCCTTGCGTACCCTTTCTCGTCCGTCTTCAGAGCGCCCTGGCGCGCGCCAGCGTCGGGTACCCGATACTCGATGAGACAAGCGCCGATTCAGCGTCGATTCGCGTCTAGCTTGCGTGGACCTTGCGTCGATGTGGATTCGTGTCGATGAACGTCGATTCGCGTCAACCAGCATCGATTCGCAAGAGCCAACATGATGCCACGGGACGCTCCCCTGAATCGGGCGAAGAGAAGAATGCACACGCACGTCTCTGCCAGGCTCATCCTGGGCCCAGGCTGGGCCTGGCCATCATCGGTGTATGTGCATGGTTCTCTCTCCTCTAAGACAAGATTGATGACGATTGAGAGATATCTGGTGGTCGTGTTTACGCGGCGGCGCCAAGGATGATGATTGGAGATACGGGCCCTTGGCCGAGAGCCTGCTCTTAGCTCGTTCCCTCCCGCCCGCGTCGGGCGCGCGCCTGGACGGTCGGCGGACCAGACGGAGCCGAAGCGAAGTGGAAGCCGAAGATTCGGAAACTATTTTGTGAACCGTTCTCCCCACACTCTTTTATTCACCGTCGTCCTGCACTGCATTCCACGAAGGCGTGGACGGGCCTCTCGGCCTTCACCACGGGGCGCTGCCCAGTGTACACGGTGGCGCCGGCGCCGTCGCTCAGCCTCCTGAGGTGCCTCGGGGAGCAGGGCGGCTCGGGCCGGTGATCCCGAGGGGACACCTCGAGGAGAGTGACGCCGTGACGCAGCGAAGGAGAGCTCAGCCTCGCAGCTTCCGGGGGGGGCACAGGCTCGAGGCTTGGAGGTGCAGAGTTTGCACCGGGCGGCTTCTCGGCGGTTTGCCAGCCTCGAGATGGCTTCCAGCAGCTGCGCCTCGCCGAGAGCGTTCCGGGGGCGCCCGGAACGTCCAGAAGGGCCGCCGGACGCCCGAGTTGTGGCCCGAGAACTAGCCCAACTCGTTGGATACCAGCTTTATCGGTCGCGATCGGCAGTGACCGATCGGCACGCCAAATCGGTCACGACCGATCTCGATCGATTCCAAAATCGGCCTCGACCAGTCGCGACCGATCGCGGCCGATCGGTCGCGACCGATTCTGAAGCGAATTGGTCGCGACCGATACCGGAATTGGAAGCAAAATCGGTAGGGACCGAGCCTCCTCCTGCTCCTCCTGCTCCTCCTCCTCCTCCTGCTCCTCCTGCTCCTCCTCCTCCTCCTCCTCCTCCTCCTCATCCTCTTCCTCCTCCTCCTCCTCCTCCTCCTCCTGCTCCTCCTCCCCCTCTCCTGGGGGCCACCAAGAGACGGGGGCTCAGGGCGGTGAGCTGCGGCAGTGGGGGCGTTGGTCAGGGAATGTACCCATGAGGCCGCAGACCCTGGAGGGCCACCAGGTCCACCCAGACACGGGGGCATGGGGCGGTGAGCTACGGTGGGGGCGTTGGTGAAGGAATGTGCCCATGAGGCTGCAGACCCTGGAGGGTTGGGTTTCTTGGCATCGCTCGGACGTGTGCGTTTCTCTCGGGGAGGACCATAGAGGACCATCCTTGATCATCGAGCCAAGAAACCACGCACTAAGCCGAACCATGGACGGGGAATGGACGTTCGAGCTAGTGTAAGTTATTTCATGATGGCGACAGTGACATCCATGGCCAGCCCTCGTTTGGAATTCCACCGGCTTCTAGGCCCTGGGCTCCTTAATTAATCAAAGGTTCCCGATCCAATGCCCTCACCGCACTCCCGGGGAAGGGGTCCGGGAGCTCTGAGTGTGAGGGGGGGAGGCCCTCGTCGCTCCCGCTGGATTCGCCTTGAAACCATACCCCCAGAGAGGTCGGGTGAGTAGCAGTATCGGTACCTTTTGGTTTCCCCAGCTCTGGGGCCGCAGGTGAGAAATATACACATCGGCGTGTGTCAGGGGCTGGGGGCGGGGGCAGGGGGGTAGGCTTCTTAAAAGTACCCCTGCTTCTTTGAAGGCGTGGGCCTCATCTGTAGATGTAGGGCCAGCGCCGGTGACGAAGCAGCCTCCTTCTAAGAAGCCCTCCCCCTTCCGACCACCTCCTTGTGCGCGCCGCTACAAGAGATGCCAATGCTACTGCAGTTCCCTTGTCTTGGAGCCCTCTGGCGGTCTGAGGTGGTCCAGCACTGGATCCGGCCAGCAGGAAGGGTAGGGCAGGTTCGAGGTTCTGGGCTCGGGGAGTTGTGCTACCTTCTTCGGCGTCCCGGGGCCGTTTTCGGGCCCCGGTGCAATGACAAACTGATCCCGGTGAAACTGCACCAGATGGGCCCCAGGAGGGGTCTGGGAGCCAACTTTGGGAGCGGATCTGGCCTCATCCCCCCTCCTGGCCGATGTCGCAGGGTCTCAACCAGTTCAGACCCCCCGGCCGCCTCCAAGATGCCGATGCCGCCATTGTTCCCGCATCGCCTCGGCTCGGTTCGCCTCGAAGTTTTGGTCAGAGCGAACCCCTGGAGAGGTCCAGGGAGCAGCGGTTTGGGCACCTAGCTGTCCCTCCAGGAGAGTGGTGCCGTCACGCCTCTCCGCGCAGTCGAGCGACTCGATCGGGAATCTGATCTTCTTGACGACGGGGTTCTGAGATGCCTTGGTCGAGTGCTAACTCTTTTTAGGTAGTGGAAGCCTCTTGGCCTTCCGCTTTGCCACCCTGGCTTTCCCCAGCGCTACGGCATGGGGAGAAGGGGCAAGGTGCCCCCGCCCGTATGGGTTGCTTCTTCAGCGCAAGGCCCCCGTTCGCCATTCTTTCAAGCGAAGCACAAATAAACGTACGTGCTTGGCGCAGGGCGAGCGATGTGGTGCATGCGTGGAGAACGAAGAATTCAGCCAGTTTCTCCGTGTGCGGTGCGCCAGTAGTCTGGGCCCAGGGCGGCATCCAAGTTTGAAGCCATCCGACGGGTTCATCGTACTACTGCGCGCCACGCTGATATTTTGCTCCAAGTCATCTCTCGAAGGCGCGTTTAGCGCACTCAGTTCATCCCAAATTAGGATGCGACTGGAGCGTCTGCTCAAGGTTGCTGTGCAAGGCTGAGGTGCCGAGGATGCGACTGGAGCGTTTTGCTCAGGTGATCGGGTGCTGTCTCAATATGACCAGCACCCGACTCACGTCAGTACGTCAGTACTACGAATACCTAAGTTCTCCAGTGCGTTTCGCATTCTACTGCAAAAAGAAGCGGCATGCAGCATTCCCACCCTTCTGCACGTTCCATCCATGCTGGTGCGTTCCTTGGCAGGGTCTGTTCTTTGAGTGGACAAGGAGTTTGAAACTGCGCAGCGAAGTGCTTAATCTTTCGTGCCAAGTCGCTCCACGTCGAACCCAAAACGTGATGGACGCCGTCGAGAATTACGCGCGGCCTTCCGCCACGAACGACGCCCCCGATGGGAACGCACAGCCCATCTGGGACCCCGCTTTGGAAGAGACTTGGACGACCAGGTCGAAGCTTAAGTCCCTGTCTGGACTCCCCGTGATACTATCATGTCCCCTGCAGCCCCTCTCATACGTTGGCTGCGCTTACGGGCGGGAAATCAGAACGGGCGGGCCTCCTGAGAAGGCCTGGAAGACCCCTGGCCTCCTGAGAAGTTTCCTCCTCGGCCTTCTTTCACCCAAGGCGCAGAGCACTCCTCCGAAGGCCAGAGGGCTTCTCAGAAGCCCCCGGCCGCCTTCCGAGAGGGCTCTCTCCTCCTCGCACCCCCCCCCCCCTCGCTCGCCGCCGATCCTGTCCTCCGCGCCCCTGCACCAGCTCGGGACAGCCGGAGGTGTCTCCTCTTTTGGGGGGGGGGCGGCCGGGCACGGACCTCGGCGGCGTGTGCGCGTGGCTGCTGCCGAGCACGTCTCGGCCGAGCTCCGTCGTGCTCGGGGTGCCAGGGGCCTCCGAGGCTGGGAGCTGTCCATCGCCGCCGCCCGGGCGATCGATCCATCTTCGGGGACCTCGGTAGGCGGTGAATCTGGATGCTTTCGGGGCCCCTGGGGCCGAAAAGTGTAGGTACATCCGCCGCCCGCTGGGGGCCCAGGACGTCTGTCCCCCCGGCGGTGGGCCCGAGGACCCTGCGCGTGCGCGCGTCCGGCGGCCCGCCAGGTGTGGGCGTTGGTCCGAGGAGATCGCGGCCTTCTGTTTCAGCAGGGGAGCGATTGGCTGGGAACACCAGGGGCAGGGTAAGGAGAGGGAGGAGGAGGAGGAGGAGGAGGAGGAGGAGGAGGAGGAGGAGGAGGAGGAGGAGGAGGGGAGGAGGAAGCACGCTTCCTCTCGCACCATCCGTGCCATCCAATATTTTTCCCCCTTTCGTTGCTGGCTGGTGCTGTCTTCGTGCTGTCTTCGCGCCTCAGGGGAGCCAGCAGTCAGGGCTGAGCGAGAGCAGGAGGGGGAATGAGGAAACAGCTGGTCAATAACATGAGAGCGACGTTCAGGTGCACTGTGTGTGTTGCGTCATCCGCCAGACTCCGCACATGTATGCCGGTGTCATGCCCACTCTTCCTCATAGTTGCATGTCTGTTGAAGTACATCATGGCCCCTGTCTCTCAATACCAGAATCTTTGTTATTTCGTCGTAGTAAATGTTCCTGACCCCTCTCTTCCCCTCCCTTCTCTCTCTCTCTCTCCTTGTTCCCTCTCTCTCTCTCTCTTCCTCTTCCCGTGTATTCTCGCCCATTTCCCCTTCCCCCCCCCTCTCTCTGCATCACTTCTCCTCATTTCTTCTCGGCGCCCGCATCTCGCCCCATCGCCGCCGCCGCGTCCACAGCTCCATCCCGCCTCCACCTGCAGGGGGAGATATTGGTCTTCCCTGGGGGCAGTCCCTGGGGGACGATTGGGCGAGGACCCCTCGTTCGAAAGCGCGGGGCTGGGATCCGTCGCGCCCGATCCCCAGACAGCTCCACCAGCTCCGGGGGGAAGTCCGCGCTGCGCCCGGGGTCCGCGCCCCCCTGCCCCCCCCCCCCCTCGTTCGGGCGCTGCCCGACGGCGCCCTTGGCCCGAGGGGTGACCCGAGAACTCCGGGGAGGCCCAGAGGGCTTCAGACCCCCCCGCCCCCACGAGGGTTAGGAGAGGGTCGCAGGGTCTGTCCACAGCTCGCAGGCGATTTTGTTTGTCCCCCCCCGTCGTCGTCGTCCTCTTCCTCCTCCCCCTCCTCCTCCTCCTCCCCCCTGCTCCCAGTTCCTCCCCCTCCCCCTCCTCCTCATATGAACTTATCAAAGCCCACGAAGTCTTCAACGACAATAAATATAACACTGATGATGAAAGAGAATATCATTCTCACATCGCGCTCGGTCTGACTCAAGGGCCCTGAAAAGGTTCGGGCCAAAGTGCAATGATACACCCGCTATGCTACAGCCTTGCTCTGCACTGTCTGCATACTGCAACATAGCATACACGCAAGATGTACAGCGTATACCTCACACCCGTGAAAGAGTGAAAAGACAATGAAACGGAGAGAAGCCTTCCTTCAATATGAAACATAACAAATCCAAATAAACATACCTAAGAAATCCAGATAAACATTCCTAAGATGCATTAACAATAAACATACTGAAACTCAAAGTTATATTGCGTGAGAAAGTGTAACTAACTCCGCGCCAGAGAAACAATGCCGATACGTCGCACTGCACATAGAGGGACCTCCAAACCGAAATCCACGATCACAAAGGGATTTCCAAACGAAATCCACCATCGTAAACTCTCGGGCGGCAGGCAATGAAAGCCGCAAAACAAAGAAAGAATAGTAGTGAATACCAACCTCACTTGTGAACTCGAAAACCTTCTGTCAACTCTGGCTCGGTCGTCACCTCGCCTGTTCTGCGAAACCCTTGGGTCTGATGCTGAAACCTCTAAACGTCTCCGCTGAGCTTGTATGTCGTCATGCTCTGCGTTCCCACCGTCCTGGCCGTGTACAGATCGTTCGACGAGCCGCCGCGTTCGTCGCTTGATGATCCTTTTGGTTCTCTCTCCTTCTCGATCTTCTCCTGTTCGATCTTCGCCCGTAGAACTGCCAACTCAGTCTTGTACTTGTACTCGGCCTCCTTGATCTTGATCAGGTAGGATGCAACAGGATAGGCTCCACATAATCCAAGACATGTGAAAAACATGGCAAACCAAACCAAAATACCATAGCCGTCGTTCTCGTTCTTCGTGTCGTACCCCGTGTGAGCCGCCGATCTGCAACAACTAGTTGCGAACACTGCCAACTGCATGAACGGTGTCGTTGCCTTCCGCGTTGCCGCCGATGTCACCGGCCTGGTCTGGTCTATGCTCTCCTGTCTCTCTTCCTTGGTCTTCTTCTTCGCCGCCGTGTAGTTCGGGTCATGCTTGAGCTGTAGCCTGCCATATCGCAGACGGTCGGCGAGAAGCTGTCTCGCCGCAATCTTCGTGAGCCCGTCCGCGTACTGCCTCTCTGAAGATACCCACCTCCAGCGTGTCATTGTAGCCTCCATCCTCTCACGCAGCGCTAGCACCTCAATGCCGGTCCGCTTGTCCTGGAAGCTGGTGATGCTCTCCTTTTGGGCCGCGTCGTAGAGCGCCTTTGCGTCCACGACTAATGCTGACTCGCCCGCCATGTGGGTGCTTTCGTCCTTCGTGATGTCCACGCCGTCGTAGATCAGGGCTGCCCAGAATCGCTTCGCAAATTCCAAGCCATCCATGCCCGCTGCTGCTGCCTGTGACTCCGCATGTAGAGAGGAACGTGCCATGCGTAGTAGCTTGAAGGACTTCCAGTCGATCGCGCTAAAGTCGGACTCGTGTCCGTCGAATATATACTTGTGGCATGCCAAGATGACGTAGCCACCTTGACTGGACCCGTCCTGTCGAACTCCCCAGGCTGCGTCCGTCATTGCTACGAACACTATGTCGCTTACCTGGCCGATCTTCTTCATCTTGAGCCCGACGTCCGAGTTCTGCTTATAGAACCGCAGTGTCTTGTTCGCCTCCTTGGCCGTGCCCACTGTCGCCGTAGGAAATTGCCCTTGGTGAATGCTAACCGAAGCCGAAAGATGAGGACAAGCTTGAGAGCTTGGCCACTGCAAAGCTCCGAGTAGACCTCGTAGCTGCCGCTTCTCCTTGATAGTGAGCTCCCTCGTGTTGTCGCTGCTCTTCTGGTCGATCGTGATGGGCTTCAGGTTCTTCGCGTAAGTCGCCATCTTCACTTCAATCTCGTTGCTGTTCGACTCCGGGTTCTCCCAGTGCGGGGTCTGCGTCAAGTCGTTGCCGCAGTAGTCCATCTTGTCGTCTTCGATCCACTTCCTGAACTTGAACCTTCGTTTTACCTCGGTGATAGCTCGACTATAGTTACTGCCCGGCCGCCGATCTCCACCTCCCAGCATATCGTCCACATAGAATAGAATGAACCCGTCATTATTGCCGTCCTCATCGAAATTGAGAAACGTGCATGGGTCCAAAGGATGCTGCTTGAGACCACTGGCCTTTAAGTCGTCCACCGCACGTAGCCACCAACGCCTCGGTGCGTCCACCTGGCCGTACATTGGCTTGATGAGCTTCATAAGAGTATTCGGCTCGATGCCCATGAGTTCTGCCGCGTCTTTGGGCACCTTCGCATACAATTCGCGCTCTTGGGGCCGTCCTTGAAGAAATGCAGTAGCTACGTCTGCTGTCCATAGTCTCCAGCCGTTGTTGGCCGCCAGTAGTAGCGCCATCTGTCTTGCCAGTCTCGAGGCTGTAGGTGATGCCGTCGGTACCGCGCCACTGAGTGCGTCGGGGTCGTTGAAAGCTTGTAGTGCCAGCCGCGCCTTGGCACGTGGCGTGCCGTCGTCGTTTTTTGTCCACTTGAGCACCCACTTAGCCTTGAGTATCCGCCGAGGGTCCTCCTCCCCGGTGGGCTTGTGAAACTCCCAGACGTCATTGCCGAAGAACTCCGTCAGCTCTTTCCGCTTGCCCTGCATGAACGCCGCGCGCTCGTGGGGCGTCATGTTCCTCGTGCCGATGTCCACGAAGATGTCGCTGAGCTTTGCATCCGCGCCGTTGAACTCCCAGCCGAATGGCAAATCCTGACTGGTGACCACAAGCTGTAGAGCTACAAGTTCGTCGTTAGCATCGTCGAGGTCCGGTACTGGCACCGCGCTGCTCAGTCCAGGGTCGGGCAGAGTGCCTCTGAAGACTCCGCCTCCAGGTCTGGTGGATATCGCCGTCTCCGCTTTGTCCATCCTGAGCCGCTCTTTCTGAAGATTTGACATAGGCCTCGACCGCGTCTGTGTCGATCCGAGCTCCTGCTCCGGCGATGGTGCTGCCACCGCTGATGACGATGAGGCTGCTGGCTGCGCTGTCTGCGCTGGCTATGCTGTCGGTTGAGCTGCTGGCTGCTCTTGCCCTGGTGGGGGTGCTGTCGGCATCGGCTCCTGGTCTGGCTGACCAGAGTTAGACGTCTGTCGGCTGCCGTCGGGTATCAGCGCCTCCGCGTCAGGAAGATCCTCCGCTGGAGCTGCTGTAGCTGGTGGTATCTCTGGTGTTGCCGTGGCTGCTGCCGCCGCTGCCCCAGATGACGATTCTTCTGTAGGTACCTCCGCCACGGGGGACGCCCTCGAATCGGGACCTCCTCCTCGACGTCGCTTGGATGCTGGACCTTCGTCTCCGTCTCCGTCCTCCGCGTCGTCGTCGACGTCCATGTCCGAATCGCCCTGTGCGTCGAACGGGGTTTGCTGTGAGCTGATGTCATGGTACTGTGTCACGCCCGTTCTCCGCATGCTGCCCAGTGCATCCTTGGCCTGGGTCAGGTTCTCGAGAAGAACGCACCCTTGATCACTCACGTCTGGCCGAACGTGCTCAGGTGCACACCGTAGTAGCTGTGCGCCGTGAACGATCCAGTAGATGCGTGGTCCACTCTCGTCCTGGCGCATCTCCTTGAACACCGCGACTGCGGGGCCCTTCCACTTGTTCTTGATCAGCTTGTTAGTCTTGCCCTCGCGCCAGTAGTGACACCGCTGGCCGATGGATAAATCGTGCTTGAGCGCCACGCGTCGTCGTAGGAGTGCGCGTCGAAGTTTGGCTGAGGCGTCCGCCTTCATGAAAGCTAACGCCGCCATTGACCTCCTTTCCAGCGCGTCCTTGAAGTCCTCGTCCTCCTTCATCTGGTGCAGGGTCGCTGGTGAGAACTTGTCGCTGGAGTTGGTCATCGTCGTAGTGGGATCCATGCCCAGAACCCACTGGCATGGTGAGTACCCTTTTGTGAACGCCAGTCGGTTGACCTGGTGGGGTACATAGATGCACGCCTCGGTGATCAGTTTCTCGTCGAGTACCGCGTTGGCCGTACGCTCAATAGCGTCCTGGCAGTAGAGCTCGATCGCCTTTCGAACCACTTGATGACATCGCTCCACCACTCCGAGACTCGAGTGAGCCTCGCCTGCTGCGGTCACAATACTGATACTGTGTTGTTCCAGAAACTGCGTGAACTTGTCCGACGCGAAGCCTGAGCCGTCGTCGGCGCGTAGCTTGCCCATGGGACCGACTTGCCTGATCCAGCCGCGCTCGACCGCCGTGATCAGTTCGTCGGCCGTCTCCGTCTTGAGTGTCCGTAGGGCACAGTACCTGGTAGCACCGTCCACCATCGACAGGATGGCCGTCTTGCCTGTCGCTGTCTTGACCCAGAACACGTCGGTGTAGACGGTCTCGTTGAACTTCGTCGGCTGCTTGGCTGACGCTGTGGGTGCCTTCGGCGGGCGCTGCCGCTGCATGCAGTGTTCGCAGCGACACTCAGACGCGCAGTTGAGCACGTTCTCCTGAGCTCCTGCTTGCTGTAGTAACCGATGTGGTACCGTCGGGTTGGGATGTCCCATGTTCCGGTGTAGCCGCTTGACGTAGCGCAACGCCTCGGTGCCGTATTTCTCGCGTACCTGCGAGTGCACGTGAACAACCTCCTCCTTCGCCGTCTCGTCCGTCGAGGTGGGGTTGCTGCCGCTGCTGACGTCTTCGCCGTTGTAGATCTCCTCGGCCTCGGCCTCCACCATAACTTGTGCCAGGGTGGCTGCCAAGATGAACGGGTAGTCCTCCGTGACCTTCGTGCGCTTGACGCCACTGCCGTCCACGTTGCCCTCCAGTACTGCGTGCTGATGACACCTGTCGCATCGCGTGCTCATGATAGCCGCCATGAGCTTCTTGGTGGTCCTAATTGTGGTGGGCTTCTTGACCGGCTGATCGTCGTTCCCTGGCAGGGTGAGACCGTGCATGCACTGGTCGAAGGTCGCTTTGTAGCCCGGTAGGTTGGACCAGGCTTTGGTCTGCCAAGCCCTCGATGTGGCTGGATGTTCCGCGTGAGCATGACGTCCACCTTCGCACTGAATGTGGTAGACGTCCGCCACGAATTGCAGGTGTGTCCGATGATGCCAGTCACGTAGCTCAATAAGATACTCCTTCCAACCTGGGTGTTGGTGAATGTTTAGCCCCTGCATGTTGGACCACGGTCCACACATCGTGGAGAGATGTACTTCGTCTGGCTGTTCTTCGTGTAGCTTGCGCTTGAACCGCTCTCGGTGTTCGGCCTTCGCGAAGTCCCAGCCCGTGTGTAGTCCGAACGTCTCAACATCCGCTCCAAGGTCGCGTAGGCTCTGAGATAGCCTAGCTTCGCCTGCATAGACCTCCCAGACCTTCCGTCGCGTAGTGCAACGCTTTGCCGCTGCACGCCGCATCGTCTGCATGTACTGGTCGCCCGTGCTTGATCGCCGAGCCGATCTTCTGAATGAAGTTGGTCGTGACCTGCCTCTTGTCGCCATCGTCGCTGCTGTACGTGTCCTGTTCGGTGAGCTGCGCCACGTCGCTGTAGGCGTCCGCCAGGCACCAGCATGGTTCTGGCAGGTTCGGGTCGACTGGCTGGATCGGCGTCGTTGCGAAGCAAAGGTTGCCGCAGGAAGCATGATTATGACACCGATGCTGCTTCATGTAGTCGCCACAGCAGTTGACCTTCACGACTCGTTGCGGGCATCTTTCTGAGTGCGCCCGCTGCGGTGCAACTTCCCATTGTTCCCCGTCGTCGCTGCTGCCATTGTCGACCATGTAGATTTCATCTAGAAGCTCCAGGCCGCTGATGGTCCTATCGCCGTCCATGAACTCCTTGAAATCGACTGGCTCGTACTCGAAGTCCAGCTGAACGTCCTTCGTCTGGTCGTCCATGTCCTCAAGCATATCCACCATGTAATGGCCTTGCGGAGACGTGCGCGCCTCCTCGTAGCTGCCGCCGTTCCACGCCAGCTGCTGATTCGCAAAGTCGACCTGCACTGCAAACTTCTCCAGTAGGGGCCGCGGGAAGAGTATTGGCGTCTTCCCTGGAACTAGGTAGATGTACAGGTTTCCCGTCTTGCTCTTGAAGCTCGCTGGAGTGACACCGCACCACAGTGCGTGCTCCACCTTGCCATTGACGAACCGGAATGGCCTCGACACGTGTGAAAATCCAGCGTCTCGACCGGGTAGCCCCTGGCGTGGCATGTGGTCAGGTATTCCTTGATGGTCCCCGAACCTGACATAAGCGTAGTCGCGCCGCCGTCCAGGATCGCCAATTGCGCGGGAATGATGCTGGCCTTCTTGCGGTCGTCCCAGTAGACTTCGCCCACCATCATCTCTTGATCCATCTGTCCATGGGGCCGCTTCTTCGGTGGTTCTGGGCAGTCCTTCGCCCAGTGTCCGACTCCGCCGCATCGTAGACAAGTCGCCTTGGATGGTGCTGGCCTCGTAGCTGCCTCCGCCCTCTCCGTGGGTCTTGGCCTCGTATATGGATTGTATGGGCGAGATGGTGCCGAGTGTGGTGAGCCCTTCCGTCCTGGGCTACCCTTCTTGCCAGCTCCTCGAGATCGTCCGCGTCCTTTTGCTCCGCCCTTGCTCGGAGGGCGCCTCGGTGCCGCCGATGCCGATGATCCCGTCGCACCTGGTACCATCGCCACTACCGGGTAGTAGCCTCGTGCAAGCTTCAAGTCATTGAAGCGCTTGCGAGCGTCGTGGTAGGCCACGTAGACCTCGTCGTACTCCGATACGTCGAAATCCTGCATCGTCGCCGTGTCCCGCTGATAGTAGGCCTCCTCGCAGTCGTACCAGCTCTCGTCGCCGTCCTCGGCCCAGTACTCCTGCTCGTAGCCGTCGTCGAACTCTAGTTCGTCGTCTTGGCCATCGTACGCATCTTCTTCGTAGTACTCTCCTGTCTCGTCGTCCACGTGGTACTGCTTCCGTGCATGATTCGGCTCGTATGCTGTGCTCTCCTGTCCGAATGTGGTCTCCAGCGCCTCGATCACCTTGTCCTGCGTGATATCCTTGCCCACGATGGACATGATGACTGCCTTCTGATCTGGACTGTAACCGCCTCGTCGTAGAATCAGCCATCCTCGAACCTTGGATGGCAGCTCGATGTCGTGCGTCTTGAGCTTCCGCTCTGGCGCCCGAACTCTTGATACGTAGCTGAACAGGGTCTCTGCTCGATTACGTCGTAACTTGTAGAAATACTTCTCCAAGTCATCTGCCAACTCCATCCGTGTGTCCATCTTGAATCGCTTCCTCAAGCGTGTGAGCAGCGCTGCAGCCGCGCCTGGCTTGATCAGGTCGTCCGCCGTGAGATCCTCAACTTCGTCCCAGGCTTCACCCGTCAGCCCAGCTGATAACATGCGAGCCGCTTCGCCCTCCTTTTTCTCCAATGTAAGGTTCGCTATGAACATGGTCGCCCGCTTCTCGTACTCCTTCCACCTCGACAGTGTGCTATCGAACTGTGGAACTCCGCGTTCTGGTAGTATTGACTGGTCGTCGGTCCCTCTGCCGCATGCTTTCGCCATGATGCTAGCCTTTGCTGCGTAGAGGTCGCTGTCGCTGTCGCGGGAGGGGTACTGCTGCTCGTACTCGCCGCTGTCGTTGTTGCTCTGGACCTCGCTGGAGGTCGATTCCGAGTCGTAGCTGAGGTCGGGCTCGAAGCTACTCGATATGGAGATGTGGCCGTCGCTGATGACCGAACCACGAGTTATGAAGGGCGCTGACGAGCCTGTCGGGTGATCGACAGGCTCCGCTACCAATATGAACTTATCAAAGCCCACGAAGTCTTTGACAACAATAAATATATCACTGATGATGAAAGAGAATATCATTCTCACATCGCGCTCGGTCTGACTCAAGGGCCCTGGAAAGGTTCGGGCCAAAGTGCAATGGTACACCCGCTATGCTACAGCCTTGCTCTGCACTGTCTGCATACTGCAACATAGCATACACGCAAGATGTACAGCGTATATCTCACACCTCCCCCTCCTCCTCCTCCTCCTCCTCCTCCTCCTCCTCCTCCTCCTCCTCCTCCTCCTCCTCATCCTCCTCATCCTCCTCATCCTCCTCCAGTCGAAACTCCCGCGAAGCCTGGGATACGGGTCGACATATCCCCTGTTAGCAGCCTTGCCAAGACAACTTGGGGCAGCCAGGGCCAGGACCACTTCTAGCATCTCCCCGCTCTCCTCCCTCGCCTGGAGCCTTTTTGGGAAGGGCCCAGGGCCGATCTGGCGGGTACTTCCCGTGCGGGAGCGGCGGTTTGGGACTCGGTGCCGGTCTGCTTGAGGTATTCTGGCAACTCTTGCGAAACGGTGTCAAGGGAGGCACGCATGGTGGCCTTGCTTCCCCGAGCGCCTATAGCGCTTGGGATGGCGCGAGCCCAAAGGGGAAATCCCTCAAGTGAGTTCCCGTCGTCGCCGCTACACTCCGTCTCAGTGCTGTTGCAGCAGTTGTGAATTATACCATCGCCAGGCGCCGCCCCCCTTACCGTCGGAGGGGGAGAAGCGATACCACCACCAGCGGGCCACCTCCACTGAGGAGGTCCAGGATTCCTCCCCGAGCTGGAGATTGGATACGTCTCGAGCCGGACGGCGCAAAACCGAGGGACGACACTAGCAGGATTATTCCCCCAAGTTCCTCGCGGTGGTGGTGGTGCCCTTTTCTTGCCTTTCTATAATTCTTTTGCTGGTGCGGAAGAGTCTTGGAGGATTGTGCTATCAAGAGCTTTCCGCCATGGTTTCGGTCGCGGTTGAATCGCGGGTGGGTCGCGGGGTGGCTCGCGGGTGGGTCGCGGGAAGCACCCCGCAGTCGCGGATAAGAGTGAGGTGGCGGTGGGGACGTCGGCAGTTTGCGAGGCTCCGAGGAGCCCGCAGCAGACGCCGAATTTTTACAAATTACACGACGAGGCCGCTGCAGGCACCGATTTTTCCTGCAGGTAATGTGGCCGGGTCGCGGGCGGGTCGCTGGTGGGTCGCGGGTGTGTCGCGGGATGGTCGCGAGGTGGGTCGCAAGCCAGGTCGCGGGTGGGTCGCAGGTTGGTCGCGGGCCAGGTCGCGGGCCAGGTCGCGGGTGGGTCGCGGGCGGGTCGCGGGTGGGTCGCGGGTGGGTCGCGGGCGGGTCGCGGAGTGGGTCGGGGGGGGGGGCGCGGGTGGGTCGCGGGGTGGGTCGCGGGTGTGTTGCTGGTGGGTCGCGAGTGGGTTGCCAGTGTGTAGCGGATGGGTCGTTGGCCGGTTCGCGGGTAGGACGACGACCACAAACAACATTAATAATTTCGGCATCAACAGCAACACCACCACCGATAACAACAACATTCATATTAGCATTAACAGCAACAATATCAACACCAACAACAAAAGCAATCATCATTTTAATTGAATCGCTTCGCTCATTCCGCCGGCCCGTGATATGGCATCGCTGGTTTTTGTCTGTGTGTTCGTTGCCCATGTTGCGCTCTTGGGGGCGGGTGTCGTTCGGACGCGTTGCGTGGGGAGTTTTGATGGTGAAGCAGTTCCCTGGGGTCGTCTCTCGATGGGGCGAAATAGAGTCGTCGTCAAGATGCTTCTTTGGGGGGCCTCTTGGGGTCTGTTGAGAGGCCGTTCGGGGGCGCCTGGGAGACAAGTTTGAAGCCTTCTGGGGCTTCTTTTGGGCCTCCTGGGAGTCTCCTGGGGCCTCTTGGCGACATCTTGGGGCCTCTTGGAGGCCTCTTGGGGCCTCTTTGGGACCTCCTGGGCGCCTTCTGGGACGGAGGGCTCCATTTTTGAGTTCTCGGTATCCCTCCTGAGTCCCTCTTGGGCCCGTCTTGGGCCTCTTGGTCCGTCTTGGGCGGCACTTGGGCCGTCTTGAGGGCTCTCTTGGGTCGTTTCGGCGCCGTCTTGGGAGCTTCGTGGGCCGTCTTGGAGCGGTCTTGGGGGCCTCTTGGGCCGTCTTGGAGCGTCCGGAAGCCGAAAAAGGCAGAACACAAAAAACATCGAAAACACCAATGAAAATCAACGATTTTGGCCTCTTGGGGCTCTCTTCGGAGGCCTCTTGGAAGGCTCTTGGGGCGTCTTGGAGGCCTCTTGGGCTGTCTTGGGGGCCTTTTGGGCCGGCTTGGGGTCATCTTCGGCGTCTTCGAGCGCTCTTTGGGCGTCTCGGGGGCCTCTTGGGCAGTCTTGGGGGCCTCTTGGGGCACTCTGAGCGCGCTCTGGGGAGCCTGAGAGGCCGCACCCAGAAGAAAAACCATCTCTGAGTAGACTTGGTCGGGCGGCGGTCGGGCGGCGACCGGGCGGCGACCGGGCGTTGGTCGGGGTACTTTTCGCCGGGGGACCCCCAGGGGCCGCCCCGCGCGCGCGAACTAGAAATACTGTTAATACTGTTAACCAGTTACCGGAGATCTTAGCACGCCCTGGCCCGTTGGGCCGGCGAATATTATTCTCTCTTATTGGCACGGGTGCTTTGGATTCTGTATACCCCAACCCTCGAGACCCGCCCACTTCGTCTTCGATCGCACCCCCTTTCGGGTTGAATATCTTCCTCGTCGGCCTCTGACTGAAGTGCGAGGAACTCGTGCGAGAGCGCCGTTCCTGACTTCGGAGGCCTTTCTGGCCAGGCCAGGGGCTTTCGGAATACATTGATATATCGAACGGGAATGTTTGTCGCCGTGTCTAGGCCTCCACCGATTCGTTCAAATTACGAGCAACTCTGGAGCGAGAGCGCCACTCTTCAGTTCGGGGGCCTCTCTGGCAAGGGCCTCTGCGAATACATCTTGCGAAAGCATCGAACGAGAGCCCTTGTCGTCGTAGTTGGGCCTCCACCAATTTGATTGAATCACGAGAAAGTCTCGAGTGAGAGCGCCGTTCCTGGGTCCTGGGGCCTTCATGGACAGGGGTTTTCGGAGTAAAGCGTGAGGAAGTATCGAGCAGGAGCCCTTGTCGTCGTGGCTGGGCCTCCGCCAAATTTGATTGATCTGCGAGAAATGCTCGAACGAGGGCGTGTTCCTGACTTCGTGGGGCCTCTCTGGCCAAGGCATCTCGGGGTTAGGTGTGAGGAGGTATCGAGCGGGA